>JABVXW010000159.1:0-69767 GCA_013365375.1 Litomosoides brasiliensis | reverse complement strand
TAAGGAAACATTAAGACGGATGAGAGAAATAAATCATACCTGTCTGAGGTCAATGGTGATATTGACCCGCTCGTAATTAAGACCATTAGCTAACGATGGACTTTGCCACCAACGTCGAGTACCATCAATTGCAAATTCAATTGGATGACGTTTTCTTACATCATTTGCATCACAAACGTCACATTGTGGTTGTCTACAGACAATTTCAGGTATGTTTACTTAAACACAACAACAAAATTTAACATTAAAAATTAGAAGATAAAGATAAGTAGAGATAATTTAGGGTTTTTTTGCGAAGTGACTATGTTGATAAGTAATTAATTAGGAATGATAGGTGGTAGCAGCCGAGCATCAATACAAAATCAAATTCACTGATCATTGAAACTAGAAATTTTGTACATTTATAAAAATAAAATAGAACCTATTAAAAACGTGCTCCACTAATTTGCAGTAAATTTCACGATGATGTTGGCCACAGGTAGCATCAGCGTAAATTAGCGCATTTGTTGCCAAATTGAAAATTGTCGGAAACAGGCCATGCTCTAGATAGTTTACAATGGAAAAGTAATGAAAAAAGTAATTTGAATTTTTCAATAATATTTCTATACGTCCAAATATAAGTGCAATTTTATTTTGTATTAAAATTTGAAATAAACTATAAAATAGCCCGGTAAGGCTTACGTCCTTCGACAACAGTAAATTCCTGATAATTATCATATTCTTGCTCGATTCCTTCCGTACCACCAAAATAGGCCATTAGAATGAATGAAAAAAAGTGTAGCAGAAAGGCTAAAGAGCCCATTGCTTTGTCCTAATTTTATGGACTTCCGGAATTGTTATACTAAATATCCAAGTAACTGTAATTAATACATTTCATTTATTTCAATTTATTAACAATTATTGTAATATTTAAATTAATCACCCAAATGAGAGAAGATAATTTTGTGGAAAAGTGCTGGAAAAAAATTAAACATTAAATTTAAAATTGATATTAAATGTTTAAATTTAAGTAACACATTTATTTTCAATTTGCATTTATCACATTGATAAATTAGTAGGTTAGACTATTAAGGCCTAATTGATAAGTTTGATAAAGCATAAGGAAAAAATAGATAGCAAGTAGTTGTGTGTGTGTGTGTGTGTGTGTGTGTGTGTGTGTGTGTGTGTGTGTGTCTGTACGTAGCAACAACATTAAGGTATTATTCATCATATTGTACTGCGTGCATCGTTGTTGATGATCGTATTGGAAGAGATTGGCGCATAGCAATGGAATGTACAAATGTATGGTAGTACTCCTCCAAATGGACCATCGTAAATTGTATTATCAGAATAATAGCAGTAATGGTAATAATAACAATAATAATAAAATTCTAATTTAAGTAACAATTCAAATAAAAAAAAATTCCAATTAAAAGTAAAAATCCAATTAACAATAGGAATAAAATTCTGATTTGAGCGATAATTTAGGTAAAAAAAAATGCAAATTATGTTCTAATTTAAGTAATTGAGTAATTTATGGTAAAAAATATAATTATTCTAATTTAAGGGAAAAAATTGTGATTAATTCGAATTGGCTTGAAGAATTAATTTCTATCGTCGTACGAAAAAGAATAGCAGTAATTAAGTGGGATAAGTGCTAATGCTAAAATTTATTCCTTCATCACTTGAAGGTTAAATGATCGGATAATTCTAGAAGAGCCTTCCTCTGTACATGTTTGCTAATGACTGTTATCAAGGTGTTAATTGATTAAAATTGATTAAAGCTGCTTCACCGAACAAGAAAATAAGATTTATGCAACAATCATTCAGGCTCATTCATAATATTATTTATATTAAATTTCAACAAAAAGTAAAATTTCAATTAACAATGAAAATAAAATTCCAATTTGTGCAATAATTCAAGTGAAAAAAAGAAATGCTATTTAAATTCTAAAAGAAAAATTACGAAAAATTCTAATTTAAGTAATAAATGAAATCACCGTTTTCATTTTAATGAAACAAATTCAAAAGGTATTTACTCTGATCATTGGCTATGAGTAGTTGTAGAGTAAAAGTTTCGTGGAAAAGTTAAATTAGCTTTGAATGCTCTTCCCAAACTCCTCATCGATTGTGAAATTGCTAATAGCTCAATTTATCTAATTATTATTTCAAAAGAAGCGCAACATTTCAAATTACAAAAAGTTCAATTAATACTTATTGGAAATGGAAAAATATACTTATTGGAAAAATTAATACTTATTGGAAAAGTAATTAATACTTATTTTTCAATTAATACTTATTGGAAATGGAAATAAAAAAATGGAAATTGTAGAGGAGCCGCTCATATTCAACAAAATTACACAGATAATTACAGTTCAAAAATGTAAGCGATAATAAATTGTTGGAACAATTAATTAACTGTGAAAAATGATTATCATCACTCTTCCTTCACCTATCCACTTCACGATAATCATCTTCTACTCATTCTCATCAGGTGTGTGTGTGAGAGAGGGAGAGAGAGGGAGAGGGAGAGACAAGGAAAGGTGCGTCATCTCTTCAAAAAAAAAAGAAAAGGAAAATTGTATTGTCAATGACTGAATGAGAGAATATCTGATTTAATGACATATTGGGTTATTACACAATAAATGCCATCGATCGATTTACTACCAATAGTTCTTAAAATTATCCGTTCTTTGGAGGGAGAATTCTTGAAATTTTATTAAAAAAAAAAAGAAAATTCCGAAATATAATTAACAAGAAAAGATTCCGAAATACAATCAAATTCTCATATAAATGATGAAATCACACTGCAATATGCGATCAGTATGTATGTGTGTGTGTGTGTGTGTGTCTGTGTGCATGTGTGTGTGTGTGTCTGTGTGTGTGTGTCTGTGTGCATGTGTGTGTGTATACATATATATACATATACATACGACTACTGAAGAGAAAAATGATGCATGGAAATGGAAAATGACACACACACATACATATACATACACACACACACACACACACACACACACACACATACACACACACACACACATACATACTACACACAGACACCTGTTTGTATGGCAGTTGATTAATTAAGGTTAAGAAGGTGTAATAAATGTAGCAGTACAGTTGCGGACATTGCGGAGAAACAAAGAGAGTGGAAGGAAGAGAGATTTATAGATAAGTTGTTGCCTATCCGATCTGATATGACAATGTACGACGACCCGTAATACCGTAAGGATTGTGTGAAAGTTAAGAAATACCCCCACTTGCTTAGCAGCAGCAATCATTGGATTTTTTTTTTCTTTTCTTTTTGTAAACAAACTATCCGACAGAAAAAAAAAAGGAAAGGAACCGAAAAGTCAACAACTTTGTCAATGTCATAAAGTGAAGAAGACACCTATCATTTCGATGTGTGTTCATCCATCCTCTTCATTCTTTTCAACTCTCTAAAATTTTGAGCATACGAATATTTAAATTATCAACAAAATTATTTAAATAATTAATTTAATTAAATTTTTTCTAATTTATATTGCTATTGTTGAAGTATAGTTTGTTTAACTTAGCATACATTTGAATGTATACGAATATTTAAATTATCAACAAAATTATTTAAATAATTAATTTAATTAAAATTTTTCTAATTTATATTATTATTGTTGAATTTGTTTATATTATTACAATAATAATATAATTTATATTTGTTATTATTATTATTATTATATTATTATTGTTGAAATTATAATTATTTTATTTAAATAATTAATTTAATTAAAATTTTTCTAATTTATATTATTATTGTTGAAGCATAGTTTGTTTAATTTTTGCTGTTTAATAGGATAGATAGGTATTTAGGCCATCTGTGCATCTTTCCAATCTATCCTATTCATTCATTCGTTAAACTTTTTTTTGCCTTCTTTTTCTTCATCAATCACTTTCTCTCTCTCTCTCTCTCTATTTTTTTACGAACATTTATTACATTACATATTCCTCTGCTTATTGATAACATATCATTTCTCTTCTCATTTTCTTTTTTTTTACTAAAGTTATCTTTGAGGAAATTAATAAATTTAATTTTTCTCAATTGCAAATGTAAGAAAAGAAAAAGAAACAAATTTTTGGAAAAGCTTCAAAATTAATTATATTCACAAACAGTTAGAGGCGAAAACACGTTTTCTTTTTATTTAATTAAATTTACTAAACGCTAATAACGTTTAATCAAACGAAGAGAGAATAGGAGAGAAATGGGAAATTTCGAACGTAAAAAAAGAATTCTGATCGTTAATTCATTCCTTTCATTTACTTAAAATATTTGAGTAAAAGTTCAAATTCGCGTCGTTTACAGTAAAACAGAATGAAAGGCTTTTATAGTATAGCAGTAGAAGAAATAAAATGTAAAATTCAATGAAATTAAAATCAGAACGGTTTATTTCAACCATAAAAAGGGAGAGAGAGGAGGGGGGGGGAAGAGAAAAGTGGTTGTAAAAAAGAGAAGACAAGGAGAGAGAGAGAGAGAAAGAAATGAAATATTCCACGTAACGAAGCTAAACAAGAAATTTTTAAGCTCTAAAATACGTTTCCCTTTTTAAACTATCACGACTTTACGACAAAAAAAAGACAAATTCCGCCGAAGACAATAACGATTGTAATAATAGGAAATTAAATCCTTTGTTCACCGTCTCTTCCTGCAATTAATTAATTTCATTGTTAGCATCCTCAAATTCTCCGATAAATAGTTCTATACCAATACAGCCCAATCCGATTTTCCGGATAAAGTACTATCAGGAAATTTACTACTTTTAATATGAGAATAAGTGAAAATTAGTGTATGAGTGTTGGAGAGGTAATGAAATTAATTATGATAAAAATAAAAAAAATTTGCTAGTAATTTTTGAATTTGAAAATTAATTTGTGTTATCGAATTATCATAATTTTTCTTAATTAATTATCGAATACAAGGAATACATTTAATTGCATCAAAAATTAATTAGCTCATAGTTAATTGAGTAATTTTCAAATAACTTTAATTCAAACTTTAGAATGTGAATACAAACTTAAATATCAAGAAATCCATTTGCAAGGCTTCTTTCCTCATTCACAGCTTACTACAATCCTTCAAATACAAAATTCAAATTCAATTCTATTTCCTCTACAAAAATGAAAAGAATAAATTTTGAGGTAAATTAATTGCTTTCAAAAGCGCTCCTGTAATTCACGATGGTCCGTAATCCTTTGCTTAAAATATCACTGTGATAATATATTATGATAAAAACAAAAAAAAATTGCTAATAACTTTTAAATCTGAAAATTAATTATAAGAATTAATCATAGAAATGCGACAAGCAAAACAAGTAGGCGGCATACATTAGCAAAAATAGTTGTACTGAAAATGACTGTGTAATTGATGAAAATAAAAATGAAATTATCACTAATTGATGGTACCTAATTGATGGAAGTAAGAATGAAATTATCAATTTAAATTATCAATTAAAAGCAACTAATTTATGATGACAGTAATTAAAATAGTAATGGAAATAGTTGCAGTATCATTGCTGCTACTTTCTTCCGGTACTGCCACACACTACACGAACTTTCCACGTGAGTTACACTTGAAATACTAAATTTGAAAATCATCCTAAAAACAAAGATGTCTTTTTCTACTTTCCCTCATATTTCATTAAAATTTTTTTCCTTCCTCTGTCATTACTTTTGTAAATTAGCACAAATTTTAGAACCAAATGAATTTAATTAATTTAATCAAAAATTCGTAAATGTACTTTTAGGCATTTCATTTCTTTTTCATCAATAATTATACATAATTTATTCCAATTTCACTTACATCCACACTTCTCGAATATATCTCATGTTACGCAATTGTTTTTTTAAGTCATTTTTTATCAATTTAAAAATTCGTAAATAAATTATTGAAGATTACTTGTACTTGTATTTTTATAAATTTAATTTATTTCACCTATTGCATGCAACTTTGGTCAGTTTTACCAATGAAGATGCTGACAGGTATGATTTTTGAGTTTTCTTTTTCGTTCTTTTATCTAACAATTTGCAATAAACGCTAGATGATTCTATAATAAGTTGGCGATAATGAGACTAAGGAAAAAGTAAGAGATTGTAAAATAAGAAAAGAAGAAATTGCCAGTGTACTATTATTGTCGTATAAATGATTTTATCGTAATGAGAGATTTATCAAAACTTTTAGCAGTATACCGTACAAAAAACAAGGTTGATAATTACTAGACGTGACTGGGAAACGTTTTATTGAGTAAATCAAAAAATAATTTAAACAAGTAAATATTGAGCTGTAACAGAACAGTGGTGGTTCTAGCAAGAGAACCGATAGGAGATGGAGTGGGATGAATGGTATTGTAGGCTGTCGTTTGTCCATTTGCTATTAGTTGCGGAGTCTCTGGTCGGTCTATCTGGGGTTGTTTGTATTCGGTGGTGAGGGTTGGAGGTTGTTGAAAGTTACTTAACGTCGTTACGTTTCACTACGTCAACTGAAAGATGAAAGATCGACGTATTGTAGTGCCATTTTACGTGTTGACCTGCTTCATTTCAACATTATTTTAGATCCAGTTGACTAGAAATTTGAGCAGTCGGCGAGAAACAGTCGATTGCTTTACTTAAATATGAGAGATAAGGTTTGGTTTTTTTTCATTTTTCGTGAGGAAGTTTTGTTGATCTGACTGTATAGTTGCATACAATATGACGTGTTTGTGCAGGTGAGAGTTTTTTATAGGTTGGTAAACTTTAGGACTTCTAACTTATTTGCAAATTTTTTCAGTTATGTTAAAGGCTGCTTGCCAAAACACATGGCATCTTAATAGGCAGTTTTGATTTTTTCCATCCGCAACATTGTTTAAATTTTCATATATGACTATAAATTTGAAGTACGTTTGAAGGAGATATGAACATGATTTCAGAGTCGGGGGTGGTGGTAGTTCTCTAAAATGATTTTTTTGAGAAATTTTGATATTTCCTCAAGATTTAGCTATTAATTTGTTTGCTTTTAGTGGCGTAAGAAGCGTATGCGTCGGCTGAAGCGTAAGCGAAGGCAAGCAAAGAAGTAAGAAGCGTGTCTTTTACCTGGAATCAACTTCAGATTAACTCAACATACTCATGTTCACATTTTCGTGCTTGTTTATTTGAGAAAGCGTTATCTAGTTGTTTATTGTATTTAAATTATGCAAAGAAGCAGTAAAAGAAATTAAAGAATTTTTCGCAGGACAAGATTGTCTTCTAAAGCTTTTATTTTCGTGTTGCCCTATTTTGTCGCATACAATTAAGTAAGGTTTAACAAAATTTACCGCAATTTCAACACGTTGTTTGAAAGGTGAAAGTGACTACCTTCGTCTCTCTAACCTCTTCATCATTGTGTATTCGTTTTTCGTGCTCTGTCGAATGATCTTTTTCTGTGTTGCTAGCTTTGCATTCGACTGACACAGGTTTCTCTGTTACGTTAAAAAAAATGAAATAAACACTACAGTTATTTTGTCACATAAACATATATTCATGTAATAGATATCGTGTATTTATATGTATGCAGATGGCTATATTCGGAAGTGGTGGTAGGGGGAAGTAATAATATGATTTGGGAGCGTATTTGGCAGTTCTAAACGGATATTTTGAATGATGCTGTGTATGGTTTGTAGGTTTCATCATTGTTTTCCTGAAGAAGCAGTATGGATGATAAAAGGGTCGGATGTCTTTGAATAAAGGGAAGGATGGAGTGCTTGGGATAGGTCTAGTAGCATGGAGAAGTGAAGTGAAGTTTTAGCATATCTTATATTTCTTCAGTCTGTTAGGAGAGTTTGGGAATCTGTTCCAAGTGTGTCCAAGTATTCATTGTTTCATCGTGACGGAAAGTACTAAATGATGCCAATTCTCGAAGGGAATTGATTTTTTTTTTCGGAAGATGGATGAACAAACATTAAAACCAACTGCCGTGGGTGTTGTTGTTCGTGTAGATCTGGCGATAAATTATGGCATTATTCATGCGAGCGGTTACGAACGCGTACTTATTTCGCGAAATTTCGATAAGGAGTTGGTACAATTGGGTAATTGGCTTTCAGTTGAAATTGAACCAAATGCGAAATCTGTTTTGGTAAGTGGTGTGTGACATTAATCAGTGAGAGGTACTGCATAGTTAGCTGAACTGAAACGAAGATATTATTCAGCGTTAACAGTCGTTAACAGGAGTGATAATGGATGCAAGCATTTGCGCTGTGATTACATGCTGGAGGATGATTTGTAATCCATTTCCACGTATCTTCCAGACATATGAACGTACCTCCTGTCATTTTGTTGGTGTTGGAAAACCAAAGGCCGTCGACGAACTTCTGCCCACAGGAATTTCAGTTTCCAAAACGGGTACAGTGAATTTACGTGTGCAAACACCAGTGTTCGTAGGGAATATCACTTTCGGAAGCAGTGTTGGACTTAGCCCACATTTGGGTCGTGTGTATTTGAATGAAACTCGTTAGTTACTTATCTGCTATAGATTTTATACCTTACTGTCCGCATTTCTAGATTTCAAGTCATTTCATACAGTATGGTTAACTATTAGTTACTGATGAGAAATACAAATTGCAAGAAATCTGTCATACCACTTCTGTGCTTTGTTAAAGGACAAAGTTCAGTATCTTTGATGTTGCTCTGCATGGGTAACATTTTATTTTTTGTGAAACTTTCTCAGTGGAAACGCAAAGTTCATTCGACTTTCATACCTTAATAAATTGTTTTTCAGTTTGCAAAAAATTTAAAATAAGTCCACTTACTTGGATACACTGTGGTGTTATATCGGTTGTACCATGCGAAACCAACTTCAACTCATTCTGGGAAGCGCGATCTGCTGGAAGTGAAGATTACGATGATCCAAAGCTTAGCCAATGCATCAGACGATGCCTGGTAAGACGGATTGAAACTTCCAATGACTTTCCCATAAGTTTATACGGAAAAATAATATTAAAGTTTCGGAGTAGTTAAAGTAGTGAAATTTAGTAAATTTTGCACATGTGTAATTTTAATATGAATTTTCTTTACTGTATGAAGTTTTGAATAGTACTGGAGTCTTGAGATAACTAGGAGGCATGCAGTTCATAGTGATAAGAGAAGGAAGAAGATAAAGTTAACGATTTCTATACAAGCAAATTTAGTAGTAAATTGCTCTTCACACCTACAATTCCCAGTGCTCGTGCTGAAAGAGAAAGGCAGAATTAATGTTTTTCTGCTGATGTTGCATTCATTCTTATCTATTTTCAGGGTCGATTTCATTCTTTTATGGAAAAAAACGTTTGTATTGTACAGTTGTTTAACAGTCACGAGAAAGATAAAGGCTTAGCATATATTAATTCATTCGATTTTGCTCACACTGTTCGTGAAAAAGAATTGAAAAAAGCTTCTGCAATTCAGGTAAGCTATTCCATACCCGGCAAATTTTTAACATCTAAATACAAGGGCGACAATGATGGGGTAATGTGGAAGGACAGCTGAGCATATTCGCGGAATTTTTTAGCATACTGAGAAATTGTTGATAGTTAAAATATGCTAACCAATGGGTGATTTGATCGAATAGAAAATTAATTTGGCAGTTGAAGCTGTCTGTTTCTTTGCGGAAATGTAGTTGTTACCTTGCACTGAGCGTTGGAATGGTTCCAAGGCTTGTATGACTTGTAAAGGAGATGATATTGTGTACTTCCAATTACTTATCTATCAAAAGATATTTCTCTTCAAAATTAATTAGGCTTTAGTGTAAAGATTAGAAATGACCTTATTTCACATGATTCATTTTATATATATAAATATATTTTTTTTAAGGTTTACGTTGCCCCGCAACTTTTGTATTTCCCTGAACATCCTGTTCCCGCATGTTATGCGCGTATCGTCGATGACGGGTCGGATAATGAACAAGTTGAAAAGGTGACAGAAAAACTTTCTGTGCTCGATACTTCTGCTATAGATAACGACAGTGATGCCGTTGGGAGCAGTAAATCGGCGGCTCTTATGGATTCAGTCAAGAAGAACGTTAGTTTGTTTTTCACCCTTATGTTGTTGAATTTGTTTTTCAGTTAGAGCTGTATGTACTTTGCCTTTTTAGAGAAGTCATTCGTTTGTGAGATCGATTAAAAGCAGTTATGTAGTTGAGATTTAGATTGATTGAAGTAACCATGCGTTGGTTCTGCTATTCATTTAGGTCATGTGACTTAAAGTAGGAGATTTCGAGATTGAAAGGCGTTAGGTTTTGTTTTTTGCTATATTTATCGTGTTTTTAGCATAGAACAACTCGTACTTATTCTTACTTCTCGTTACAGGATGTAATTTGTAATAAAGATTGTGAAACAGTTGATTTCATAAGCAAAATATTGGCGTATCAGTTGGTGGCCAAAAATATCAAAAAGATCGACCCAGTTCTTTTCAATGATTTATCTGCTTTCATCACAAAATATGCTTGAATTATTATGTTTTATTATGTTCTTTAATTTTTAAAACCCTCGAATAATTACTCTGGATGATTATAATGCTTATCCTTATAATCCTGTTATAAGGACAATAGTTTTATTCGTCAGAACTGTTAGAATGGACTATGTTTTCAGACTAATGCGCAAAAATAAATGGCACATTATCATTCGCTTTCGGGGCATTACGAAGATATTTTTTTCTCGGAATCATACAAATATTTATCATTAATCTTCAAGACATGTTGTGTACTAGTTTTATTAGGTCTTTGTTAAGCATGACACAGGTTATTCAAATGTGTTGAAATCTGCAGGAAATCTCTTTGAAACTTCATTTGTCATTCATTTGTACGGGTAATTTTGTTTGCATCCTTATTTCATAACTTTTTGCGGTTAAATAAATTATTTTCATCTTGTTTAATTTTTGAAATCTCCGTGGTTACATCGACATACAACTGTCAGTTCCTAACTTATTACTTGCAACGAAATATATCATATCTGTGGGATTTTACGATTCTGATTCCGGTTTTGTTAACAGAATTTGTACCCTGTTGTTTTGGTTATGTTGATTATGTGCAAAATTATTGCTTTTTAAGTTTCAGTGAAAAGTCGTCTTCATACAGCTTTCAATAATGGCAGACGACTATTCAGTACAGTTAAAGAAGGTATGTAAATATCGCGATTGATATTGATATTGATTTAGTTTGTTATTTAGTCCCAATACATATTTAGATGGGGTTTGTGTACGTCTGTTACCGAAAAGACGGGAAAGGAAGGATTTATTCTACAGCGATACGAATAATGTCACAACTGTCTCGCCGGTTATGTTTCTAAATGTATTGATTTGTTAGTTTTGATTTTAGGCATTCAGAGAGTTACAAACCAAAGTGGTTGACACAAATCGTCGTTTACAACTTGGTGATTCATTAAAGAAGCAACAGGAGCAGGTGTTTTGCCATTATTTTGCATGCGAGGTTTTTAATGAAAGTCAAAATTTAATATAGCGACAGATTTGATTCATATCCTAATATATATGCAGTGATTTGGTGAAAATTACAGTCTTTTTCACGGTGCCCATATTAACTGTGCAAAGTAGGCGACTGCAAATAAAAGGCCATGTTTCATTTCACTAATTCTAGAAGCGACGAATAGCAGAATTAACCAAAACCCAACTTTTGGAATTAGACAAGGATACACCTGTGTACATGACAATCGGCCGAATATTTGCGAAAGGAACTGTGGAATCGGAGATCGCGCGACATGAAGAAGAAGTAAGCTGGTTGCAGTGCAAGATATTTCAGCTTAACTCTATTTGATTGGAAAAATTCCTTCACTTCACTGCGCTGAATTTAGAAATAATGGCTAATGAACTGTTTCATATCTTGAAAATTGACATGAAATTTATATAGAAGTGTGTAATATTAATTATACCAGTGGACCTGTCTCCTGTTCGTTCTGCTACATGGGTGACATTTCAGATCTCAGTTCTCTCTGAAAGTTTATCATATATTCGGAGCAGCCGTTAGGGTTTTGAATGGAGGAATCAATTCGTAATAGTCGAACTTTATTTTCCAAATTTTCAAGTTCACTAATATAAACTACTTTACTCTTGACATTACCCACTTGTTTCAAACACTTCATTCATAGATTGTGAAAGCAGATGAAAAAATAGCTGCAGTTGATCATCAAAGGAAATATTTGGAGAAGAATTTGGCCGAATCGGAAAAGAACATTAGAGAATTAGTACAGTCCCGACCATGATAGATTTTATTCTATGTATATTTTGTCACTAAAAATTGCATATTTAATACGGCCATATTTAATACGGCATATTTAATATGCATATTTTATTCCAATAAAGGAAGTTTTCAAGTGTTTTTGTAATTTTCATGGTTTGCGCCCAATTATTTCTATTTTTGCTTCTTTGATATTTGATTATTCATGTGTGGAAGAATTTTGACTAAACTGTCAGCAATTCTAGTGTATTGAGTTAGTAGGGACATAAGTTTTTTTATGCTGCACATTACGCTTAATTTGTGCAGAACATGAAATGGTAAAATTTTGTCGCACTAAATTGCGTTATCTTGTTTAATACTACTTTCCACTATGCTCTATGCTGGCCTCCTACGACATGTAAACATTAAACATCAACTTTAATTACTATTTCTCTCCGTGTTGTAGCAGTTTAACAATGAACATTGTTGTGTGACATGAAAGATTTACAAATAACACTGAGCCAGGATGAAATTGCACAACACGTTCTGTAATCATGTAAAGTCGCATTTTTGACTTTTATTCTATACTTTTATGTGTAAAACTAAGCTTATTTTATAGAACTATTTTTCAAAATAGTGGAAGATGATCATACCGATACGTTGCTTCACGTGCGGTAAAGTTATTGGTAACAAATGGGATGCTTATCTGGGATTGTTGCAAGCAGAATATTCGGAAGGCTAGTAATTCAGTAATTTTAAACTTCCCTCTAAATTTTTTCTGCGAAAAATTGATCTTATACATTTTAAATTCAGAGCCGGTCCGGAAATAAAATTTGTTTCAGAATTCGAAATTACGGATTAAAATTAGCTGGGGTACGAATTACAATTTTGTAAATCAATTAAATCAGTTTTCATAGGAATGTAAATCAATTAAGTCAGTTTTTTTTAAATGTAGTGAGTGAATTTGTTTTGTTTTAATTTCAGGTGATGCTCTCGATGCACTAAATCTACGCCGCTACTGCTGTCGGCGAATGCTTCTGTCACATGTTGATTTAATTGTCAAACTGCTCGATTACCACCCTTTGGAAAAATGATTACACTTTTACATTGCCATTTATTTATTATGACGGTTTGTTGAAAAACAAATGATTTTATGATCAAAAACATCGATTTTTTCCATTTATTGTCCTTATTCGTAATCCATTACCATTGTTATTTTTGAAATTTGTGAGGGTTAAAAAGTTTCGCGAAATGTATATTTCTCAATTCTCAACACAAATAAATTTTTTTAACTCATACTTGCAACTATTTGATATTTGTTCTGCAAAGTCCTTTCCGTAGCTTACATTATATTAGTTAGATATTATCGATTTTTGAGTAATTTTTATTAAAAATTATCCAGAAATTACTACAAATTACAACACTTGTTTTCGTAGTACGATAGTACTGCTACTTTCACGTCAGCATAACAATTTATTGAAACTGCTTGTGTTTAGTAGATAATTGGTTACTATTAAATTAGTGGTCAAACGGAGAATATCTGCATTATTTTTATTATGACAATTTTTCCTACCTTTATCTACTTCCTCTCATCACTTTTTATCACTACATGTCATGTGTTATCATCTTACATGCAGTTGAAATGTTTATATTTTATTCAAACTTTACCACTATATGCGATACTATATCGTTGCTCTTGCAATGTATAGGTGGTAAGCATGTCTTTTGCTTTTGAATCGATAAGATATTTAATAAAAAAATTGAAGTTAGTATTTTTACTCCATTTAAAGGGAAGTTTGAAGTTTAAATAATCTGTGCGTATCACATTATACTTTCAAACTGTTTGGTGTTAATGAAGTTATTGATGAAATATTCCAAGCCGCCAAATATTCTCTATCCCTCAATAAGTTTATTGGATGATCAATTTGAATTATTTTAATTCTAATACACTATTTTTTTCTGCTTTTCTGGTAATTTTTTTTTTGGAAAACTTTTTCTGAATTATTTTTAGCAAACTTTTCTCAAAATTTTTTCACTGAAAATTATTGAATAATTCAAAGGATAAGAGTTATATTGTCATGTTGAAAGAGTTTTGAAATTAATTTTCGCTTTTTGCTTTTCTTATGCCAAATCTCATTAATTATTAGAGTAAAAATGCCTATCAATATTACATTATATTTTTTCAGTTGAGATGATTGAAGCTTGTTGTATTCTCTTTTGATTGCGTTTTAATCTTTTGCAATTTCATTTCCGCTTCATTATTCCAAAACTGAAATGCTGTGCGCTTTCAATGTCGTATTCGATCTTTTTTTCTTTGGACAATCTTTACAACATTTTTAAATTTTATGAAACGTTTAGGTTTCTTTTTCTTTTTCAGCAGCTCTTTAAATCTGTTGTTCACAGTGAACGAGTGTGTTTTGCTTTCCACTATTATTCACATATCGTGATGAATGCTGGCGATTATCCACCACCAAAATATGAAGAAAATATTAAGAATGATAGCATCGATTCTATTATTACCGGTAGCACCACTCTTTCCTCCTTTCCTGCACCATTACAATCGTTAACAGGCGCAAACATCAATGAAAATATGGTTACTGTTACACCGTTTCGTGCTAATTTAATTTCCTCAACGACACCTATTTTTGGACCGAATCCTATTGAAACCGATTGTCCATTTTGTCAGGTTTGTGTAGCGTTTCTTTTAAAATTTTAATTTCAATGAAAAAAAAAAAGAAAAGAAATCCGAACATAATGATTCATCATAATATATGCATCTTTTTTTTTTCTTTCTTCAACAAACTATTTACATGTGCTATTTGAAAACGATAAAATATTGTAATGGTTTGTTTAATAAAGCAAAATTTAATTGTTCTTTGATTAATTCCTCTAACATATTTGTTATCAAATTGAGCATTTTTCAAATGCTTAGCAATTAAAAAGCAAACAAATCATTATTACGCTGTTTGAAATTTTCGTTTAAAAATTAATTATTTTAAAACAGGCACATGTTGTAACATCAACACAAAAGATAGTTGGTGCGTTACCATGGATTATTATGGGAATATGCTTTCTACTTGGTTTCTTTTTACTTCTCCCATGGTGCCTTTGTTGTATCCCGTTCTACATGGATAATTTTCTGGATGTAATTCATTCATGTCCATCCTGCAAACGAGTCCTTGGACGTTTTACTAGGGCATAGAAAAGAAATGAAAACATTGTGATTAATTCTCCTAACTATATGTGTGTATTAATGGTGTGCCACTTATGTTTCTTTATTTATTTATTAATTTATTATTTATTTATTTATTTATTTATCAGCTATCTCTTACTAAATTTTTATGACAAAATTATATTTACACATTAAACGCATATCTTATTTTGTTATAAAGTGAAGTCCTTGAACTTAAAGATAAATTCTAAAATAGGTTCTTTTTTTTAGAAAGTCTCAAAAGTGATGGTGTATATTTTGAAATGAATATCTTTCACGTATACATATTTCATTAATTTTTTAGTTTTAATCAGAAATACTTGTACCACTGTATCTTAAGTGCCTATTTTCAATTTTCTTTTTGTCATCTTGTAATTTCTATTTTGATCAGTGCATGGTTGTTTAATGTTTGCTTACTTTCTTGAATTCAATGTGAAACTTTTCAAATTAAATTTAGGAATTTGAAAACATTCGGGGTGGTTCCAACGTTACTGCTGAGTTTTATTTGCTTCTTTACTTGTTTTGGCTGAAAGGCAAAAGATGGCAAGAAAAATGGCTCTAAATCGATATTTGTAAAAGTTTTAAGTGTGAATTCGAATACTCACATATCATTGACCAAAATTGTTATTGGAAAAAGGAATAAACAGTAGAATTCAAAGCTACTGTTTAAGAATGTATGAATAAGTGTAGCTTTAAGTGTACTTAATAATTGTATTTATTTAGGATTAACTGAACTGTTGTTTTTGTTTCTTATGCTTTCGTAAATTTTTTTAAATTTATATCTTTCTTATCCATCAAGTGACCACCTGTATTACCTTATAAAGTTGTTATTTTTATCTTCTCTCAGGTATTATTATTTTATAGTTTGCATTATTGAATTTTTGCACATTGCATTTTTCAAAAGCTAACGAGTTGTTTTAGCAAGAGTTGTTTCGCACGTGATTATTTCGAGAAACGTGTATGGGGCCGGAATTTAGATGAACAAAAATATCTTCAGTATTCTAGTCAGTAGCTGGGATATTTTCGTCTCTTCCAAATTAAATTCTTAAAAAATTAAATTCTTAAAATTCTTATATTCTGAAATTCTTATATAGAATTAAATTCTTATATTTTGGTATTATTTCCAGCTTGCCATTACATTATTTTCAAATATCTGCATATTTCAAATATCGGCAATGAAGCAGACTTATATCGTAAAACGTCCAAAAACATTATAAAAACAACTAGATGAACATATAGGGTAGAACATCACGTCACGATAGATACTTTACTTCATTATTATGAAAGAAAACACGTGAAGCTTGATGGTCGTTATCCACTTTTACCCATTAGTTCCAGCGACCTGAATAACTGAAATACGCCTTCTCATTTGTCAGTTTAATTTGGGATTGAATTGTTACACATCGCGTCTCTTTATTTCAAAATTTCTCTAGAAAGTTCGGATGGGTGGTGCGAAAAGGAGAGTGTGATTGGATGGTTGTTGGTTGGGCGACGATTGTGTTTTGTAAAGCAGTTGACGCTAAAATCATTAGTTCGGGAATGGATTCACCTTAGTTTTGGCTTGGAGATATTTTTCATTTAGTCTTCTGGGATTTGAACTCAACTAATTTTTTGCTTTAAAATTGGTCTACGTTTGAATGAATTCAGTTTGAAAATATTTGCTAAATAATTTAACATATCTCTTGCAAAAATGCTTGATGATTTAACATATCTCTTGCAAGAATGCTTGCCAGTTTTATGGTTAGTGGTCGTGAGACGTGGCAAAGGAATCGCTGAAATATAGTTAAGATTGCCTCTTTTAACTAAGTACTTTTTAGTATTTTTCTTTCAAAACAATGGTGAAAGAAACAAAATATTACGATATTTTGGGCGTCTCGCCCACTGCAACTGAGAATGAGCTGAAAAAGGCATACAGAAAATTGGCACTCAAATACCATCCGGATAAGAATCCCAATGAGGGCGAGCGATTTAAGGCGATTTCACAAGCATACGAGGTTTTCCACTTTTTTTCATAACTGATCCTCTGCGAATATAAAAGTGACTTTATTATACGAACAGATTTTGCATTTTGTAACTAACGTTTTGCTTAACTGATTTATGAAATTTAAGGTTCTATCGGATCCGAAAAAAAGGCAAGTATATGATGAAGGTGGTGAAGAAGGTTTAAGTGGAGCAGGTGGCGGCGGAAACTTCCATAATCCAATGGACATTTTCGATATGTTTTTTGGAGGTATTGACATGATTGTTAATTCATTGTTTTGATTAGGGATAAGACAATCATCATACATTGTTTGGTGCCAATCAAAGAATGTACCAAAAAATCAAAGCAAATGGCTCGAGAGATTTAGTAAACCTACAGTGAAAACAAAGTTGGACACGTGTACTCTAAGCACTGCTGACCTATTTGATTCGTTATGTATATGAGAACTTCTATCGATCGAATTTTTGCATTTTAGGACATTTTCGGGGGGGTGAAAGAGGTGAACGTAAAGTACGAGATATGATACATCAATTACCGGTGACCCTGGAACAGTTATATAATGGAGCTGTGAAGAAACTCAAACTTTCGCGTAATATTGTCTGCCCGAAATGTGGAGGTGTTGGGGGAACGGAGGTATGATGGAGATAATTGTTGTAATAAGAATAAAAGCGTCAAATGCTGCAGAAGAGAAATTGATAGACATTGGGTTGATTTTATTGTGAATAATAACATTTTCTTCGATATATTTCTCAAACGTTTGAAAAACTACACTACACTGTTCTTTCTTTCGCAGTGCTTGTGTTCTAGTTAAATTAAACAATTCGGTTTTATGAAGAGTTTAAAAAACAAAAAATTTTAGGGCTGCGTAATTTCTTGTGAAGCTTGTAAAGGTCGAGGTGTAAGGATTGAAATCACGCAGATTGCACCTGGTATGGTACAGCAAATGCAGTCAACATGTAACGTTTGTCGAGGTGAGGGCGAGATAATACCTTCAAAGGATCGATGCAGGCAGTGCGACGGGAAGAAAAAGGTCTCTTTCATGTATCGCTCTTACATATGGGTTAGGTAATGAAAAGATTATTAAATGACAAGGTAGTAAAGGACAAAAATTTGATGTTGCCAGGTCTTAATCACACATAATTATTTTCGGCCCAATATCTTGAATTTATTTCATGATAAGTCTTTGGAAATTCATTTCACCGTGCGCTACAAGTAATAGAATATTTTAGAATAGATTAACGATACAAACTGGATGGAATTTGAAAACTGCATGATTTTTTGAATATCTTTTCAAGAATTATTTGATGTGTACTGGCTTATTATTCGATGTGTTAATCTTAGACCGCAAAAAACTTCCAAATGCCTTCGGAATTAATTAAAAACTTCGGAGTAGTTTAAATATAACACTTGAAATATGCAGCTCTTCATTTGTCCGTGCAATCCGTAACTGGGTAAGTAACGAAGAACTAATCTTTCGCTTTTATTTCCAGGTCCGAAATGAGTCTGTTTTGGAAGTTCATATTGACAAAGGAATGAAAGATGGACAGAAAATTGTGTTCTCAGGACAAGGCGATCAGGAAGTATGTTCACGAATTTGCATGTTATCCCTTCCAAATTATTCCGGTTGAGACTCTTTCATGGGTTGAACCTTAACAAAATCTTCAAAAACTAACTATATAATGGTACTTATTCGCCTCGGTGCGGCTAAAAGTATCTGCAAGGCCTTTTCCCGTAACACAAACAATGGTACAGCATTGGGAAATCGATATTTTATACATTTAGTATTAGATTTGGTGTTGGAAAGTGTTTATTTCCCGTTTTCTTATCAAATTAGTGCTTTTTAATTTGGCAGCTATAAGTAGTACAAAGTTCAGGTTGGAGTAACTCCTGGTGATGTAGTAATTATATTGGATGAACAACCACATGATACATTTGTGCGGAAAGGAAACAATCTGGTAATGCAAGTCGATCTCGAGCTAGTAGAAGCACTTTGTGGATGTACGAGATCAATAGCAACATTGGATACACGTCATCTTATCTTTACAATATTTCCAGGTTTCCTTTTTCTGTGTACTCGATTGTCCCAAACTTTATGATAAAATGCATACACACTAAATTTTAATGGTATGGATGGAACAGCATTTCATTCTTCACATTATGATTTAAATGGTAATTTATTTCAGACTAATGAAGATTTCGATATATTTTAAGTAGTGCCCGATTTTGGTTTCCATCCGTAGAAATCTTTTTTATTATTTAGTGGTTCATAGCTAATATTTTGTTTAAGATAATGATTTGCTCTTTTCAGGTGAAGTAATAAAACACGGCGATATGCGTACCGTAGTTGGTGAAGGTATGCCACACTATAAGAATCCTTTTGAGAAAGGTGACCTACTTATTCAATTTGCCGTGCGATTCCCAAAAAAAATTGCGCATATCGAGCAGTTGAAGAGATTATTACCAGATGGTACAGAGCCTTTGGTATCAGATGATGCAGAAGTTGTAGAATTAGAATTAATTCATGACCATGGGTCCCGTCCGACATCATCTTATGAACATGAGGCACATGGGCCCCAAGGTGTACGATGTCAAACTCAATGATTGCAAGCTACACTTTCTGTAGTGTTACTGATTTTGCATTGGTAAAGCTAGAAATTGAGAATTTAAGACTTATTTTACCTCTAATTATGTTGGAACAAAGTAAATTTTGAATCTTCGAGCTACAAGTATTTTTAAATAGAATTTGTTGTGAAACCTCGAAATTAGGAAAATTATTTGTTAAAATGCATTTTAATCGGAACATTTCCTTCCTGTGACCCATTTTGTGTTTTCTTATATATTATGGCTGGCAGTAAATGTATAACTTGAAGTACTCACGTTTCTACTGCTTCATGGCGTTCATTATGTTTTGTCAAATAAATCAATAAATGCTTAAATAACTATGGTGTCGCATGCAGTTGTACTTCCGTTTTGGTTTACTCAAGGTTGTATAATTTCAGACACCAAATAACTAGATATCAGATAAGGAATGGTGCATATTGATAGGCATAGCATACTGATAGGAGCGGAAGTTATAGGTTAAATCATTCTTTTGGTTAAGCATCAGTGTTTGAGCATTATGCTGTTATTAAAGAAAATTCGATGGTAATGAATTGATTACGACTAAACGGGGTTCAACTATATTTTAGCTCACGTCGGGTAAGGTATTAAGACAAGGAGGAAAAGCAATATCACAGTTGTGGGAAATCGATCACTGTGAGCTATCTTGGGAATCGGGATGGATGATTTCTTGTTTCCATGGTGAATGCTGCTGACTTGGATATTCTATCCAAGCTTTTCAGTCTCTCATGGCGTGGAGTGCGTCATCTGCATATTTTGTGAGTGTTATGGCTCATGGAACGATGTTAGTGATGACATTATCAGATACAAATGGTTAGAAACTCCCAGATCTTACCAAATTTATCGAAAAATGAAGGTTTTGAGGAAGCACCACAAAACTTGCAGTTTAATGCTTCTACAATATTATTGCTATTCCCGTTTTGCTATAAGAAAGTAAAGGGAGTGAAATCAGTGTTAATTTGAATTTGGTTATATTTATGCTAAATCCATCGTCATTATAGAGCATTACGTCTATTTAATTTTCAGAATACGTGATGGCAACATTACCACTGACAGATTGGACAGAACGTGAGTACGCGGATGTGGAAACATCATTAACGGTTGCTATCAGCCTAGGGATAGCATGCTGTGCTATTGAAGTTCTATTACTAACATTTCAACTTCATACTTTTACAAAAGCCATCTTTTTAATGTGCCTACATATTCTGGCAACAATCTTCCTGTTGAAATTTATTGTTGACAGTCATCCATTGTATCATTTTTGGATTACTTTCGCAGTTTTTTCCGTGCCTTCTTTGCTAATTGCATTCTTGAATTTATGCATGAATTTTGATTTGAAAGAGCACTGCTGATAAAATGTATTAATTTAGGTGACTATTATAATCTTCCTTGCTAAGTAGACGTTATCTGCACAGCTACCAGGTATATATGCCGACTAACAGTAGAGACATCTCTCCCAGTTTACATGTATGTATTATGTATAAAATAATTTCTTCCTTCTGTGATGATGATGATGCCATTCTTACACTTAATAATATTAACTATCTGGTTTACTCAAAAAAAGGAAAATAAGTGATAACTCTCTACATGATAATTTCAAAAGTTGCCATTTAGAACACAGCTTAATAGTAACCGACAATTTAAAAAAAAAAGTGACAATTGTAGCCGATTTCCGGCACATACTTCCTATCCAACACAATGCGTGAACAAGCAAGTAGGGATCATCAAGAAATCCAGGGTGTTGCATTCCGCGGCTGTGAAATGTGGCTTCGTGCAACTTGGCCTACAGTTATAGTTTGGAGATGGATAGCAAAAGAGGCAGCGGTGGTTGATAGTTGTTTTGGCTGGTTTTTGTTGCCTGGTGAGTTGGGTTATGTTGGGAGGTTCTAGGTGAATGGGATTGAATTA
Organism: Litomosoides brasiliensis; assembly: GCA_013365375.1. Taxonomy (NCBI): domain Eukaryota; kingdom Metazoa; phylum Nematoda; class Chromadorea; order Rhabditida; family Onchocercidae; genus Litomosoides; species Litomosoides brasiliensis. Next base: position 47,885 of record JABVXW010000159.1, on the reverse strand, counting down.
AATATCAGTTCACATTAAGATCAAACGATATTTGTATGCTTCCATAATGGAATAAAGGTTACTGAAGTCGTGGACTCGATGGTTGCATTGTTTGACATCTTAAATACTTGGATAATCTCTGATGAAACTGAGTGAATTGTGTTAGAAACGTAACCAAGTATACTGTATCCAGATCAGTTCTCGCATTAAACTCTAATTCTAACGTAACGTAAAAGCCTTGTATAACATTTATATAGATTTGTGTGATATATATTTTATCGTCATTCAGGAAGTGTCATTAGATTTTTATAGTTTTTCACATCTTTGTAGAATCATGGAAAGGCGTATACATCTGTTGACCACTTAATCAGAGTAGGTAGCGACGATCAACCAATTTCGCAAAAACTTCGTACCCCCACAATTAACTAATTTAGCACGTTTTAAGGACCAAGTAAGGAAACGATGACAACGAAGAGACGAAATCATGGACGTAATAAAAAGGGTCGTGGACATGTGAGACCTATTCGCTGCACAAATTGTGGTCGTTGTGCACCGAAAGATAAGGCTATAAAGAAATTCGTTGTTCGCAATATTGTAGAAGCAGCTGCTGTCCGAGATATTTCTGATGCATCTGCCTATGATTGTAAGTTTGCTGTTTCTTTAATTACTCCCTTCGTGTGTGACTTGTGCTTACACTAAAATGCTAGAAAAACGTTGTTATATGTGTATTTACCTATAGCTGTTTTTGACTGCATTACGGAACTTGTTAAGCGTTATCGATCTTTGAGAGAAGTATACTTTGATTATATTTCAGCTTATGCGTTGCCAAAATTGTATCATAAACTACATTACTGTGTGTCCTGCGCAATTCACAGTAAAGTAGTACGCAATCGTTCACGTGAAGCACGCAAAGACCGTAATCCACCCCCACGTTTTGGTCAGCGTGGTGGCATGGTGGGAGATCGTTTTCCGCGACCAGGTGCCACAAATCGACAGTGAGTGAAGTTCTGTCATAAGGAGTTTGAAGTTGTTTGTTCTTGTTGTAGCTACTACTAATATTTGATAAAGAGTTTTTAATACTGGGTTAGTTGGCTACAGTGCAAAAGTTTGGATGAATTTAATCCTTTGAATATTTTAGTCTTTTCTCAATTTTCATACGCTCCTTAAGTACTTCATCTAAGTCTCTATCGAATTAAAGTGATTTTGCTACTTTTTATACCTTGAAGACTTGACCAAAATTCGGGTTTGACGACTGAAAGTTTACAGTGTGGCATGGCTTAAATATCTGAAACAACTTTTGCAATTTCTAACATGTTTTGGCAAGTGCTTTAGCGAACTTTCATGTTTTTTCTCTTAAAAGATTTTTGATGCTCATGTTCATGAGGATTTTTTTTATTGTTAAAGGATTTCCCTAAATGGGGTTCGGGACATTTCGCTTTAAGCTTGTCTGGTGGATTGTGATTCATGAAATTTCTGGAAAGCAGAGGTTTTAATGCCAGCAACTAATCTCCCAAGACGTGTCGACTGTGAGACACGGTTGATGATTAATTGAATGTATTCTCTTAGAGTTTTTAGTAATTCAATGGCGCAGAATAAAAGGTCCTGAACTTATAAATTCACGAAAGCATTCACTCTGAGTATCCAGCAGTGCAATCATATAAAAATGGATGACATTCATTTAGGGTATTATACATATGGTTTTATTGGAAAACCATCAGAAGTTAAATGACAGAATCAAACTAGGAACAGTATATTATTATTATGATTATGGTAATAAGTGAAAATATATAAGATATTTCATGCAAAATATGTGTTATCGAGTTTAAGTTTACGATTACAAATATTTTTATACACGTACGGATTGGTGTGATTCTAGCTGTAGTTTATACGTTGAAAGGAAGACGTTATGGGGCGCCGATTCTACTGTTAAATCGTTCCGTTCGTCCTCATCGATTCTTTTAATCTATAATGAGAGTACAAAGTACATGGATTGTAAAACTATTTCGTCGTTATAGTGCGGTAGTCCTCCCACTAGCGGTTGATTATCGCTTAATTAGAGAATGATGAAACTCAAACATCCCAAAGTAGTGTGGAGAATTCTTTTTTCCTGAAGTTGCAGTGAGAAAATTTTGAAGAATCAGTTTTTCTGTTTTTATTTACATATAAATGGAATTTAATAATTAGGTAGTACTAAAGGAGGAATTGCACTATCGTAGGAACAATATCAATGTTTGTAGGGTTTTTAAATTAGTCGTTAAATTGGATCACAAGTATCACTCACTTTTTATTAAGTTGAAAAAGCTTTTGTTAAAAATATCAAATGAGAGGAAGCTCACTTTAGGAGAACCTGGTGTAGGTGCTGATATGCGTCGATTTTTAATAATCATTTTATCACTGTTTGTTTTTTTACCACCTTTTCGTTTACCAGTATGCGGATTGTCTTGGTACAAATCTTTCAATTTGTACATTCTCAATTGTGTATAGACTCTTTTCAGTTCAGCCTAAATTAACAAAAATTGTAAAGATCAGCAGAATTAGAACTCTTTTATAAAATCACAACGTTATTTTGCAAGCAAGATGTAAATCTTAGAAGCTGTAAAAAGCAAACCAAAAAATAAATTACTAAATCTGGCATACGAAAAAGGCCCTGATACATTTGTTTCAGTTTAATTTTTTTTTGCTGAGTGACCAGCTGTTAAATTAAATGGAATCGTTCTTCAAGTGATAAACCTCAGGAGAATAGCAGCTTTTACTTACTATATTATGAAATTTTCGATCAAAAATTTCCCCAAAATCTTGTTAACTGATGATATATATATATATATTTTTTTTTTCAATAACAAATGTCGAATTTATCTCTAAATTTCACTTCAAATCCAAAATGATAACAGTTTGTTTAATCGTAAGTGAAGAAGATAGATTTTTGCTTTTCCTCTCACCCTTATGTCTTCCGGGTTCATGTCAACTATGGGTACTTCAGCAAAATCAATTGTTCCATTCAATAAATTGTCACGAAGTTTAGCCAACGATGGATGTGCTTTACTGCCAGTACCTGCTAATATTTGCGTACGCCTTGTGTTACCGGAACGAACCTAAAATTTTGAAAAATTAAAATCCCTTAGAACCCCGTTCTACAACTCACCTATATGGTCTTAAAATTTAGATCTCTCTCGCGTGAATTATCGGAAGTTATTGTAACAAAAATACGCATTAAACTCATAAAATATTCAATAATTATTAATTCAGTGAGGTTACGTTAACAATTAATGTCAGCAGTAAATTTTAAAAAACGAATTTTTTTTTTAATTCATAAAAAATGAATTGAAATATGAGCCAAGGTCAGCATCTACCATAAGCTACGATGCATTTCCTTCCCATGAGATACTCACTTCGTTATATTTGATGTAATTGAACTTTTGAAGGGAGTGATTATTATCTCATTCAACTTATTTGTTCATTTTTTCTTTCTTTTTTTTTTGTTATATTGCTATCTTTCCGCTTCAGAACTTATTTCTTCTCATTTCTGAGCACTTTTTCCTTCCCTTTCTCCCCACTTTTATCCTCTCTTTTTTTATCTTTGGATTTTTTTTTTCAGTTTCAGAAAGATATGAAAACGAAATTCATCGATGTCAAATAGAAGAAGAAAAATGAATTTCGGAGAGAAGCAAGAAATGTTTGAAAAAAAAATGAAACTTTTTTTGTTCAGTCAAAGGAACAAAAAAATGAAGGAAGAAATCAATGGGAATGTCTTTCTTCTTTTCTCTAATTATCAAACTATGTCAAGCCTTCTCACTTTTTTCATTTAATTTTTCCATAATAATTGCTTTTGAATAATAATTATTGAAATTTCATTTCAAAAATCAAATTAGAATAGAAAAAAAGGAGTGAAAAAAATATGAAAAATATATAATTACTATTCTAATTGATTTCAGTAAAAGCAGAAAAAAAAGTTTATCAATTTCTCTTGCATATATAATATTTCCTTTTCATTATCAGTAACATGATAAATCAGGACTTCACGGGCGCAAGTGATATGCGCAAAGAAGCAAAACAAAGAGCATTTTTAATGTCCCGCAAAAAAATAGTCCATTTTAGGAGAATTGTTCAGTGAGAACATTTATGAAATAGAAAGGTTGCTAATTTGACAATTATATTTCTAAATTTTACGATTTAATTGTGAGAGTATTATTAATCAAAGTTGACCTAATTAGTTTGAACTAATTAGAAGAGGTATAGGTATGACTAACCAAATAAAATTTGGGAGCAATAATAATAACAGTGTTAATAGAAACGGTTAAGTGCAACTGTATAAACGTGATCGTTAGCAGTGTATCGCTATGCGCCCAGTAACGAATGGAATATCTGAAAATTAAAAATGTGGTGATTCTGATGGAAGAGAAAAGTTTAATTTTAAATTAGCTATCATTAAAATACCTAATTTGCTAGATAATTTGATATAATTAAAGTGATAAATTTATGCAAACTGATAGGATTATAAATTTCCCCGAAGCGAAACGCTGTAATTCAAATAATTGAAAATTATGATGAAAACGTATTCATACCAACCACACTGTTAAACAAAAGTTTAAACAAAACAAAAAGTTCTAATTAACAAAAACTCTAAAACAAAAGTTCCTAAAACGAAAGTTTAAACAAAAGTTCTAATTAACTGTATTTAAATTAAAATGAAATAAATAAGCGTACAATTAAAATAAACGTCAACCTTAAAAAATTTGCAAAAAGTGTAATGATCGCTTCAAGACATACAGCAATTGTAAATTGCCATCGCTCTAGCCAACTACTGTTTCGTGCTTTATAACACAATCGCATACCGTAAATTAGAAATAAGGACTCGTAACCTGAAAGAAGTTTACCTGGGAGAGTTGAGTTTCAAACTTACCTATAAAGGGAAGAAAGAAATGAAACTAAATCATAGTTAAATATATTTTTATCTATCACTTATGCAAACTAAAACTAATCTATGAAAACGAATAGAAGCAAAGAATGAATGAAATTAAAAAAAGAAACCAATTCAAATTTAATTTCAAAAGTTAAGCAAATGTATTTTATTTATTACTATTTATTATTACTGTCATTAATTGCTGTTACTTATTATTTATGTATTATTATTAGATATTCCTCTTTTTTTCCCAATGTAATTCTTATTTAATGCATTTAATCATCTAATAAATCTAATCTAATGCAATCATTTTACCTACAAAAAAAGGTTTCATACCTTGCCAGGCTATGGACCACGGTTGTATGGGACACTGTGGCCAAGTACTTTGCCAAAGCTCCTGATCAGCAAATGAACCAAGCGTCCAAGCAATAAGCCCAGTTAATGTCAATGCTAGCAAGCACGCCAAATATTTCATCAAATCTTCTTCTTTTACAATGACATGATAAGCCTTACGTACGTGATATTCTTGTAAATTCCTTCAATTATAATTTCAGATAAAAAGTTCGCATTATTATAGATAGTAAGAGGCAGGATATTCACTCATAGCTTTTAATTTAATTCATTCAAATTCTGTTTTTGAAGTGAAACTCAAAAACTAAAGGAATAACTGTAAGGAGAACTTTTTAAATTGTAAAAGAAATTCATACTTTCACAAAACAAAGATTGCTATAATATTCTTCTGATGTTTGAAATTTCATAAAATTTGATTGAATTTTATTCATTATGTAATTTTTCCTTTTAACTTTTAATATGCTTTAATACCTGTAAATTTTCAAAACGATTGATCCATAAAACGTCGAAAAACCAATTTGACGTAGCCATAGAGCAATAAAACACGTTGCCGAATTAAACCATTTTAGCAATAACTACAATAAATTTCATTGCTTCATTAGAAAAAAAAATTCAAACAATATTTTTTTTTTGTGCGAGAAATTTTACCAAACTTACAATGGCATATAAGGTAGCAGCTCCGAGAAGGAACATTTCCATTAACGCCCAACCGTGTGCTTCATGATGTCTGCGACGTTCTCGGATAACAACTGATATCAGTAGAATGCAAATTGTTGAACATAATCCATTTAAAACCACTAAAATATCACCATCCTGCTCTGCAACATTACGGCATAACGACGTGTCATTGGTGCAACAGGTGCGCGCATAAACTCGCATACCACCATGTCTTGTCCACGTACACTGCAAAGATGCGAAGTTAATAACCTGCGGTATTTTTTAGTTTTGAAATGACAATCCAATCCCATCTATCTTTTAGTCATTTGAATATTACTATCGCTATCGGTCTATCAAAATAAAATGATCAATAATGCATCATAGAAAATTTCCGCTTTTTAAATTGATGTGATCGCTTTGAGAAATTTGATGTTTCCGTCATTTCTTAACATCAAACTTTACAAAGAGATCAAAGTGTTGCACTACAAAGAGTAATGATTTCTATCTAATTAAGGATTAGATAGTTCAGTTGTAATTTTGTGAATATTAATATTTTTTGATTTCAATCAAATTTAATAATTATGAAGTATGTATTTAGTGTATGAGAAATGAGGAATTGTGAGAAATGATGAAAACTATTTTGAGGGAAGAAAGGTAGATGGTAGTAAAATTGGAAATACTCAATTATAGCTACTTTTCCATCTTCAAAATTACTTACTCTAAATCAGATAATTATGATATTAAAATAAATTGTATAGTTTAATGATTGATATCATGAATGTCGTACGGAAAAGTTTTACTGCCAAATGATTCCAAATTAAACAATTTAACAAATTTTTTTGCTGAAATCATTTTTGATACACGTGAATTCCTTTGTATTCACAAACTATCCTATCGTTTTCAGAAGTGTATTATTAGCTTATCATTTGAATAACTAAATCAGATAATCATAGTAAAACTGATTGTGTCTCATCTATGCATATGCATAGTCGAGTTATACATTTGTATGCAGGTATATTACGTGCGTATTACGTATTCACGTCAACTTCATCCTTCATCCAACGGCAGTTTATTTTTCGATTTCAAAAGTCTGTTTGTTTGTTTTCTTCGATACTGCTCAGGCATCCGTGTTTTTTTTCTCTATAACGCTAACTAAGGTAACGAATTATTTCATATATAAATAAAATAACTTCGTTATAAATATAATAATTTTGTTATTTCCGGAAAGGATAAAATCTTACGAGTAACTCTGTATGTATTACGCTTTATATGTGAGTTAAATTTAAATTTATTATTATTTTCACATCATTTTCCAATAAGTATTTCATATTTGTAATTGATATATTTATAATAATTTAAATTTAACTCACACTATGTATTGTTTGAGAAAATAATATCTGATCGATCTAATTAAAACAAAAAAATTATAATAATAATAAATCAAGCGGTGATCGAGCTGTTGTACAAGGATGGCGAATCAGTTGAATTAATTTTGGAAGATTTATTTTTTTGGTGATAAGCTGGAAAGCTTAGATGGAAAGCTTTAATAAGATTGGTGGTGCAAGTGAGAAAAGATGATTGATATAAACAGGAAGAAAATTATTGCAAATGAAGTAGTCGTTGATGATTTTTGCAAACCAAACAAATAATTTTATTCGCACCCGCAAATTGAGAGCTCAAAATGTTATTTCAATTGTAGTAAAATTCAATTTTCGTCCTTTAATTTAATGGTAGGAAAACAAACATTTCCATTATTATTTGTGAAAGGAACAAAAAAAAAGAGGTGAAAAATATTTTTTTTTCTTTTTTTTCTACAGTTCATTTTATGCTCTACAATTTTACATATATAATAATATTTATTGAAATTAAATTTAACTAATTACCTAATTTTGTTGAAAAATTAAATTTCAAAAAGTTCCAATGTTTTTTTCTCATTTTGGTCAACAATTTCAATAAATATTATTATGTATGTAAAATTGTAGACAAAGAAAAAAGTAACGAATAAGTGCAATTTGTAAATTTTATTGAAAATAAAGCGAAAAAAATTTAGTAAATTTTTTATTACAAATTTTCGTTAAAAAAAAAATTTTTTTTTTCTAATTTTAAATAAAATTAAAAGCGTAAATATATGTGGTGAAATCAATAAATAATTTTTTGTTTGTATTAAAAGGACTAAAATTGTCATAGGAATGAAGGGAAGAAGCAGCGGCGAAAGGTCATTTGCAATTTGCAAAATATTGAAGTGACACATATGCTAATCGACACGTAAACAAGTAGTAAAGCGCAATCGATCAACCATATCCAACCGAGCTGATGGCACTTTAAAAATTACCATCACATTTGCATAGTTATTATAAAGCAAAAGCAGCTAACCCGATCGTTTCACATCAATCACATCCAATGTGTTTTCTTCTTTTTAGCTTACATGAACTTTTATAACACGGAATATATGCATATATGATCGATGCATTTAAATAACTATTTTTAAAATGAAATTGAAATGAGAGAAAATGAAAATGATATTAGTTAAAGTTAAACGATGTTTTATTATAATTTATAGCAAATTAAACTTTGTAAATGTTAGCAAAGAAAAAGAAAAAGAAAAACGAAGACAAATTAACTGATGAAAATAAGGGAAAAATACATTTTTTTTTCCTTTCTTTGTTTGCATAGCTAAAATCAATTATTGCATTTGAAGCTTTTCGATGGCACAGATAAATGTCAGAAAATCGAAATACAACAAAATATCATCAAAGTTAATGAAAAAAAGAAGAGAGAGGAAGGAAGAAGGATGAAGGCAAATTTTCAAAGTGTACCTTTTTCTTCTTCTTCTTTTCAGTCTGATCCCTCCTTGTCTCATTTTAATACTCAAAATATTACTGATAGTAACAATTTTTATTAAATTTTGTTAAATATTCAAGAACAAAAATTATAAGAATGAAAATAGTGAAATTTTAGAATGAGTAAATTTACAAAAAAAAAATATATTAAACAGATAAATTTGTGGTTTCGGATAAAAAAAGTTTAGTGTTAATTTTAAAATTTGAAAATTGAAATTTTTGAATTAAAATTTAAATTAATAATAAGGGAGAAACAAAAATTATAAAAATAAAAGTATTGAAATTTTAGAATGAGTAAATTTACAAAAAAAAAAATATTGAACAGATAAATTTGTGGTTTCGGATAAAAAAAGTTTAGTGTTAATTTTAAAATTTAAAAATTGAAATTCTTAAATTAAAATTTAAATTAATAATAAAGGAGAAATTGAAGGAATCAAAAATTGCTTCCTTGCCATTTGTGAACAAAAAAAATTTTAATTTTGAAAAAAAATTTATTTTTTAAATTTTACAAACTCTTTTAGGTAGTAATTGATAAAATATAAAAACAACAAGGATTATTTTAAAAGTGATGAACAAAAAATTTGCCTTTAAAAATTTTTTCCTTCACATTTACAACAACAACAATTGATTTCTTCACTTCAAATCTTTCTCCATCAATTTATTTAACTTCGACTAGTTAAATTGAAACAAATGAAATGTGACACTGCTTTAATCAATTGTACTCAATCTTACTAAGTAGAGTTTAGACACAACTTTGCGCCTTTTAATAGTATTGAGCCTAGAAAACCTTCCTCCAACAACCCTAAGCATTACTACTTTGTATCCGAAATAACATGAAAATGAAAAATATCAAACAACCTTTGTATTGCCGCATTGTGGTAATGCGCAAGCGTTTAGATCAAATGGTCGTAGACGTACGGTTAAATAGAATTCCAACGAAGAAGTTGGATAGATAAGTAATGGAATCCATTGTTGCACGAGATGATCATCAACTTTACTACAATGTAGTTGTAGAACGAAGTACGGTGCGGAAAGATTATAAGCCAATGGTGAAGCCAAAATTAGCGAAGCATTTGCAGGAAGATGAAGTAAATGTGCGTGAGGATTTTGGGCGATTAATTGCGCCAGAAGTAAAAGTTCTGGATTGCTATGATTTAATTCATATTCAAGCAAACGATGCAAATTTGGCAGTGCAATAATGCTTTCACAGTTCTCTTCTTCAATATTCTCCAGTTGGGCTAGCAAAGTTGGAAATGTCGCAGAATATGAACTTTTGAAATCATTCACAGAATTGGATGACAGTTCTGATGATGATGATGATGATGGAGTAATAGTTGAAATACCATTCACCAAAAGTAGTACCACAGTAGAGGAGAAAGTTGATAGTAATAGTAGTAGTAATAATAGAAACAACATAAATTCTCTGTCCAAATTTTTGCTTAAATCTATATAAAAAGTAAAATAGCAATAATAAGTAGTAGTGATGATGAGAGTAATGATAGCGATAGTGATAAAGATTGTTAATAATGCGATAGTGATAATAGTAGTAATAGCAATTGATAGCACCAGATGATATTGACGTTATTAGTACTAGCAATAGTAGTAGTAGTAGTAGTAGTAGTACTAGTAAGAGTAATTAATAATAACTGATAATTATTAAAATCATTAAATAATGAATTATTTTAGGTAAATGCAACTTAAGTCTGTTTTACGATTATTCGTTGAGAGAAGAAAAAAGAAGGAAAGAAAATAAAAGGAAAAGAAAAGGATGAAAAAAGAACTTTGCACGAATCTATCGTCGTTACACGTGGCCGAAACACTTCTCACTCTCACTTCAATTACATATCAATGAGAAGCAACAGTGTTGCGCCGTATCCGTACGAATGATGAAGTATTGGAAGCGTCAGTGTCCTTCTTCATTAAACCAAGCAACATTATAAATCTCTCTTTTACATGCTTTTTTTTCCCTTGCAAAAACAAGACAAGAAGAGATGTAGTTAAGTAGTAGTTTTAGCAGTAAGTAAGTAATAGTAGCTTTGCTACTGTCACTTCTTACTTAATATATTAGAGAGAGGAAGGAACGTTTGTCATACAACGATTATGGGAACTCTTTTCTCGTAAATTCATCAGAAGAGGAAGGAAGAGAGGGATGAAGAAAATGTCACAGTGATGATGATGATGAATGACAATGAACCGTTTGTGATCGGTAAACTACTAGAAGAGAAAAAAGTAAATTTTAAATTCTAATTCTCACATAATATGTCAAGTTTTTTTTAATGGTCATTTTTATAGTTAGTTTATTTCTGCCTCATTTCAAATTTTTTTTTATGAAAAAGAGAAAGAGGGAAAGGGAGGGGGAAAGAGATGAATAGGATAGGTATGAATATAATAAGATGCATAATAAACATGTCGTCGTCGTAAATTATCCCTATGACTTTCTACCGCTTAAAACATAAATGTAAAATGGACATTGAAGAAATTTCTTTTCTTTTTTTCTTTCAGTCACTCAAGGCTTGATCAGGTTGTTTTAAGCAAAAAACTGCAGTAGATATGCAGTAAATGCAGCAATTGCATTTACACTACTGCAGCACACTGCACCACACTGCACATTTGAAATCCTTTGGGGGAATGCGGGAAGGACAGCTGCGAAATGGATATTTTATGGTGGTATTTCATGTGTTTTATCATTCATTCCTCCTCTTCTTCCTTTTCCGTTCCTCGTTCTCTACAAAGAAAATGTAGCAGCACAAGTTGAAAGGCCTAAGGCTTAAGGCTGCTCTTAAATACTCTTCGAAGAGGAGGAATTCTGCTGTCCCATTAGGTTTCTCATTTAAGTGTTCACAGCTTATCCTTTTCCTCTCAGACAACTTTCCTCAGTTAGTAGTAGTAGTAGTGAGTGACAAATTTTGAAGTGCGCTATCAATCACATCAAATAATTCCACTATTCGTGATTCCTTTATAGCTTACACTTTTAAAATTTTATTTGACTACTATTCTTTTAGAAAAATTTCATCACTATTACTAGTACGACTACTATTATTATTTACTACTACTACTACTACTACTGAGTTACTGTAATTTGATAATCATATAGCAGGAGAACTGTAATCTGATAATCATATAGCAGGAGAGCTTCTACTACTTACTGTACTACAGTTTCAGTTAGAATAGAAAAAGAAAGACCAGAAATAAAGGAACGAAATTAGCAATGACCGTATATCTACGAGTTATATCAATGACTATATCTATATCTACGGTCATTGATATATATCATATATCAATGACCCGTATATACCGTATATCTACCGTATATCGTTAAAGTTTTGTAACAGTAAGATTGTCAGGAAGAATAAAGGTCACTTGATCATTGCCCGAATGATTTACGTAATGGAAATCGAACTTTGATTAGCAGAGCTTTACTGTTCAGTTAATGTTCAGATAATGCATTATCAGCACCTGAGGAGAGATCAATGATCGAATAGCACTGATAGTAACAGTAATAAATCTTAATCGGTTTCACTAAAATGTTAAAAGTGCAACATCATGAAGAGTTGAAATGTCATAAATTTTACAGGTCAGTTGTCATATATCGATCATCTCTTTGTTCTTTTGTTTACTCAGTAAAATGTATTATCGATTGAGCATACTCATTTCAAAACGAAAAAAGAAAATCATTAACTTTTGTAGATTTCATTCAAATGTAAAGTGATTTTACTAATATTGCAAATGCTAATAAAGAACACACAACACAACAGGTAGAACAGGTGTAAACATTAATTTCAACAAAATTTGGAAAATCAAACAACTACTTCAGAAATTGGAAAAAAAAACCTTTCAGGAAGGTTTTCCCGATGACCATCGATCAGATGATAATTGTACTTGACGACAAAAAATTGCCTTTTTACAATATCTTTATAAAAGATGTTTCGGAATAACAAAATATAAATTTCATCCGCGGGTGCTTATCATTAACTAAGTTTGGATGAAATTCATGAAGATGCTCAATTTTAACTCTCTCTCTCTCTCTCTCTTATCTGTCAATAATACTTCAGTACTCTGAAAAATAATGATAAACCATTTTTCCAATTCTCATATAACATTTCATTATAAGGGAAAATCAGAGAAAATACCTCATTGGCATCTTTGGAAGAAACAATTTCTCAGTTAATTTTAACTTATTAATTTTATTATTAGTTCAGTAATTCATAGTTTATATTTTATACTGAATTACTCAACATAATTATTTAATTAATAAATAATATAATTTTAATATTACATATGTGGCAGTGTCGGTAATTGAAAGCAGTAAGAAGTGATTGTGATTTCAGAAAAGTTGAAGGTAAACATTTCTCTGTAGCGATCGGTGCACAACACATTAATATTCTCCAAACGCATTGTCAAATTTGATTCAGTGCTATTATAAAAATTATGTTCAGCTTTTTTCCAGGTAAATTTATTATAAAATTAATTGAAATTTGTGAGAAATATGGAAAATATGATTATAACAGCGATGAAATACCGCAGTTTTATCGCTAAAGTGAATTATTTGACGTTTCCTGAGATCCATAAACGTTAAAAGTTAAAAATAGAAAAATGTTTTTCTAACAGGTGGAATGAAATACAGGGATTGAAGAAAAAAAAAGAGAAGGGAGGGTATAAGAAGGGAGTAATACCTTCAACTCTATTACGTCATGCAATAGATCTCTTCATTTGTTAAAATATTTAGCCAATAAACAGTAAGAATATTTTCAGTTTCTCTTTATCACTGCCATTATCATTTATCACTTTTATCAGCTGTACTAACACTAAGAAGACCCGCTTTTATTCATTCATTGCAGATAAAACAGTTTTTCGAACAGTGATAGTTAGTTTGCATTCATATCAATTTAATTTAAACTTCAATCTGCGTATGTCCGAGCTGACCTGTTTCACTTATATTTTGTTTTCCATTTCTAACGTATTTTCATCGAAAGACGATCACTTCACATATATTACGTAATACAACGCTGAAATTGTTCGTTTTTTTTTGAATTCTTTTTTTTTGTTTCAAGTTAATTAATTTGGTAGTATTAATTAATTAATTAAATTAAAGAATTTCTAACCAAATGTGGCATTCATTAATTAACTAATTAACTTCTTCCACTCTCTAAACTATACGACGAATGAAACATTTTTACAAATACACATATACATATGTACATTGAAAATATGCCTAACCAAGGAAGCCAACGAAACAGGTTGGAAAAGTGAATCGTGAAATGAGGTCAACACGTTTGCTGATTTCAATATTGTCTCGCGTACATGGATTAAAACAAAATTTTGTCCACCACTTTTTTTTATACACATTCATAGTTGGTCGTAATGATTGCCTTATATCCTGAAATAATTTTCAGGAAATTTATATTTATCTTTCTTAATTCTTCAATTTTAATTAATCACTTAATATATTACTTAGTATAATGGATGTAGAAATGAATACCTGATTAAAGGGATAATCAGATGGACATAAGCAACCCTTGAATTCGGTCTTCTTTTTCTTCTCTTTCTTTAGAAATTCCTTTCTTCCATAGTAATTAACCAATGCATACTCTAAGAGAGCTCCAAAAATAAACGCCAAACATACACCGATCCATACGTCAACTGCTTTGATGTATGATACAGGTGGAAGTTTAGCATTTATACCCGATGCTTGTGTTGTCATCGTTAGTAATGTTGTTACGCCTAATGATACACGTGCAGGTACTGCATCCTGTTAAATTTTTAAAACAATTAATAGCAATTAATTTAAAAATTTTATTTAAAATTGTATAAAAGATAAATTTTTAAGTTTTAATCAATAATTTACATTTGAAACGGGATAAGAAAAAAAAAGTAAATAAATAGATAGGGAAAAATTGCTTACCTTATCGAGCCAAAATGAAACCCACGAAACGACAACCAGCATAATACATGGTATATAAAGCTGAATTAAATAATAACTAAATACGACGAGTAATATGTGAACTTTATAAAAGCAATAATTAAGTTACCTGTATTCACGACGAAGTCGTAGCATAACACGAGCACAACTGTATTCACCTGCAATTATTACTACAGTAGTACATATCCACATAGTTGTACAATTTATTCCAAATTCAAATGAAATAAAATAGAATCAAAATTGCTTTCAAAAATTCCACTTCCATACTGTATTTTTTCTACTTCCATACTGTATTTTTTATTTTTTAAAAAAAATGATGAACACTGTAAGCATTGATGATGATGATGATGATGATACGATGAATTGTTCGTTATACTATTTTCTCGACGAATAAATTTTGCATTTTGAAACAGAAAGGAAAAAAAAAGACAGCGCCAATTGATTGATCAACAATAGTACAATACACATATGATCTACAGTATACAGTATATAATCGGATCGCATAAGCACAGGTTACTGTACTGCATTCGAAGCTTAGCTTTTTTTTTGCTAAATGAGATAAACAGCCCAATATAGCACTGAAAAAAAAAGAAGAAACAAAAATTGATAATAAGCCATGCTGTAATAAATATGATCAATTCATTAAAAGCAAATTAATTCAAACACATTTTGCATGCATTAAAGCATTAAAAAAAATATCAACAATAATGCTAAGCTTATCTTGCGGCTTTTTGTTTTCAAATAAAGTTAATTAGCGCTAACTAAAATGATGCTTTATCATGCAATTAATATTTTATGCAAAATTTTTTAATTTATTCAAAAAACTATTACCAACTTTTTTTTCTTTAATTTACTCACTATAGGACTCAGATAGAAGATGTGTAACAGTTTGCTTTACAGTATTTAAAGCAACTGTATTTAAGAAAACACACGTACCGTTGAAGCAGGCGTAACCAATTGGAAATACCTAAATAAGTATTTGAAAACTTATGTTAAACTAATAAAGGAAAAATATATATGGAGAGCTAAAAATTGGTGAAATTGAAAGATTTAAAAGAAAACTATCTTCTCAACTCTTCTTTTCTCTCCCTCTTTCACTCTTTTATTGTGGATTTATGAGGTAAAAAAAAAGTTACGAGTGCCTAAATTAAATATCAGTCGTAGCATAATTCTTGAATGTTTTGCAAAAGTTTTACTCCACAATAAGAAAGAAAAAAAACCAGAAAAAAAATGTCAGATCCGGAAAACCTGATGAACGTGCTAATTTGTCGCAGTAGTACTTTTAAGATATTTATCAAATGAGTAACATACTAAACTAGCAATGGATGTTTATTGGAAAGAATAAACCATTTCAAAACCCACAAGATGATAATATTCTACAGTAGGACTAGAGATAGAAGGAATTTGGTAGGTGTATATTAGCAATTACCAAACGTGAAACAACGTCAATTCGCTTGGAGCGTTCTTTATAGCGTAGGAGAAGTAGTCGGGAGCACCACCAAGAACGGGAAGGTGATCTTGCAGTGGTTACTGATACTAAAGGTTGATAACCAGATGAGTGATCCATATGATCGGTGTATTTTGATAACTGCAAAATAGCATCTGATAAGCAACCCCCTCATTTACCATCTTAGACTGCGAATTCTTGACTACCTCTCATATCAGTAATATTTTAAATAATGTAAGGTAAGCCTTAACTCTCTTGTCGCTTCGTATATTCTAAATTAAAAAATTTTAAAACATCGCAGAGTGTCTATCTTCTAGTAATGATGGAAGCAGTTGCGCATCTACGAATGAATCAATAGATATGACATGTAAATATTGTGGAACACTACTATATGGATTTCAGGCCGCCTGAAACGAACCTAAAACGAACCATTCGATGTCCGGTGGTCATATCCTTTCTTGCTGCATAATTGACCAAAGCAAATTCAAGCAATGCACCAAAAATAAAAGCTAAGCAAACACCAATCCAAACATCTATTGCCTGAATTTACTTTTTGGCTAAAAGCAGTACACAGCTAGCAAGCACTATTTTGTTAATGCTTGAAAAGGAATATTAAAGTTTCATTCGCTTTCTTTTAGATTTAATAAATTTAAAATTCTTGGAAGTAAAAAATCAAATTTATTTTTTAGTTTAAATTAATGAATTTCAGTATGACATTTAATTTTAAATTTTATTCGATTAAAAGCAAAAATTATGCTTTCCAATTGGAATTCTTTGTAAAATTATCTTTTTTTTTCTATGGTACACATCATCAACACAAATTGTTTTTTTTTTCTTTTATTCACAATGATTGTGTTCAGTGAAAAGTAACTTTTAAACTTTAAGTCGTGAACTTTAAGTCTATATGTCATTGAACTTTTGAACTTTAAGTCTATATGTCATTTAAAAAAAAAGTAATTCAAAAATAGCAAAGAGCTTTAACTATTGAAATTTTATAGCTTTGTTGATAGATTTTAGTGATTTCAATAATTTAAATAATAAAGACAAAGAAATAGATATTAAGAAAAAAAAGTAAGAAAAGTTATACAAATAAAATTCATGTAGGAAACTATTGATAGTTTATTTTTAAAAATATATATGTTATGTTTAGCAACCTTTGTATAGGAAACAGGGGGAAGGTTAGCATTGATACCCGAACTTTGTGTGGTCATCGTTAGAAGTGTTGTTACACCTGAAAACATTTCAGAGAGAGAGAGAGAGAGAGAGTGCGACACAAAGACATATTTTAACATCAAATTTCACCAGAATAATGCAATTTTTTTTAAAAAAAGAACAAACGACACAAATTATTTGTTTATTTATTTATTTAATTTTTTTTTTTGTTCAAAGAGCATTCATACCAAGAGTTACACGTGCAGGTACCGAATCCTTGTCGAGCCAAAAGCTTACCCATGAAACGATCACCAACATGAACGAAGGTATGTAGAGCTGAAATTTAACGCTAGCATACAAATTAAAACGAACTAAACTTAATTATTGCAAATTAAATGAAAAAAAAGCATTGGCAGAATATCATAATATTTTTTGGATTGTATCCAATTGTCATTTTAATCATTGTTTTTTTAATTTAATTTTTTAATTTAATCATTTTTTTTCATTTTAATCACTTCAATCATTTTTTTTTCATTTTTTTTGATGATAATGACAATGATGATGATGATAAGAATGATAATGATTAGGAAATTGTTGATGAGAAGTTTTGCATTTAAGTTACTAGGATAATAAATGAAATTTTTTTTGCGGTTAAAATTTAAAGCTAAATTTGAAATTAACTTTGTTTTTTTAGTCACAATAATATTTAAATTTTAAATTTGCCAACACAAAAAGCATTTATATTGTTAAAAAAAATATTCACACAAAATTAGAAGTGAGCTAATTAGGGTGAAATTGTGAACGAAATCATATCACAGAGGGTAGAAAAAAAAACTGATAATAGCACCGCACACACCTGCAACAGATAATAACTGAATTCGCGTCGTAAAATCATTTTTGTCCTCAAACAGCTATATTCACCTGAAATTCTTAGCAATGTCGACAAGCATAAACACCAAAAAAGAAAAGGCCATGCAAATTAGTTTGTATTTGCCATTGTATAAAATCTGAAAATTTGCTACAAAATAAATTACTACAGTACCTGTATTTGTTTTACTCGTACAGTAATCCGTTAGAACATCTTGAAGCTCAAAACTTGGTAAACTTTGTCGCAAGCCTTCCTTTTGTTGAATTGGATTTGTTAATTTCCACTCGTATTTAATATCATCAGTGGTATAAGCATCTTTAACAATGTACAAAATAAAATTTTAATTTTTGTATTTTACCAGTAGAATAAAACAAGAAAAAAAATGTCTTATAAATATTTTACACTAATAAGTTTCCATATCATTTTTTTGACGTTTACAAAATTTTCAGTAAAAATGAGAAATGAAAGAGAAATATGTCAGAAAATTGTCTCTTAGAAAAAAAAATTCAAAAAGTCGTACTGTTTGCTATTTGTAATTAATAGGTAATAATAAAAAGTGAAACCTGTCTTTTTTTAAAGTGTATTTTTAGTTTTACTAAAATTTTTTAACATAAAAATTTACTTTGATTTTTTTTTTAGAAATTCAAAGTTATAAACTGAAGGAAAGGATGAGATAAAATTACAACTAATCTATCAACAAATACTAAAATAATCCTTTCGCAGTGAAAATTATGCAAGAGAGAAATGAGTTTTAAAATTTCAACATACAGCTAGCGAGATCAATAAGGCATGTTTGTCGATCCAGCGGATAATACTCCAACGACATCGGACATGACAGTACTAATGAGAGCCTACAGTAATATAGTCAAATGAAAATTAAAAGAAATTTTCAATCTTGAAATATGAATGGCGTGAATTTTAAAAATTCTAAATGACAAATAGGTGTGCAGTCTTTTAACATTTCAGGTCAATCATGTTACTTTTGATGCTTTCTCAAACTTTATTAGTATTTTGCTACAGCAACAAAACATCTACAAAACTAAGCTTTTGCAATTAACAAAAGGAAATTGATAAAGAAGTTTGTGGAATTGATAAATTGATAAAGAAAGTTAACAATTACCGAACGCTGTATAGTATTTGACCATCAGGATGTATTCTGATCAGTACGTTAGGCTTGTCGATTAGGTGCCTTCTTGCTTCTCTGTAATATTACTTAATATCACTACTTTTATATTAGCACAATAAAATACTGAAATTATTATTCAATTATTATCAGATAAGTGATTAGAATTATTTTTATAACTTTTATCATTATCATTATTATCACTTTTATCACTTAATCATAATTATCAAGTTTTTCTTGACTTTATTGTTTTCCATTATGATAAATAATATTTATTGTTAATTCATGCAGTTTACTTCATTCTTTTAATTATAATTTCCAGTTTAAAAATTAGTAACAACTTTTATCCTTACAAATTAATATTTTGAAGTAAAATATTTTGGGATAATTCTAAGCATTAGCGTGGAGAATAAGAGATGTGTAGAAATAATTTCAATCTTTAACTGTCAAGTGTCAACGGAAAATTAAATGAAAAATTAGTGAAATGATTGCTCGAAAGGTCACGCGCAACTGACAAAATCATTGACAGCTTGATTTTGCGCCATTTTGCATAGTTTACAAAAATCCAAAACAAAATGTTGACGATGGTAAATTTTTTTTTTAGCTAATTCATTAAAATATTAACTTTTCATTTTGGAAGAAAGTATCTGGCATCCAAATTTTCTGCGTTAAATCAGCCTGTTCACTTGCTGCCAGTACCACAAATGGTGGTACTTGCGTATTCTCATCTGCTAGACGCCCGTACGCCAAACGTGGATCATGCCATTCTTCACGAAAAGTAAATTGTGCGCTGTATTCCATGTTAACGTCATCAATTTTTGAAATTGATCGTAAATAAATGTTTACAGATACTAATACTGGACCACCCGTATCTGGAAGATCAAATCTTTTTTTTTTCTTCAATAAAATTTTGATAAGAGCTCAAATTTAAACTTATCAAAATGATTATCATTTTGATATTTGTTACTCTAATCAAAAGATTTTATTTGATAAGTGAAAAATTGTTATATTTGTGTATCAGTCACATATTCATTATTTCCTTGCAAAATTTTTAAATTAATTTTTTTTTTCAAATTAATTTAGTAGTAATTTCACGTTTTATATTTTAGGATAACTTTATATAATATCATTTTTTTTTAAGAATACTGGATAAAAATAGCCATGGAGTCTGGTGAACAAGTATTCATTAAAGTATTTCAAGGATTTTGTTTTTCAATAAAACATCGAAGTTGCGAAGTGTTTGATATCGCATATTCCATCTTCCCTATATTATCAATCAGTCTAGCCTAACACTACTTTTATCCAGTATTCTTAAAAAGGTTCGATTTTAATAGACAACCACGTGATCTCATTAAACTGCCCAATTCTTCTGATAAACAGAGTACTCTGAAAAGAGGAAGAATTTTCTGAAATAATTAGCAAAATATAGAGGAAAATCTCCAGAGGTTTATTTGAAATGTAAACGATTGTTAGCAAAAACAATGCCTACCTCTTCTAATTGTTAAAATTCGAAATTTTAAATTAATTTAGTTTTTTAAAAATTCAAATTTTCTCTTTTTTAACACATCAGATAGCAAATAACATCTGTGGAGGTTATGTGAAGGAAAGAAGAAAAAAGCAAAGTATAAAGTTGTTGACTTAAGAGAAAGGTGAGACTGTTGACGAAGTTACAAGTACCACTTAACTGTAGTTTAGCGTTTTTTTTTTGGAATCTAACGTTTTTTGTTTCGCTGTCTAACTTACTTATTTTATACATTTTAGATATTATTTTATAATTTGCAAGTGATACTTAACTCGCACAACATAGTTACTAACTTCACACATATGACATGTTATGTGTAAAAGATTACCTGAAGTTAATTAATTATCTAAACTTTCTTAGATACTTTATTAATTGGTTTATAATTAGTTTGAATTATTAGCATTAGCTAACATTTATTTGCTGTAATTTTTCTACTTGGAGATATTTTAATCCAAATTTTTCTCGTCTCAGAAAATCAAGGCACACACACACACACACACACACACACAGTGATATGTTTACATCTATCATACACATTGAAGCATAAAACAGTTGTTCATTTCAACATATATCATTATATTTCATAATTTAAGTTAAATTTTTCTTAAAATTTTGTTTACAATTTTTTTTTTCATTCATTTGAGAATTTCTTACATTGTTATGGCTATAATCAATGGCAGACGTCAACAATAATTTGCCATTTTCTGAGATTTTTCTTCAATTTATTGAATATTAAATTATCTTTCTAAGGGAGTAATGCATTAGCATATGTTTGATAAGTGAAAAATTTTTTAGAAAATAAATTGATAATTTATAATTTGAAAAAAAATTTTCTTAAATTACTATATTACCAATTTCAAAATTACTATTCTTATTTTCCATTCAAAAATAATTCCATCAAAAGTATCTGTGGAAAAAAAAGAGTGGCGCATTCAAATTTTTTCAATCAAAAATTTTAGTAGGAAATTTAGGAAATAGTAATTTTAAGGAAAGAAAGGATGAAAAGAAATGGCAAATTCAGGAGGTATTGTAGAAGCAAACAAAAATGATAGGAAATATTTTTGAAATTCGTTAGCACAAATGAATAAGTAAATGTTTAGAGAAAAATCAGTCTAACTCATTTCTAGAAAGTTAATGCTAGAAGAATTAAATTGGGTTTTTGTATTTTTCTTTATTGAATTTGAAAAAAGAAACGATTTAAACAACAATATGATAAAGTTGCTTAACGTTATGAAAATTGTCAAACTAAAAAAATTTAATGCTTATAAATAATCCTGTCTAGATAGAATTGGAATTATGAGACTTAAAGTGTAAAGTATTAAAATGGCATTAATTAAAGTTAGATCAGAATAAAATTAGATGAAGATAAGAAGAGTTGGAGGAGTAGAATATTCTTTGATATTAATTACGCTTATCTTCTTTGATAACCATCATAATTTTGGTTAGTCTATTCTCAAAATTAAGTCTAAACAATATAAAATTATATAGCAATCTAAACAATATAAAATTATATAACAATATAAAATATAAAAACAATATAAAATTAAATTATAAATTATACCTGGCCAGGAATGATTGCTACCACGTGGTCGTACACGCCAATCATAATCTTTTAGCGTTCGTTGAATAATCTCTTGCTCTTTCAATTTCTTCTTTGCCATAACAAGAATTAAAAGAGTGAAATTCCAATAAACCGTACGAGCATTCATAACTGTAGAAATTCTTCCTGAAGAATTGCCTACCTTTTTTACTTTTCTGTTTTAATATTAGTAAAGAAGTAGAACAACAGCAATCAGGAAAGGATGTAAAATTGATTTGCATTATACAACTTGCACATACCTTCTCCCTCCCACCCTCCCTCTCTCTCTCTCTCTCTCTATCTTTTTCCAAATTAGCCAGAAAGTACTTGCTAATTTGATTGTTGATAGTGAAAAGTTAGCTTTCTGGACATGAAATAGACACCTGTTATTGCTATCAAAACTATGTTTTATTTTATCTTCGAAAAAAAAATGTGACACTTCGATACATTAAATCTGTAAGAGATTATAACGGAAATGATAAACTCTTTCGGTTACAGAAACAGGAAGCTGCGATGTGATATCAGGAAGTGATAAAAATCTTTCTCAATAATAAATTGTAATGTCAGGTGTGGTTATATTAATTTACTTTTACTTTTTTTACCACTAGTTTCATATATCACTATGATGAAATTTTTTGCATCACTTAATTTAACTTAAAAAGATTTATCACATCAATTTGTCAATTATATATTTTGCTTATTTTTGCAAAAATCAATTATCATCAGTTTAGTATGATAACAACAGTGATCATAGAGAAGAAGAACGGTCCGGAAAAATATCAATTCAATAAGTAATCCGTATAAGACAGTTTCCTTACCTCCTTTTTCCGGTTAGGCAATCATTCTTTTTTTCTTTCTTTTTTTTTTGTTTAAAAGTTTTCATTACTTTTTCCAGAAATTCAATATCTTTCTACTTTGCGGCAAATATTTTTTCAATCCGAACACTTTAACTTTCTCTCTCTCTCATACTATTAACCTTTCCAATTTTTCAAAACAAAAAAATGAAAAATTCCTCTTCCTTTCATATATATTAATATTAATTATTAAAATAAATGCAAAGAAACTAACAATTTCGTATCATTTTGTTTTTTCTCACATTTTTTTAAAGAAAAAAAAAGAAAAAGAAAGAAAAGCACTAACTGCAGTGGTGTCAATTTGTAGATTGCCTACATTTTAAATCCAAATTTAAAAAAAAAAGAAGAAAGCTCATGCTCATATGGATGTGTGTAGATGTATTTTAAAAGTGTAGTAGAGCATAGCTGATAAGGTTAGGCTGAACCACTTGCATAATAATATCGAATGCAATACTTTTTGCAGGCACTTACTTCATTCTCATCGCTGTTACGTTAAGTATGCATTTGCAAAATAAGATCTGTCAAGATTTTTGTTTAGAAAAAAAAGAATGGAAAAAGAAAAAAAGAAAAAAAGCAAAAGGAAGGGGAAAAAAAGAGAGAACAAACAAAGTTAGCTTAATGTTAAACTAATTTGGCAAAATGAGAAATAATTTAATAATTTAAACTGAAAAACAATTGAAGTGTTTGTATCGAAATTTGAATTGTGAAAAAAAAAGAAGTAAAAAATTGTTAAATAATATTTGCAAGAATAAATATTTTGCAATTTCAATTAAAAATTTTCTTAATTAAAAATTTTTCCACAAAAGTTTTTTTGCACACAGTTAGCTTTTTGCTTACTTAGTGAGAATTGAGAGAACAGATTCATTTAAATTTTTTACATTTTCAAAATACCATCCATCATAAACTAACAACACTCTGGCAGGAAAAAACTTCATTTGTAATTTCATTGTATTTTATATTTCAATTTAAAATTTTAGTTTCTCAAACTTTTCTATAAGCTTTTTATTTTCAAATATTTCAATGAGGATATTTTAGGTTTGGAAAAGAAATGTATTAGAAATAGTACTTTACGTATTATTTTCAAAATTGAGTATTACGTCTAAAGGTTATACTAACTGATAAGAAGTGAAAAATTCCAAAAGTACTACTTAAAATTGAGTAATTACGTACAGTATTACGTCTAAAGGCGAAGCAATGAAGACTTAATAATCGTCATAGGAATAATATAAATGCCAACGCTAAAAAAATGGAATTAATTTTATAAAAAGATAAAATTTCAATCGCTCATCCTAACTTCATCAACTAAGGAATGTAAATAACGTGGAAGAAACGTTTACGAAGTGTTGCTAATGCTACACATTACGCTTCGCATAAATTTCCATTTCTGTATTTTCCTCATTTTAACATTTTTTTTTTGATTACTGAAACATCCTTCCTTCCTAATTATTACCGCCGCCTCTTATCATCACATCACTGTAATTAGCTAATTGAAAATAGAAAGTTTTTTTTTTTCACAAAATTTATGCATTAATGCGATCACTCACTCATACGCTTACACTCCCAGGAGACTAACATTCCTTC
The DNA here is from genome assembly GCA_013365375.1 of Litomosoides brasiliensis. Classification (NCBI taxonomy): domain Eukaryota; kingdom Metazoa; phylum Nematoda; class Chromadorea; order Rhabditida; family Onchocercidae; genus Litomosoides; species Litomosoides brasiliensis. The sequence goes on along the minus strand of JABVXW010000159.1, from coordinate 23,112 downwards.
TTCTCTCCTAGTAATGAGTATTTCAAATAAAAGTAACATTTGTGATAATTGCATTACTTTAAGTTAGAAATAGTTTCCCCAGCGAATTTGATCTAAGTTATTAGAGGCTCAGTGAAAGTTACTCGATAAGAATTATCAGATTTCTTTCATCAAAATTTCACATTTTTTTTTCGTTTTTGTTTTTTGTTAATAAGTAGTAGAAAAAAAAAGCTTTTTGTTTTAGAGGCTAACGATTAGCTAAACTAAAAACTAACTTAAGCAAATTTTTTAAGTCAAAAATTCCAGAAAAATTTGGTAGCAAAAAGTTAAGTTCGAGTGAATTCAAAATTCAATTCACTATTTGATGAGCGGATGGAGAGGATTTTCAAAAAGAAGCCTTCTAACTTGACGAACAGTTGCTAAGGCTCTGTTTTTCTCAACACTTCACTTGTTACACTTACTTATGCCTATCGAGAAAAAAAAAATTTGATTTCAAATAATTTGATTGAGTGGGAATTTCAAAATTTGCGAAAACAATTTTGGTTTTTTTTTTCATAGTTGAAGACGAAAAAAAAAGACTTTTTTAAGTGCTAAAACATTTTATGAAAAAATTATTGGAAATTTTCAAAAAGAAAAAAACACATTTAGGCGTAATTTTTATGTAAGTAATTTATAGTAACTTTTAGATTTGGAACTTCTTACACTGTCATCTTAAATAGTTCATTTATTTTTTTTTATTTCAAACTAAAGTTTTTCATGCCTTAAAAGATAAGTGACAATTGCTTATTAATATAAAAATCAATGTATTTTGTATTTTTGTGTTATATTTATTTTGTGTTTTTGATTGTTAAATTATACTTCAATTGGTTAACTAATTTAAATTGAAAATTTTTGCAAATTCCATAACTTCAAAATGAGACGTAACAATTCTAATTTGAAAAGTATTTTCATTAATTAATGAAGTAAGAGTTTAAGATAGAACGGTTTTAGCTCAATGATCGTATGATGAGAATCGAAATTGATGAAAAAGAAATTAACTACGACAATGAACGATCGGTGTATTAGTGATATTCATTTAGTACAACATTTTTTATCTTTTCCATATTTAACGGATAAAACAAAAGATGAAAAATACAATCATTTTTTTTTAATTTTACAAATTCACTAATAGATCATTAAGATTCATTGATTTAAAAGTTAACAAAGATTGATAGCATTGCACAGAATAGTTGGATCAATTTTATCACTCAAATATAATTGTGTTTTATTAATTAGACTGCAACCCATTGTTTCACATTTATCTGCTATTTCTGTTTCATTTTCGAATAGCTCAGTACAACCTTCAACAATATACTGAAAAATATTTGATAATTAAATTTTTTTTTCAGAAAAAAAAAGTTGATTTTCCGTCATTGTACGTACGTAAAGTATATTTATCATAATGTAATATAAATGTAGAAAATTTTATGCTAATTGTAAATGATAATAAACAAACTTTATATGCCCGCTGAATTAGGCAAGTGAATTCGTCGTTCAATTGTTGTATGAAAATTTTGCAAGGTTCACAGAATAGATATTTTATACTAAAATTGTTCGTTGAACTAATTCCAAGCAAAAATGTAATGTGAAACAATAGTTTAGACAACATTTTACTGCAAAAAAAAATAAATTAATGAATTGATAATTTAAATTTAGAAATTTTGTTTTGAAATAAAAAAAAAACTTTTAAAATAATCTGTTTGAATTTTAGAATATAAGTCATTTAATAATGCATACAAAAATGTACTACTATTCATGCAACTGAAAAATTTCTCTTTAAAGTATACTGTAATTGAAATCAGGAAATTATAGTAATTTGAAACAAAACAATAGTTTGTATAAGAATTGTTAAAATTGAAATTCAAAATAAACCATAACAAATATTTACCGTTGTTGATAATGATAGTGAAATGAAGTGATGTGATTGTTGTTTATTCATTGATCGTATTATTATCACTTATACTAACTGATAAGAAGTGAAAAATTCCAAAAGTACTACTTAAAAGATAGTAAGGATGATAGTTTGTTATTGTGTGAGATAAAATTTCAATACAACAAATTGCATACTGTTTGCTATTTCACTTCAAAAATCTACACTTCTTTCTTTTAGCCTTAAGAAACGTGTAGATTTCATTCAGCGCATTTGACTGTAGTTATTCTACAATGACAGATGATATTCTACAATGACAGATGATATATTCTACAATGACAGATAATATTTCATTCCACAGTATGAATTAGGATGTTTTATGTAAAAAATTTGAATTGCTCCTTAATCTTTCTCTCAATCACAACCATTCACACACTTCTCTATTTACATTTTCATAGCTGTAAATGTAATGTAATATGAAACGAAAAAGTCCGTTCAACAAATATTCCTTTAATCAAAAGAAATGGATAAAATTAACAAAGATAAAATTTTTTACATATCGTTTCAGCATCTTCTTTAATTGTAATAAGCTGTTGAACTTTTTTAAGCGCTTCTTCTACCTTCGTTGCACATATAGCAGCAGCAGTTGTATTGCCAGCAAAACCTTCACTGCACAATTCTTTCACTTCCTTCATGAAAGAACAAAAAAAAAAATTAAAAGAGTATAAATTTACAGTGATATTTATGAAAATTTTAACTTATCATATTAAAAGTTTTAAATTGATTAGAAATATGTAAAAAGAAGAAAAGAGGGAGAGAGAGGGAAAGAGAAAAAGAGAAAAAGATTGAACCTTGTTTAACCAAGTGAACATTTTTGCAACTGCGCTTAGTGCTCCATTAATGAACGCTTTGCATAAATCACATGGACTTTCGTGTTGAGCTTTAAAAATTGTCAGTTCTGATAATTTCATTCCATTTACACGTACGAGCACAGCTACAACTATAACTGCCAGTACGATTGAAATAAATTTCATTTCTTACTGCAAAAAATAAAAATATTACAGTTTAGAATTAACCTTTGTTTTAAAGTTACTACTTTAGAAGTTATTTTGTCCTCAATGTTCTACGACTAAACTGCTTTCCTCAGAATCCCATTATTCGTTTCGCTGATTCCTTTAAAAATATTCACAACATACCTCATTTAAATGATACCATAAGAAAATATAAAATAATAACAAAAAAATCATTTTATATTGCCGAAAAGCGAGAGACAGGAAAAAAGAAAGAGAGAGAGAGAGAGACAGAGAGGGAGAAGGATAAAAGTACGTATCGTTATCATTCCACTGGTAAATACTATCAATCAAAAACAAATTCTAGCAGCTTATATTTATAGGACTAAAAAGGAATTGATAAGGTTTTTCAGGATACAGTCGACAGAATAGCTGATTCATTCATTCGTCATGAAATCAGACAGTTGTTTTTGTCCACCTTCGAACTTTGTATTTTGCTTCATTAAACTTATGATTTTATGAGAAAAAAGTGAGAAAACGTGCAAATCTACAAGAAATATTGAAGAGCAAAAATTGATGCAACAAACGTGAAATCACTCTATCACGTAAGCTAATCACTCCTGAAATCACTCTATTACGTGAAATCACTCTATCATTCGTGCACAGCAATCAAAAACGTCCAGAAGTCTAATCCAAAATCTTTCACAGCATAGCAAATTTGATTTATAATTGAAGTGATATTTTCTTATAATAATATGATTGTTTTTAAAAATGTTTAAATAAGCATTTAGTTTGTATTTTAATTTTTGAAAATTTAATCTTAATTATCAAAATTTTCATTTCGTGCTTCTTTTTAATCAAAAATTTCTTCCAAAATTTTATACAGTAACAATTGAAAATGTAATATCGCCTATTGTGCTTTTCGTTCCCTACGGAACCCATGAAAAATTTAACTGAAACGGAAAGTTTTGACGTAAAAAATTATCAGTACAAATTAAGAATGTAAATTTTCCTCATTCTAAAATGTTTTCCAATTTTTTCCAAAAAAAAAACTTCGTCTGCGTCTAAAATTCATAATCGATTTCAAGTTGATTTAGTTATTTATAAAAGAATACCACAGATTGTCATATATTTTGATATTTATGAAATTTATTTTTGTCATAAATTTATCAGTTTGTTCAAATTTTGTCACATTTCCTTTGTGCGATGGCATGACGTATGACGTAATGAGTGTTCGCAGCATAATTTATCAAAGCAATAAGTTGGATAGTTGTTGCTTAAATTCTTCCCGACATCATAATTTATCAAAATTCACTTGCGCTTGTCAGGATAATTTTCACTTTAATGTTAAATTGTATTAGAGTCGTTTGTGGATGAAAAAAAAATTATTTTAAGTTTTGATAGCTCAAGCGAACAATAAGATCAGTCATTTATCCAATTTAAAGCCAGCATTTCCTTATTCATTTAATTAATTAATTGATACAATTAACTTATAAGTAGCTTGTAAGTCTCAGGTAATACATTTTAAAAACGATAGATAAAGCTTGCTAGAGCAGCTAGAGTATCGGCACCATTTGATGACTTATCTTTGAAAGGCTTCTGAGAAATTGTTGAAAAAATCCGGCTTCCTCATTTTACAATTCGTGAGATTCAAGAATTGTCACGCAAAAAGAAGAGAAGGAAAATTGCTTGTAAGCTTATCAATGGTCTTATTAAGAAACTATCAGGAAGGAAGCTAAGAGGTTGAGCAAACATCAAAATATTTCAGCTTTCAAAAATTTAAACATTTCAGATAGGTAAGTGAGCAAACAGCTGACAGTAATATCACTCTCTACCACTGCCCTATACTGTTTTATACGAGAAAGTTACAGTTAAAGATAGGTAAAAGTTATTTGAAAACGTGAACACTTCTCAACAACTTTTCCTTTGAAATTTTATAGGTTTTTATAAGGACGGAATTTAGCATTGATTATTGATTTGCCCTATCTGCAACTATTACCATCATATTTCAATAGTATCTGTGTTGAAATACTCATTTCCATTTTTGGTGTATTCATAAGAAATTTAGAAATTGATATTTTAGGCCATAATTACGTCATTGCTTTATAAATACAATGATCTTAAGTTAATAAATGAAATGATTTAAGGTCAGTCATTTCATTTATAAAACATTTCATATCATTTTCTTTACGACCATAAGTAACGCTTTTTTTTTTAATCTTTAAAGATTAGATAGCAATGTGAAAATGTTAACGAATCCGATGAATCATCCTAATGCTTCAGTAATGTGTAATACTACAATATCTGATTGAAAAGTTTAATTTTCAAATCTTTAACTACGGTAGGTGGGAAATAGTGCAAAGGAGGAATGGAATTTTCAAATCATCATTTTTGTTTCTTTCTTTTTTTTCTCTATACCACCTCTATAAAGCCAATATGTAAATAATTTATTGAAATTTTTATCTGTAAAGTTTTGCAATTAGAATTTCATTATTCAGGTTAATTAAACTAATTTAATTAAATCATACGTAAAATTGCAGATCGCAATTTTGCACTATTTTTTTACCTTTTTTTTTATTTTACCTTTTTATTACCTTTTACCTTTTTACCAAAATTTTTACCTTTCTTTTCCTCTGTGTGTAATTAAGCAAAAATGATTGATTATCAAATTTGTTGCTCAACAATCTTTGATAGCAAATTCTCATTCATATCTCTTGTACTTCCTCATAAATTATCCATTTATGATTGATTTACAAATTTCTTTTTTCTTCCAAAGAAAAAAAAACATAAAGCAACAAGATAAACAAAATAGAGATAATATAAACAAATACCATCCACTCTTCACAATCGATCATTTGGAAGGATATTAAACAGAATGATAAATTCTCCTAAACAAGAAAAATAATAAGAAAGTAAACCGGGACGTATTACGTTTCACGTTTTACGTCATGTTATTATTGTAGCCATTTATATGAAACTGCAAAAAAAAAAACAAACATTTTTTCACAGTAGCACTTTGAGCAAAGTTTTCGCTAATTAAAATTTTTTTCAACAATTAAAAAAAAAACCATATGTAATGAAGGGGAAAAAGAAGTGTGACACTTATATGTATATATGTGAAATCAAAATACAACTTAAAAAATTTTAATTATTTTAATTATACATAGAATACCACAGTAGTGCCAAATGTACAGGCCATCATAAAATAGTAATCAATAAGATTAATTCATCTATCTATCTATCTACCTACCTGTAACCTGTAAGATGTTTGCGCACATTGCTATATTAGATGGTTAATGACTTATAGAACTATCTTGTGTGCTATGTTGAAAATGAATTAGTAAAAATAGTAAGTAAATCAAAAAGAGACTTTTCATTATTAAGCTAATTTATGCATACCTTAAAGTAATATCTTTGATATTATGCACTTGGCAAATACATAAAGCACGTAGGTTAAAGCGGTTGAGAAATGTTAAAATTTCTGAAGACATCTTTTTTTTTTATTATTAAGATTTCATCTTCCTTTTAAATTTTATGAATGCAACATTTGACAATGACAGGTGTAAATTTGATATATAATTAAAAGTATTAAAATTTTTTCAATAAGTTTCAATGCACTTGACAGCGCAGCATAATATACAGTTAGTGTGAGAGATTCCGTGTGCAACCGGTCTAACTGATAGATACATCGACCGTTTTGCTTATTACGAATTATTAAAATTGAACTAAAAATGATGGATGATTGACAATGAGTGATAAATAATAGCATTAATTCTAGAAAATTTTCACTGACTAGTACAGTTATATTATCAACACAATTTAGTGAAAAATAAATAATTCCTCCAAATAGTTTTCAAAATTCAATTTGAGAAATTTAAATTTGATCAACTTTAGAACACTTTTAGTATATGTTCACAAAAAATCAAACTTCGTAAAGCAAATCAGTAACATTATTAGACATATAGAGAGTTTGATGAAGTGGTTGCTTCGTGATTTTCTAGTGTTTTACACAGCATAAAAAGTGAAGTTCAAATTTAAATTCAATACAGGGAAAAATGAAATTAGGAAAGGAAAGAAAATAAATGAACCCGTATTATGAGGTGCTACTTAAAAAAACCATTACAAAAATGCAAGTGTTAAAAGGATTTTGCACCACATGTCAAATATTATTTTTAATTTCGATATAAATTTACCTCCCTTCAAAATGAACAAATAGACTGATTCATTACAAAGTAAAAGAGAATAAACGCTCCAAAAATCAAACTGTGAACGAAACAAGAAATTGAAGAGCAGAGGTATCGATCTAAATAGCTATGTGAAAATTTTAACGTCAAATTATGTTTAGTTACGAACGAATTTAGGATAACAGATCCAATGTTACATTTAATAGCACATAACTTTTACTGCACCCATGAAGACGCGTATTTAGCAGAAAAGCCACCAATGAAAAAAGTAGAACCCGAATGAGTCAAGTAAGCATTTAAAAATTGAGAAAGAAAAATCGAATCAACTGATAATATGGACATTGCATAAAGTTTTACATATTAGAAACTGACTGACTGATTTATGAGAAGTAATTACTAGCCTCTTCGGCAAAAAAAAACAGCAGAATAAGAACTACTGAAATTCCGGTCCAAAATCAGGAATACGAATGTCATTGTAGCCTTTTAGCCAATAAGTTATCTGTTTTCCTTTACCTTTCATTTCCACCTCACCGCGAAGCACCAAATTAAATCCTGGATCCTCCTTGTCTAGGATAGATTTTGTTTGACTGCTTACGTGGATCCGAAGTGCTGCAAACACTTTTCCTTTTTTCTTTTCTCCAACAAATATAATTGTAACTATTTAAAAATTGATTTGAAAATTTCGAAGCAAACTAGAATCATTCTCAAATACATTTGAATTATGAAAGAAAAACTTACGGAGACCAGTACTTTCCATTCGACTACTCGTATTTACTGTATCACCAAATAAACAATACCGTGGCATTTTACATCCTACTACTCCAGCAACCACTGGTCCTTGAAAAAAAAAACATACAACACCTTTATTCATTGTCCTTTTAAGATAGGGTCTTATATAAATTCTTTTTAGCTACGAAAGGCCTACAAAATAAGCCTATATAAAGGGCCGAAACAGAGGGGCTAGGCTAGATAACTGATCACTCGAGCTTTAGCATTCCTCATTAATATACAGTACCCAATTATATGCAATTTAAGAGGTTCTAAAACAAAAAGTTTGTAAACAAACCAGAATGAATTCCTATACGTAATTTCAGTTGTTCATTGGGCCGATGCCTTATCACGAAATTTTTCACTTTATGCAACAGCGCCAGTGACATCTGAGCAATTTGTGAAGCATGGTGATTGTGTCGTTCAGGTAGACCAGACACTACCATATATGCATCTCCAATCGTCTCAACCTTATATACTTTGAAATTGTCCACAACACCATCGAATGCCATATATAAATCGTTCAGTAATGTTACTACCTGAAATAAACAAATTTAATAAGAAATTTACGAAAACAGTATAGTTCCTTCCGTAATAAATCACGCCTAGTTAATAGTAACTTTATATATAATTCTAAAATTATTAGGAATTACACGAAAGAAATCTTACACAAACTCATTCAACTATTTTTTCGACGTCATATAACAAATCATCTCTTTAAATGTGTAATAACAAATTTATGCTAACGAAGAAGAGCTGCTTTTATTTTTCAACTTTCTAAACTTCAACAGCATTGTGCGTAACATAATTTCGATATAATCTATGCTAATATTGAAATCATGAAATAATATCCGGCAACAGTACTTTCTAGTACTCAAACCGGATAGCTTATAGTGAATTTTGATTCATAATTTTGTGTTAAGAATTTGCCATTCAAAAAGCTATCTCACTTACCTGCATTGGTGTTGACATTGATGACAGTGCTGTAAAGCCAACAATATCCGAAAAATAGATAGTAACACTTTCGAATGCTTCCGCTTGAACAGCGCATCCACTTATCAACTGCAATTTAATAAACTAAATTAGGAAAACAATTGATTGCATAAATGATTTTACTTTTAATATTTTGACATACTTCTTATTCAAGTAAAAATATAATATCAATGATTTAAGCATAAACCATAAAATAAATCGTTTTACCTGATTAGCAACACTGCGTGGCAATAGCTGATGCAAGAGATCTTCAACTTTTTGCTTCTCACCAAGATATTCTTGTGTTCGTTCTTCTACCAAACCTTCCAAATTATTCGCATATTGTTCCATACGTTTCAACAAATTATCCACTACGTTAGATGTCTCATTACTTCTAAATCAAAAAAAAAGGAAATATTTTTGACTGAAGTGATAATCAAAAATTTCAGAAAGTTCAATTATTGATTTTGGATAACAAAATCGTTTAATTTTCATATAGTCAGAATTCATTCAATAAAGTGTACTGCTCTGTGATTCGTTAAAATAAATAGAAGGAACTTTTTAACAATGTCACACTAATTATCACACAACTTGAACTGTTATTTTAAATAAAAATTAGAAGAAAAATGACAAACTTATTCAATGAACGAAATACTTTTCGGATAACAGCAAAATCGGGACGTTCATGAAACTCTTCAGCCCAGCAACTGACCATTAAATTGATTAGGTTAGGCTCAATTTGATCATCGATTAAGGCATTTTCAGGTATTTCCGGCCTACACAACTCCTCATCACATGCTGGTACTCTTTGTAAACGTTCACAGATTTCTATAACACAGTTCAATTTTAATTTTCGATGTAATTTCATAGAACATGCGAAACTTGAGACAAAAAAAAAGTTGTATGATCGGTTGTATGATCGTAAGAGAAATATAAAATATATGCGTTTTCGTATTTTGAACATTTCTGTTTTTGAATTTCTTGCATACGTAGATCAATAAGCTTGTAGAATCTTAATACATTTCAATAGCTATACTTAAATATCAAACGTACGTTTGGGTGCCGGTTCATCAGCCATATAGAAGGCACCTTTTCGAAATAACATTTCATGCAATATTATGGCAAAACTATACACATCACCCGCTTTTGTACCATTCGGTCGATATGCATTTGGATTACGCAATATTTCTGGAGCTGTCCATAACTTTCCTAAAAAGTAAAGATATGTACTTTAACTTTAAAATAATAAAAAATTATGTATGATAACCATTTAATTTAACAGTTATTTCAAACAAAAAAAATTGGAAAAAGAATTTTACTTTTGTAAAAGGCATGTTCGCCGATTTCATCAACATTTTCATCCTCCATCGCATGCAATTCGTGAAAGCCGAAATCAGTAACTTTGAGTACAAATCGACTATCAACAACACAGTTGGACGATTTCAATTTACCGTGTGAACCAACGAACGTATTATGCAGAAAATACATACCCTTTAAACAATCCGCTATTTACCTTACGGATATTAAAATAAAAACCTTTAATTTCAATTAAATTTTAATATATTATGCAAGCACATCGACACTTAATTAATTTATATAATAATTGTATTCTTATTAGCTTATAGTAGTTTCGTTGGTACCATTCCGTTATCTTTCCACAAAGCTATCAGTAATAAAAATTTTCAGATTTATAAGTAAGAAGAGGTCTAACTAACCTTAACTAAGTCATGCAGCAATGAATACTTCATCATTTTGTCTAGTTCAATTTTTTCGTTTTCTAAAATATCTTCCAAAGATCCTTTGGGACAATACTCTTGTACCAGACAATAATGCGGACAATCAACACAAGCTCCGGTAAATCTAAAACATTTTCATGAATTCAATAAAATAAAAATATTTGTGTTGCTATAATGATGTTTGCTTTGATGAGGAAAAAAGAATTTTAATTTAAGAAATATAGTCTTAAAGATTGCTTTCAAATGTACCGTGTAATATGATCATGCTGTAGATCTTTAATCCGTTTAAATTCCATCAGCATAGAACGAGTCAAATCAAGCTTCGGATACTTCTTTGGATCAATATTCAAGTTCTTAACTGCAACTATTGTACCCTAAAAATAAAAAATAAAATTTTATAAATTTTAGAAAATGAATATCAGGCAGACAATCTGTTTTCACTGTGTAGTGCAAACTTGAAACGTTTTCGAATCTTAAGGAAGTATTGATATACTCTAGAAATTGAAGTTTATTAATGCTCTTCTAAAATTTGAAATCAAAACTTTAAAAATATACAGGATCGAACTAACCTTATAATTAGCAGTTTTTGTATATATTTGTGCATTGTTTTGCATTTGTATTGTTTCCACCGAACATCCACTCTAAAAAAAAATCTTCCACTTTATAAAAAAGATTTCATAGAAAAGATTCAAAAAAGATTTCATAGAAAAAAAAAATTTTCATAAAAAAAGATTTCATAGAAAAATCTCAAAAAAAAATTTCATAGAAAAGATTCAAAAAAGATTTCATAGAAAAAAAAATTTTCATAAAAAAAGATTTCATAGAAAAATCTCAAAAAAAATTTCATAGAAAAGATTCAAAAAAGATTTCATAGAAAAGAAAAAAAGACAATATTGAATTTGAGAAGTTTATTTCAAAGAATCTGTATGCAAATTACAGTACTCTGTTAAAACCTATTTCTTCAAATAGAAAAAAAAAAACAAACAACAAAAACCTACGCCAATGCTAAATCCAGCAAATGATAATTTCCGTTTACGTAACGAAAGACTTTTCTTAGTTTGTAAATCGAAATCATCTTCACTGGGCAATTTTTGTTTTTGATTTGAAACGGATGAAAGATGTGATGATGGTAGCCGAGCACTTTCCGTATCGTAATTATTCGATTCAACACCTTCGCTAATCGTTGCATGCGGTAAAATAGCATCCATTTTATGCTCAAATTCCTAAATTTCACTATTTTTGATAAAATGGCATTTTATATTCAATTACAGTCATTCTAAACTAAACAATCCTAGAAAGCCTTTCATAATTATTTCAATACAATTCAGAAAACAATATATTATTAGTTTAGAATGACTGTGATTTAAAATTTTTGATTTAAAATTAAAACTGTAATTTAAAGTTTAGAATGACTGTGTAAGTAAGTGTTATTATTACCTCACTGATATGATTTTGAACCACATTCGTTGAGTCTTGATAACTTGAAGTTTTCTTTCGAGTAAACAAACTTAGCTTTCGATCAATTAAAGCCGAAAATTTACGAGTTGCATTGGAACTGGTGCTTCTCTAAAAAAAATTACAGAAAGTCATAAATTAAGTTATATTTAAAAAATTAAGCTTAATATTTTACGTATATTCTCAACAGTGCAAAAAGGTTCTGTGCAAAATGGCCAATTTAGCAAATTCCACCGTATATTCATTCTTATATAAATTTTAATTTTTAATTTTAAATTATAGTATATCGATTAGCATAGAAATAATAAATGTATGCAAAATATAGCCAAAAATTTTCTTAACCTTATGGCCATTATTATTATTATTATTACTATATTGTTAGTTGTTAATGCATATGCATGCGTGTTATGCGTGCGTGCTTTTGTTAATATTTCTTTACTTCTATTAGCTATGAAAATGATGTAAGCGCAGTGATAGCGTATTTTTCATCATTACAATATGTTATTGTGGAAAGAGTGAACTAATTGTGGATGATGGATCAAGTAAATTCATTTTTACAATCTAAGATAATAAAAGAGGTCACAACGGGTCAACATTTTAGTAGTAATAGCAATAGGTAAATATGAAATCTTCTTCAGCAGAAAAAAAGTTCAAAAATTATTCTTATTAATTCTAAATTTTCATCATTTCATACATATCTATCTATGTATAAGACCTAGAAAGAGTCAAGTGCTTAAGTGCTAGACCTAGAACAGAAGATAACTTAGCAATGCTTAAGAAAAATGTGCAACGTGCATTATCACAATAAAATATATACAATAATATATGAACTGCAATTTACAAAGTGCTTACAAATATCCGAGGCATATCACTTTACTATTTTTATAGGCCTAATTAAATGTGAGGAAAGATTTGATAGTTAGACTGGACTGACGAAAACTAACCCATACTGCTTTATTGTTGGATAATGCAGATAGTTCCTAAAATTAAACATCCAATGTTGACCTTTTTTGACCTTTTTTGACGTTTTTTTTACTAATTTTCAGAGGAAAATACACTAAAGCATATTTAGCAAAAATGAAATTTTTTTGTTAATTTAAATTTGTTAATTTCCTTGAATTTTCACTTCTTACAGTAAAATAAAATTTAACTATTACAGATGTTAGCATCGCTTTTTTTTCTCAAATACATTTCAATAGAAATGATAAGTTTTAAATATATTGCATTTACAGTTGAACAAAATTAAAAGATACAGTAAAATTCAGAAGACAATAATTATGCCAACACGAATGAAAGCCATGCATAGCGCTAATTTAAAAAAATTTTCACCTAATTTCATGCAAAAAATTTACATCTACAAAAAAATCACAAATTTAAAACGATAATACTCGTGTTAAAGTAAACAATAAGCAAAAATTTTTTTGCTATTATATTTAATAAAAATTATTAGTCAATTCAAAAGCTCTCTCTTTCTATACAATATATTATTCATTTAAGGAAGAATTTAAAAGAAGCGGAAAGTGATGAGAAGCGTTTAAATTCACACAATTTATTCCCAATCAATTCCTTATCAAACTAGCTAAACATAAATGAAAATTGATAAATTAGGAAGTGATATGAGATAGTTGATATACCAGTCTAAAGCGACCAATACTGAATTCCCGTTCGTCCTCATCCAACTGCAGAAATGTAATTCATGGAAATTTCTCACTTTCCAAAAATTAAATTCCGGAAAAAAAATCATTATTTTGACAGTAGAGCGTCTAAAAATTTAGGTAATTTAAACTGACATTCCATCATCATCATCACCTCTTTCCTCATTACCTAAACTTTACCTCAAACTTTCTTTACAACAAGTCTTCAAGAAATACAATAGCTTAATAAGCTATAGCAATTAATAGATAATTCAACTATATTGAAATTGCATTTACAATTGCAACCAAAATGTAATTTTCTACTAAAGAGATCTTAGAAGATATTAATTAATACTTTTTTTAAATGTAAAATTGAAATACATATAATTAAACTCTAATTTTGCATTTATGATTTTCAACAAATTTAAATATATTATGATATTCTACGAATTTGAGATAAAACTGTGTTGGCTTTTTTTCGGCAAATAATTTTTTGTGCAACTTTATAAAAAAACAAATTTCTAAATTCCTCATTAAATTGTGCAAAGTGAACAAACCTAAGCTCCTAGACTAGGCTAGAATTTAAGCATCTAGTACTGAGCAAAAGACTGCAAGAGGATATTGTAATATAATTTTGATAAAAATTAATTTAAATATCAAATGTATTAAAATTGAACGCCGCCGCTTTCATTACAAATTACTTGTTGTCGGGAAACCCAAGAGAAATCTAACACAAATTATAAAAATCCTTAAGATTTCGTCATGCTTGTTACATCTCTCTATCCTTTATATCGTAGTCTGTTTCAACATCTTATCAAAGCCGAAATAGGTCACATCATTTACAAGCCTTGACCCATGCACTTGTAGTTAACCCTAACACGTAAGACGACTGCGCTAAGCTCCTTTAGTGCTAACAAAACAACATTAACCTCATATGACCGCAAGCTTTCTGGGTCATCTTTATTATTATTGTGCGATAACTTAACCCGAGTAGTTGACCTTTTTGCTCCTTTAATACTCACACAAATTAACTACAACACTTCCTCAACTCCCCACATCTTCAATTACTATTTGCCCCATTTCACATAAAACCCATTTGTACTGCTAAGTAACTTTATTCTTCAAATATTATTATTCCGTCGCTAACTCTTTTGCTACGAAAACAAATCAGTTCCTAAATAAACTTTGACAAATTATTGATTTGTTGTGAACCTTCAAATAACACGAAATTTCTCAAGCAATCCAAAATCGTTCACAGCTACAACACTTGTTGCTTTGTTGAAAAATGAATGAATTATTTGAATAATCTTTCCCATTTAAACTAATTATCATAATGTAATTCGCCGACAATGCACTTTCAACATAAATATATTGCCAAAAGTAATGAATGGACTTGCCTAGGCATTTCTAAAAAAATTATAAATTAAAACAAAACTTAAATTACTCTGATTCTTATAATTAAGGACAAAATTAAGTTCGTCAAAATTTTAAAAAAGAAAAAAGCATAAAAATCCAAACATTTTCACTGCCATTTGATGTTCGGCTATATGATCGAAGTAACGTTTCAGATTCAAAATTAAAACCATGCAATCGTCGCATTCGTCTACTCTTCTTCTTCTCCTTCTTCATTTCATCACCATCCAAATCCTCCCAACGAATTTTCCATGACATTGCAGCTAATTCAGCTTCTAATCGATATCGCCTAAAAATCACAAATGATAAAGTTAGCTGATTAAATAACATACTATATTAGCTTTTAATTTAATCAAATATTTCTTTTAAAATGAAATTTTCTAAATTTCAATAAATATCATAATCAATCAAAGAGACACTTCAAAGTTTACAAGTTGATAGCTTTAATTATTTATAAATTTCATAGATTAAATAAAATTTGCTGCAGCTAAAATATCGATTAGCCATTGACGTTATTATCGAAATATACACGAATGTTGTTCTACGTGAAAAAAAAAAAACTAACGACTAACCTCCAGAAGTAAATGAAACCGGACATGAGTATGATGATGAAAATAGTAGAGCCACTGAGTAGATATACATAAAGAGGATAACCTTCGGGACATTTTGAATGATCCCAACCACATACCGGTGAATCTTTTGGTGGACTACCACCAACCCAGTGAAATTCCGCCACCTGTTTCAATTCATTTGATGCACTCGAATAATACGCCACTTCCTTAAACGATCATTAAATTACATTTTTTTTTCATCCACAATCTTTACATTAACATTAAAATTAAAATTACATTAAAATTTACGTTAAAATTTACGTTAAAATAAGTAATATCAAGTAATTTTAGCTCTAATGAGAATTGAATTTCATTCGAAATTTAAATTGAAAAAAAAAGAGAGAAACTAACAACAAATTTATCTTGTTGTGGATCTAAATCAAGCAGTGAATAATCTGAATAACGATCACCATTCTCGTCTATTGATACATTTCCCGTAATGCCTAAAATTCAACAGTAATTAAACATTTGAATCAAATTCATTCAAGAAAATAATAAGTTGAAGAATGCAGCAAAAATTTTCATTACCTTAAATATAATTACCTTAAATATATATTTACCTTAAATAATACTAACAAAATATATAATTACCTTAAATAATACTAACAAAATTTCATGAACCTAAAATGAAGAGGAAATTTATGAATTTGTTGCAAAAAATAAATTCCTGTGTATTCATCGTATAATAGACAGATATGCTAACAATCATAATTATAAACTTTCAAACGTACCAACAAAAGTACGATTCCACATTTTACTCGTTATATGCGGTCCATTACGTGGATCCAAACCCTCCGTGAGCGTTTCATTCAATGCTATTGCATAAAGTAAAAGCGCATCATAAAATGCGCTAATGAAATTATTCATCTATAAAATTTTTCATCTCAAAACAATTCAAACAAAAAGTATAATTAATTTATCCTTTCAATAAATGTTACACAAAACAATTTAAATATAACATTTCATAAAACAAATTTCTCATTGATCAATTTAAGTTAATTTAATTATGAAAATATATATATATATATTGATAAGTAAGTCATACCTCATACTCTTTACCCGTTTTAGCAGAATAATTATACTTTTTTTCAGCACGTTCTTTTACACGTGACTCGAAATCCTTGTATTCATCTAAATCACTACGCCTCAATGAAATTGTTTTTAACGCCTGATATGCTTTTTTTGCTTTCTCATTTTCACGCGATGTTGTATCGTTTGAGCGTATCCATGGCCGTTCCGCATGCGATCTACAAATAACAAATGTTGCAAAAGAAAAGAAAAAAATGAGAGAAAAAATTTGAAAAGATTATCAAAAATATTTCTAAAATTTATTTTTAAAATTAAAATTAAAATATAAAATTTATAGAAAAAAAAGAAATGGGAATGAAGTACGATGGTACCCAGTAGAAACATCAATGTTGATAAAGACATATTCACCGGATGTTGCCATACCCAAGTTGTATGCAGCAAGCATAATCTCTCGGACAGTATCTGGCGAAGCACATAATATTATCACTGAAAATAGAAAATAGAAATTACGATAAATTTCTTAAAAATAAATTTTTTCAAATAAATTTTTTAAAAATAAATTTTTTCTTAAAAATAAAAATGAATAAAAAAATTTTATTTTTTAAAAATTTTATTTTCTTAAATTTTTTTATTCATTTTAAATCTCTTTCTTCAAATCATCCAACATTTCATTCTATTCATATTTTGAAGAATAAATTAGTTGGCTAGAAAAATTGATAAAATAAAGTTTTGCGAAATGGAATAAAATTGTTTTTTAAATTGCAATTCAATAATGTCTCTTCAAAAAATTTCCATCTATTCGATTATGGAAAATTGCAATTATTTATCAAATTTTCTCTTTTTTTTCTTTCCTTTCACTCTTTCATTTATTGGAAGTGAATTTGGCATATCTCAAATTTTGTTCAGCTATTTCAGTGCTATTTTCAAATTTTAAATATCGAAAATTTCAAGTTGCAATGTTAGAAAAAGACAACATTGCAAACGTATTAGTTATTATTAACTTGTACTTCGATTCTAAATTTTCACTATACAACTAATTTATAATAATTTAATTTAAATTGAAAGAACATTTACTTCAGTTATCGACAAAATTTGCATATATTCTATTAGGTTACAGAATTAGCATTCTATATTAGCTTGTATATGTTATGTTAGCATTCTAATACTGCATGTTGTTAGCTTTTAAATTAGCATTCTAATGAAAATCATTATGCAAATTAATTTCTTGATATTTTCAAACATTATTTCTGCCGATTTAAGTTAGCACAAATTAATCAATTATTTAATTCCAATGTGTACTTTTATAATTCTTTTTTTTTCTACATAAAGCAGCTAATATAATATTGAAAAAAATTTTTTTTTTATCAAAATTGTTTTATTCCTCCTAATATTTGCTGATTTTTAAATTTAAGTCATAACAAAATTTTAGTAAAAAGTAAATTAATATTAATTCAGCATGTTCGGAGAGGATTAACTCCAAAATATCAAATACTATCGTTGGAGAATTATAGCTTTTTTTATGACTTAAATTTAAAAATGAATAAAATAAGTATATGCTATACTTATTGATAAGACTCAATGTTAATGTGATATTTGCACTTATAAGTCTTCCTCATTGCAATATATCAACCAATTCGTACATTTAACTAATCGTTGTTAACGTATTGAAATTTTTCTCAAATGCATGAATTTCATTAGTAAGTCAAAAACTAATAAGAGGAAATTTGGGAAATATCCACGTTAGTAGTAAGTAGCATTAAACGTTAAACGTCTAAAATGCACATCTCTTTAAGTAGAAAGTAATAATAGTAATTAATTGTTAACAAAGAACGAAATTGAATTAAAATATTTATTCATAGCAGTAGTGTAAGGAAGAGAAAGGAAAAATTAAAATTGGGAAGGATAGGTTATAATATCTGAAGATCATCAAATTTATTCTAAAAAAAAAGAAAAAGAAAAAAACATCTTCTCCACCACCCCAATTCTGCTTTTTTTTCTGCTAAAAAATACAAATGTTAATTAATAAAATTGAAAAAAAAAGAACTTTTTAGAAATCATTTTGTACTTTTTTTTTGTTGTAAATTAAGTGGAGAAGAAATTCGATAAATTAAAATAAAAAAAAAAAGGAAAAAAAAAGTAAGCAAAAAAAGGAAGGTAAGCTAAGGAAGGTAAGCTAAAAGGAAGCTAAGCTAAGAAAGCTAATGAGTAAATGAATATTGTATTACCAAAGGAGCAGTGTCAGCTGATAAACAATGATAGCGATAGAGTCATCATTATCACTGACATTGATAGTGATCATCAGTTGGTATGAAATGATAAAGTGATACAATGAACTTATTTCAATGTTGATAAGATTAATTAATTATTCCATAAATAGAAATTTTAACTTAAGATTATAGTGGAAAAAGAGAGAAGAAAGCGGTATGAAGTGTAACTTAAAAGTAATTACAATGCTAAAATACAACTAAGTTAATCAGTGGAGAAGAATAAATATTTTGAAATTTAAAATACTTCGAAATTTAGAAATTTTTATCAGTAGTATCATTGATTATGTGAAGAACGATGTTAAAATAGGCTGTCAGAGAGAGAGGTATTAAACTTATCCACAAACAAATACTAATTATGCAAATTTTAAAATATATTAATTCATATACCACTGATAATTCCATTCCTTTTGACAAGTTAGTTCTAAGAAATTATTAAAGAATGGCAAAACAAATTATTTTGCTGGCAACTATTTCACTTGTAAAATTTATTTCATCGAAATAAAATGGACTAATTTAACAGTTTTTAATAAATAACGGACCATAGAAATTCTGCAAAAAGCAATATCAATAGATCTAAAAAGAAATAGAAAATTTTGCCAAATTAAAATTTATCTTCTCAGAAAAGTGTCACTTTTAAAATATAGTCGATAACTGAAAAAAAGTCATAGCCTTGAAATTTTATAGATTTCACAATTAAATAGTCCAAAAAAAAATTTGTAAAAAAAAGTTTTACACCCTAAACAATCTTAAAGTTAGGAAAATTTTGAAAAACTTTATCTCTTAAAATTGCAAAAGTATTTTTTGGTGCATCGTAAAAAAAATTATTGCTTATTCACAACAAAAGATCGTTTCAGTGATATCTGATCAAAGATTTTGTGTGAATTATTTCCATTGCATTTATCGAAAATTATTTTCTTAAAAACGAACGGCAGCGGCAGTTTTCGAAATGTACATTTTTGAAATGTTAAAGGAAAAGGGAAGAAGAATGTTTTTTCATGAACTTTTACATTTTCAGATATTTTTCTATTATTAATTAATTAATTAAAACAAAAAAAAATCCTTTTTTTTCTTTTGGAGGAGGGGAGGGGGGAGATGTTAGAGTTTAGAAAGGCTTAATTTTTCTTCTAAATTTTTAAATTTCATTTATAGCCAATTGAGAAGTGCGCAGTGCAAGAAATCTCTTGCATAATTCTGCATAAGAAATCTCTTTGCATTCAAAATTTAAATTCATCGCTCTTTTGGTGTTAATATTAACTTAACTTTAATCTTTGATAATTATGGAAACATCTAAGAGAAAAAAAAAGCATTCATTTTAAAGCATACATAAAAACTTTTTTTTCTTCGAAATTCAAATTTTAAATTCTACCTATTACCTTAGAATGATAAATAAATGCATTTCATATTTCATTAATTAGATTAACTGCTAATGAATTATCGAAGAAAGCAAAAATGAAAATTTTCTCATCAAAAAAAGAAATTTATTTTCTGTGCTTAAAGCAAAAGAATAATAAATCCAAAAAAAAAAGTACTTTTAACCGATAAAGAAAAGTGAAAAGATAAGAAGTACACAGGTTAATTTCAACTTTAATAATATTTTATGCAAAGTATCATTTGAAATTAAAATTGAAAAGGTACGTACCATTGGCAAGTTCGGAAACAATCTTCAGCCAACTTTCAATTTCACCTGGAATTCGTGCAATTTCCTCATCAAATGCCAATGATGGAGTCTGAATTTTCCACGCTTCCTTGAAATAAGCACTTTTTTCCGTGAAAAAATTTTTAATAGCATAAAGCGTAAAATAACAGTGGCTGGAAACACTTTCCACCACCACTACTTCACCATTTGCTAATCTTGGTCGATTAACCGCTCGACGTTTGTCGTGATACATCAGAACAAAATTCTGATAACCCAGTGATAGGTGTGATTCGTGAACCAATAAGCGATCATGTGAGTTACTACTACTACTATGTACTGCTGCTGAGTTTGCGGTAGATCGGTTACTATCTTTTTTCCTCTTTGTTGACGTATCTTCTTCAAACTCTTCTCGATATGCAATTAACTTATACATACTATCGGCCATCTGTCGATAGCCACCTTGCATTCGAGTAAGAAATGGATATGTTTGCCGATCGCCAAGATTTGATACCATTCCAGCAGTTGTAATTACCGGTATACCATGTCCAAAAGCTGCGGTAATCTTTGATGTAGTTGCTAAACTATAGCTATCAGCAAATCCAAGAATTGCATCCAAACGATGCGAGCAGTAAGCTGTTACAACACCAAGAGTTGCATAACGTTCAGCTAAATTTGCATTTTCCGACAACTTTGAATCATGATATGTGAAATTCAGGAAATCTGCACCTATCTTCCCCGATCGGATTGCATCAATCACACTAATATCAATTACCGGTCGTGCTTTTGGCATTGTAATTCCAAAATTATCATTGCTTGATTCATTTTCTGGTAGTACAACGAGCACATTAAACGGTAATCGATGACCATTTATCATTAAACGATCATCCTTATCAGTGGTGCTATTTGCAACTTGTCCAAATGTTGTTCGCATAAAATTACCAAATAAACTGATAGTGATAAGGAATGAAATGATAGCAAATGATTGCTTTTTCCTATGAAAGTAATCAAAATGAGAGGGAAATACGATGATCGCTATGATAACAATAACAGTTATCATTGATGACACTTGCGATACACCAAAATCTATCATTTTCGGACATTCGATTAGTTCGAGTTATCAATTTAATAAAACTGATGATAATATTGATAGCGATGATGATGATGATGGTAATAATGGTGATAATTAAAGTAGCGTCTGTTTGGCTAGTCATACAGCAGCGATGATGATAACTAATTTAGCCATCTGATCAGGCAGTGATAATGAAATTGCTAGCAGAGATAATTAATGCAATTTTTTTTTTAATCAAAAAATGATTAATTTACAGCAATTATCGAAATCCTTCTTTGCCTCTCCTCTTTTTTTTCTAAAAGGCAATAATTGTTGTCTTCCGATTAGCGGAAAAAGTAGCAATAATTGCGTGAATTTTCGTTGCAGTATAAACGATACAACAATGATGAATAGCGCTTCCGTACGTGAAACCATCAATGTTTGCGTAACTGTTGTTGTAAGTGTGATAAATGCAGTTGTGAAACATAACAGTAAGTAATGATAATAATAATAATATTACTGTTACTATTATTAATAATAATAAAAATAATGAACAAAAAAAACAATAGAATAGAATTGAAATAAATCTCTTTCCTCTCTTTCTTTTCCTCTCTCCTTTCTCTTCTCTTCTCTTTCTTCAATACAGCAAAAATATAGCGCAACAGTAACCTGAAAAATAACTGATAAATCAATAATACATCTATCTATATGTCTTTTTTTTAAATTTAGAAACATTAAAAATTTATGCACAATGAATAGTTGTTGAAAGGGAAAAAGAAAGAAAGAAAAAAAGTTTTTTGAAGTAACAAAAAAAAAACGAAATTTATTAAAATAGCAAGAAAATGCTAAAACGTTCAATTAGTGTTACTTAAAAGCTCTCCTAATCTCTTCTAATGAAATGACAACTATTGATTGCTGTCAATTTTATCACTGACCTCCTTATCACTCCTTATTAGTACTACTGACAACACACACACACACACACATACATACATACATACACACACACACAGACACACACACACACACAGACACACACACACACACACACACACACACACACACACACACACGTACATGTTGAAATTGTTATTCACTCATTCTCTTTCCTCACGCACACAAAAAACGATCATCAAATTAAATGAACAAAAAAAAAGAGGAAGAAAGGGAATAGCCTTATTTTACTGACTTGTTGTTTATTCATTGCAATTAAAAAGAAAAGAAAAGAAAAGGAAAGGAAAGAAGAGAGGAAGAAAAAGAAAATTAAAATCAAACTTTCTATCAAATTGCAAAATTTCAAAAATCAATATGAAATAAAAAATGGATTACTACTTGCTTGCTTATATACAAATGAATGAATCCATACGCTAACACTCTTTTGCCACTCTTGTCCTCACACACACACACACACACACACACACACACACACACACACACACACACACACACACACACACACAC
>JABVXW010000015.1:0-377975 GCA_013365375.1 Litomosoides brasiliensis | reverse complement strand
TTTGATTTGACCTTCAAATTCCGCATTAGCAGTGCCAGAATGCACTTTTCTTCCATAAGTGCGAACCGTTGTCCTGCAAGGAAAATGATCTGTCCTTGTCCCGTCAATAAATTCTAATTTTATTCATTTTACTTAAAACGTCTTCATCTCAGTTGTAAATTCCTCTTGCAATACCGATAAGGTTTTTCTTTTCAAATAAAACTACCACAGATCATTTTGCTCGACGTGATCTGCTTGAATTCAATTTTTAAAAAAAAACGTAAAATCTTTCACCAATGCAATTTCTAGGTCCAGCAGAGAAAGGAATATATGAAAACGGATGTCTGGGCTGATTATCAAGGAACCGCTCAGGCTTAAATACTTCTGGATCTGGCCAATATCGAGGATCTCTATGTACCATTGACGCAAGAATTACAACACTCATACCGCGTGGTAGTACTTTATCTCCTTAAATTGATAGCTTCATCAGTAGTAGCTTTAGTGGAAAAGCGTTTTTAAGTTAGTAGTTTTGCTTTAAACATTCAAATAAATACATTTGCCTCTGAAAAAGATATTTGCATTATTCGCGATTTTCTACATTACTCATTTAAATTAAAAAAATATACGCCATTATGGATTCGGCAAGTTGTGGCAAGTCGGCAAATGTGCTGAATTTCTCAGATGTCAAAAAACTATACCGATTTTTGTGTTCTCAGTTAACAGTCGCGCTTGCATCGGTACACTAGGAAATAATCGAAGTGTTTCTTTGATACAGGCTTCCAGGTATTTTAGTTGTCCCAGGTCTTCGTATGTTATAGATCTATCTTCTGAAAAGTCTTGATGCTACCAATACCTCCTTTTACATATGCATATGTATATAACGTAAAGGTAGCATACCTTCTCCTAGAACCTCATCCAGTTCCTTTTGAACTTTTGCCTGGATTTCTGGATTGTTACCCATCAAATGCAAAAACCAGTTCATACTTGTTGAAGTTGTGTCATGCGCCTAAAATGCATTTTAAGCACACTTGTTATTAACGGATAGTTCTGTGCAATCTTTGGATCAAAAAATAAAAAGAAACTTCAAAAGTGAATGTATCCACTTCCTCCTGCACACCTTCCATAGGTAACTGACCCTTCGCATGTAAATCAAGCATGAAGTCCAGAAATGCCATCCGTCGTTTACCTTAAAACTGTGTTCAATTCAGCAATTGATAATATTTCATGACTGATAACAACTCTTGTTCGATGACAAACATCCTACCTGACATTGTTTCTCTCTGCACAAGATTATCGATACCTCCAGCTTCATCGACCATTCTTTTCCGATTTGCTATTGCCTATAGAATTAATTTCCTTCACTAAAAACAGGTAGAAAGCACTATTGGTATCTGAATAAGTCGCATACAAGAAATTACGTTCTTTTGAAGCAAATTATTGTATTATTAAATTACCGCAGCGGTAAATTCATGAAGTATTTCAGTGCACTTCTTCTCATCTTTCCCGCTACCAAACGTATTGTAAATAATATCGAGGTAGAAGTGTGCCTTCAGTGTTCGCTGATGAACCATATACTTCATCCTTAAATCTCTCGTTTTCACTTACTTTCAACATGAGAAAAGAAACGTAACTTTATTCCACGAACACAGTATACAAAAGGCTTAAGTTAAAATTTGATGTAAATTTTTCCAAAATTAAAATATCGACGAATTGCACGATTACTATTTGTCTTTAATTACTAGCTGATCTCTGAAATGCTAGTTAAGTGATGAAGCAAACTTGCAAACGGCGTCCAGGTAAGGAGAAGATTTGTTCTGAGCATCGACATGTGTTCCAAGAGCGGCTTCACAGATGATATCCAAAGTACAGAGAGACATCATGTGAAATATATCATTATACTGATCGCCACACAATGCGTAGAATTTGCGTAGAAGTGTTCGTCCGTGTTTATTATATACCTAAAACACACTGTCCACATTGGAATGAAAAAACCTGCTTACTAAAGAAACACTTATCTCTGCCCGGTCGATTTGCGGATACAATTCGGAACTTTTGAATCATTTTTACTTACACTGACAAAATCCTTCAATATGTCGTAGTGAAACGTCGGTGTAAGAAGCTTTCGTCGCACTCGCCACTTCTTCGGTTCACTGAAATTAAGTTAAGAATGGAAGAGTATCGCCTCCAAATTGATCAATCAGATCAATTTCAAAATTGAGAAATGAAATGTCCAAAAAAAAGCACCTGGTGAGTAGCCCCTCTCCAATCCAACCATTTAAAAAGCAGTATTGAAATGGCTTGTCTAAAATTTTATTACTTCCAAGAATAGATTCACATTCTTCTGCTCCATATAGCAAAACCCATGGCCAGGGACCGAACCAAATACGACAAATGCGCTCCCCACGTGCTTGTAACATATATGCCAAGCCTTGAGCTTGCTCGAAGAATTCTGTAAAATATGCTTTCATTTTTGATGTTTGTTATATTAAATTAAAAAAGTGAAAAATCCAAAATTTTGTTTTTATTCATAACAATTCTTGAGCGGCGATGTAAGTGAATTGAATCGAGGCATGACAGTGGTGGTACTTCCATAAACCCAACCAAATTTGTTATCCATAATATCCGCAACACTATTTCGAAACTAATTAGTCAGCCTGTAAAGTCAATTTTTCAAATGACATGGCAAAAATCGAAATATGTACCATCTGGTTTAAAGTGGAATTGATGCAAATTGCCTATAAGTGGCCAAGTTGGTGGTCCCTGTACCTTATTAATTTGCCTCAATATGGCTCTGAGCTTTTTGATAACGAAATAAGCAATCGAAATGAACATCACCGTTATTAGTGACGCACTTGTGAATCCCATCGTTGGTTTCTGAAAAATTTCGAGACGACATAGTTAGTCTTGAAATAAATAAACTAAAACAGACAAACGTTAAGAAATAAAGTAATAGTTTTATTTTTCCTTAGAAACACTTCCGATATTTATTTGAAATAGATGTCATAAATTCTATAATAATTTCAATTCATTTTTATTTCACGGATAAGAGAGAAGAAACAATAGGAAGCGAGAATTTCCTAGCTTTGACTGATTTTAAGCTGTTAATTTCAATCGGAAAAACTTCAGCATCGTCTGCTACAGCTAGCGAATTTGCTATAAGGAATGAAATGTAAAATTCACATGGTATTCAGCTCTTTTACTAAATACAATGATAAAAAAGTTTAATTCTTCTATGCGTCTGCTTTGATGATAGTTGCAATGATATACGCTAATGGCTGTGCAACAAATGGTGTGACTTATCATTCCAAAGATCATGAAGAAACAGTGGTAGCGTAAGTGTCACCTGATATCCGTAACGTTAATTGTAGAAGAATTAATTCAGTTAGGTAGAAATCTCTATAATAACAATTCCTCTTTAATTTACATTCTTTTCGATTGCATAAACGATCACTGAGTAGTCATTATGATCAATTCTGCTCGATCGTATTTTCTAATTATAATCAGACTTTCAATTTCAACTGTCTAAGAGAAATCTTTTAAGCTTTTTTATGCCCAGAAGTATATGCGTTCGAAATTGAATCATACCTTCACTAAAAGACATTAGATTTGAAAAAATAAAAACAAAGAAAAAAAAGCAGACATCCTTGAGGTATATGAAATCGTTTATTGAATTAAACCCTTTTTTATCAGTAAAGAACTAAAATTCGATTGTGTTAAGTAGATTTCCATGAGAAAATCAATTACAATAGCAAGATCAAAGAAAAACAACTGCAATTTATTAATTATTTAATGAACCGACAAAAGCAACACAGAATTACAAGAGTTAGAAAATTTCTCTGCTCAGATATTTCATTGAATTCACTACACTGTTCAAATAGAACCAGTTTCCGTGTTAATTTACTTTCAATATGGATGACTGCATAGCACTGAATTCTTCAGATAGTACGAAACGAAGTTTAAAAAAACCAATGGAAGTGATTGAATCAAAACCGGTTTTTGAAAAAAACAAAGGATAAAATAAGTAAGCGAAATACAATTTTGAAATATAATTTAATTTCTGTAGATTAATTATTTAATGCATATTATTCTCTAGACATACATGTCGCTTACCGTACCTTCTATCAGGAAAATTGAAATGCTTTCTGTGATTCTGTGACGTAATTCATTGCTGTACCTTAAGCTTCTTCCATTTAGCTGCTACATTTACCAATGTAACTCTCGTAACCTTTGACATTGTCTACGTTTGGTTTCAGCGCAGACACTTCAATCAACCATCCTTCCTTTTCTGTTTCTTCTTCAACCAGTCAATATACAATTAAACCATTTCAGTCCATTCAACCCATATGTATTTTAACGGTCCATCAGGAAATCATCGTAAAATACTGCAAAGTAAACGTAACTTACACACTCAAACTATTAGCTCAATAATTTGCCAAGAAACTATAAAACACTTTATTTTCCGGTTCACTTTATTAATCGAATAATTCAAAAACAAATGCTTAATTAGCTAATAAGTAAAGCGAGATTATCATGAAGACTGTAATTATAAGCATCCTTTTAGGAAATATGTGCATATAAGGTGTTAATTGACGCGGTCGTCCGGAGATCACACAACTGCATTCATATCGGGCAGCACTTTGATCATCACCATCTTTTCCATTCTTTATGCAGTTAGTATCATTGTCTTCTTGGATGCGTCTGTGTTGATATCTGAAGAATAACTGAATTGATGACTTGGTGTGTAACTGATGATTTCCGCTTAATAGATCTTGATAATGATAGGTAGGAAGTGACAAGGTATGTTAGTCTAAATTCACATATTTTTTATTTATAGATGGACCGTATTTCGAAGCTTTCGCTGTTTCATAAATTTTTAATACTACTTTTATCTTCGGTTATATCCAGAGGAAATGGACAAAAGTGATTTGCATGTTAGCATGGGGCAGAACTTACACGAATTATCCTGAGAATTTGTAATATGCAGCAATATGGTGTAGTTCAATTCTAGAAGTTAGAGTAATAATGTAAAGGGTAATATTAGCACAGTAACTCCAATTATGTTTGATTTTTTTTTCTTCAAAATTTGATGTTTAAGCAAATAGTTTCATTCTTATAGTACTTCAGAGATGG
The DNA here is from genome assembly GCA_013365375.1 of Litomosoides brasiliensis. Classification (NCBI taxonomy): domain Eukaryota; kingdom Metazoa; phylum Nematoda; class Chromadorea; order Rhabditida; family Onchocercidae; genus Litomosoides; species Litomosoides brasiliensis. The sequence goes on along the minus strand of JABVXW010000015.1, from coordinate 372,866 downwards.
CCGGAACTTCCAAGGACAAGCAAGAAATGGCGACTAAATCTTCTGAGCAGAAACAAGGCCATAAAAAGCGAAAAAAGAAACGAAATATACAGATAGAAGAGAAAATAGTTACAACTCCTGACCAGAAGAAAAAGGAAACTGCTGAGGCTCCAGTGCCCAAGAAACAAGGAAAAGTTGGCAGTTCAGGTCGAAAACAAAAACGGCGAACTAAAACTTCACGTCAAAAACAAAAAAGAACTGTTCATACACAGAAGCACGAAAAAGTATCTAAAACTCCTGTGCAGAGACAAGAGATTGAAACTAGAAGCCTGGTGCAGAAGACAGAAGAAATATCTGCGGCTCATGTTGAGAAAGTAGTAACTGGAGTTCTGGTACGGAAGCAAAAAGAAATGCCTGAAGCTCCGATAGAGAAGCAGCAAAGTATCACCGATACTGCAGAGCAGAAACAAGAAAGGGTAATTGAAACCGCGGTGCAGAAGCAAGAAACAACATCAATTGGGTCTGTGGATCAAAAGCAGGAAGAAGTAGGCGAAACACCGTTACAGAAGGAAGAAATAACGGTTGGAACATCGGTGCAGGAAATATCAATGCGAGAACAATCTGCAACTCCTACGCAAGAAGAAGCAATTAAAAGTATTACGCACGTGCAAGAAGAGGATACAAAACTTCCAGATGCTTCAGAAAATGAAAGACTTCAAGTGTCTACCGTAGATTCAATGCAACTAGGACCAACTGTGAGTTACGTGCAGCCTTCATTTCTACTTCCTCAAGGAGTTCACCAAGAATATGCACCTGTTCCTGTTCCGCCGTTTCCGCAACATGCGACTCCTGCATATAGAACAGTTTCTGTTCCGTTATATTCAGTACCGTTTGACATGCAAATGGTGAGGACTCGATCAGGAATGTTGTACAGCCATGTTCCACAACAGTATATTCAACCATATCCACTACAACCCAATATGCAGATGATTGAAACTCGATCAGGACCGTTATACAGCCAAGTCCCACAACAATATGGATCTGTTCCTCTCTTACCGCAATTTCCTCTGCCACCTCCTGTATTAATTTTACAACCAGTAGCAGGAATTCCCACACATGCTTTACCTGGTCAAGTCATACCGCAATTACCCCCAGCAGTAGCCGCACCACCAATAGTAGGAATTCCCGCAGAGGCCTTATCCGGTGGAGTCATGCCGCAATTCTTGCCACCAGTTCCCGGTTTACCTGTACCACCAGTAGCAAGAATCCCCGCGGAGCCGTTACCTGGTGAAGTCCTCCAGCATTTCCCTCTGCCACTTCCCGGGCCGCCAGTGGTACAGTTTCCTGGACCTGATGGTCAAGTCTTACAGCAATTTGGTGCACCGCATCCAGGACAGTCCCAACTAGCACCTGGACCGCCTCCTCTACTTCCGGTTCCTGGATTTCCACAGTATAATCAACCATACATCCAGGGGCCACCTGGACTATTTCCTAGAAGTGAGTCACAGCAGTTTGTTAGGCAAACTCAGCAGTATAAGTCCCATTACACGACTGAAGGAATTGTGGTTACCGAAGTAACCGTCCACTTATCCAATCCCTCAATCAATCTCTCTGTGGCAGGTAATTTAGGATATCAAAAAACAAACATTAAAAAGAAAGATGAGCCAAAAGAAATGCCAAAACCAATCCAAGTGAAGTTCATTTACGGTGAAGGTTCCATGATACGCATTGAGGGAACCGGAACAGAAGATACCTGGAAACAACCGGCAATCAAACTATGGCCATATGCCAGGAAACATCGTCGCGACAGGTTGCTTATCAGACATCAAGCTCAAATGATTGAAAAGCTTTTCCTACAGGGATTACCCGATTCGGTTAGTCTTTGTGCACTTTACACTCTTCTTCATTTTATAAAATTTTGATCAATTAATAATGTTCATTGCTCACGTTGTTTCTGTTAAAATTTTAATTGATTTGTATTCGCCAATTTCATAGTTTACTTCCATTTTCCTCGGAAAATGATTTTTTGATGTGTACATGTAATTAATTTTTGACAAAATATTTTCACTATAATATTCAGTTTTCACTTCTCCCTTTTGAAATTTCGTGCAAAAATTAAAGTTTAAAAATGGTTGTATTTACAGCAAGTAGCATGTGCAGATCAAAAATTGGAAATATCTCTGGAAAATATGCCAGAGAAAGTATTGATTAAAATTTTCAAATTCATCGCTCACGAAAAAAACGTTAGTTCAACCTCTCTTTGAAATGATGATCTACGGTGTTTGACTTCACCAATGTTATCAGTAGTCGTAAGAGATATTGAAAAGGTATAGAATAATCTCTTCCTATATGTACGCACAAAGTAGCACCATTGCTATTGTTATAAGCTGCGGGTTTGTTTGAATTTTGACAGAATTGTCATTTATAAAACAATGGTAAATTGAATATAGCAGTAATGTTACTCCATGAAAGCTTTATTAGAATAAGTTAAACTTTGTTTTTATCAAAGTTTAAGGGGTAACTGTCATTAAATTAGTGAAATTTTACTGTTTAAATGTTGTCAATCGTTTTTACAAGTGGTGCAACAGTTATACACTTCGCAATTCCAACATATTAACTGTTGCAACATCCATTCATTCGCTCTTTTAGAATAATCCAAATGTAAGTATTTATAATATGTATCGGCTGAAATTGATATGCAGGCGATTTAACAATGTATTGGAAAACAATGCGAAGATATTACCACGATATCAGATTTCTGGTATTCGGGTTCGGGTACGTTGTCTTTGACTAGTTTTTTAAAGAGATTTTTTGGAATCAATGCATCAAATTTCTTTGCTCTATTGTTGAGTATTTCTTGCCTGATTGAGGGCGAGTCTTGTTTTACCTAAAATTCTTACGTTATTTCTAGCAGTTTAAATTTAGCACCTCTTTGGAAAAAGAAGTTGTGTTAATTTCGAATAGAGGACTTGTCTTTCCAACATCAGTTAATTGTAGTCTAAAGGAGTGGGACTGTTAGGCGACTTTACAATGGTTTATCGTTATGGTACGGGTGCTTTCGAGCCTCCATGTGCTTGTTTTGATTTAGTTGATCTACCGTTCTTTTTGAGGTAAGCTATTATAATTCTACCTTTGTGAAATTATTATAAGTCAATAAAATTATTGCCATCATAACGGATCATGTCATATCTCACCAAGCTCTATTAACCAATTTCAGAGAAGACTGATGAATTCACCTCATATCCGGATATAACAAATAAAAACAAGCTGAATTTTGCTTTTCTCATCTTTTTTTTAGGCATGACATAATAGATGGCTTTGTACACATAGATAGAATGGAACTTACGGATGGGCTCTTCATAGCATTGAATGAATTAACTTATGGTGAAAATGTACGTTAGAGAGTAAGAAAGGAAATTGGGGAGTTTATAATTTCCAGAATGCAATGTTTGTTGTTTTGTAGTGTTACAAACGAATTTTCAATATATTAGAAAGCATAAGTAAAATATATTATCTTTTAATATTCGGTTTTTAGTATTATGAATTGTTATTAAGAGTAAAAGGCAGAAATGTAATAGAAGTAATTTTCTGTCATCCTGTTTGGAGAAATTCTTTGGCTGATATTTTTTCAGTTTTACTCTCACTTGCATTTTATTTAAAAAATGTAGCGGTCAGTCGTCGTTGTCAGCCTTTTTTTTAAAGAAATAAGATCATGTAATTCCTTGTGAAGAAGCTTGAAATATTTTACGTTTAATTTTTTCCGTAAATTTTTTTAAGGTACAAAAAATAGTGTTCTCGAACATTTATTCGGTTAGTCTTACCCCTGAAAGTGGACTTTGCACATTTTTGGATAAGTTTCCCGGATTGCTGGATCTGTTGTTTTTTGGCAATTATGACGAGGATGAACTGAACCTTAAACATAGTCAGGTAGTGATGCAAATGCAGAGAAGGTATACCTACATTATGCAGTTTTATCCAAAGTTATGGTTCTATTGCACATCTCTTGAAAAAGTAAATTTAACTTTTTTAGTGAATCTGGCAATGGAATACTTACGTTCGAAGAAATGAAGGAAATGATGGAGCGATTTAAATATAAAAGAAAAATGCAAAATGAGAGATCTAAAAGGAGAGCAGCAGTTCGACGAAAAGCAGTGGTTCAAAGTAAAGCACCAGTTAAGAGTAAAGCGGACGAAGGAAAAAGAAATGGTAGTTCTTCCAGGAAGAATGTCTGAGGAAGCCCAGTTTCGAATTTCACCAAAACATTAGTGATTTGTAAGCATTTATAGCTCACGTAACCGCTTTGTTAATTTGTTACCTTAAAAGAAAGGGAGAAACAAGTAACCTTATTTATGGTCGTTCCCTACGTTTAAATTGCTGGATGCGAATGAATTTTCAAAATGTAATTGATTGTGTGTTTCCGTTTCTAGTAAATTTCCTTAGTTAAATCTCTCCTGCACTAATTTCCTTTCTTGCAATGACAATTGTAAGTGATAATCTTTATCAGAGTTGACAGTACAGTCATTCTTGTGTGATACTGTATGAAGTGAAATAATTCAACATGTTGTCACTGCCTAATTATTTTTGCTGAATGATAACATTGTTGTTTGTATGCGTAATTTTTGTTTAGACTATACGATTTCCTGATTTGTTACATATCATGTAGATTATCAGTGCCTTTAACAGTTACTGTTTTATTTACTCTTCTTTTTTGAAAACAAATGCTTTCTACTTTTCAGGAATCGACTTGTAATATTCTCTGACTTGGTGACTGTAATATCGAAAATTAGGTCGAATGCTTGGCTGGTACTTTCTGTACATTTAATAAATTTCACTATTTGTAACAGCGTTCCGTATCGCCCTTCTCTTGTATTTTATTTCTACAAATGCTTTATACCTTCCTTCAACAGTATGTCATTTTAAGTGTACTCTTTGTGCGGTGTGCTTTGTTGGTTTACTGCGCAATATCAGCCAAAAAGCGTTCTTTAAGACGTTTTTTTTTGTTTTCTCATCTTAGTTTTTTATAAATATATTATTTTCAGCAATGTTTTTCATCGTAACTTGAGCAGGAATGCCTACATCAGGTTAATTACTCTCTCAATGATTCTTGTCATGTCCTTTTTTGTCAGTTCAAATTCTTAATTACAATTTAATAAATTGCAGAATACAATTTAAATAGACTTGACAGTTCAAAATGACAAACGTCATCGATTATTGAAGATTCTCATTTCCACAGCAGTCGTTGTACCACTTCAGAACCCACAGCAAATGATTTTTGCTGCTATAGATGATCAGGCGTTTGCACTTGAATTTAAATAAAAATCTATGAGTGGTTTCGCAAAGACACTGTTTGAAACGAAAGATCATGTAGCTTTGAAAATGAACAATGACCGTTAGGTACGATTGAAAGTACAAATCACACTTCGCGTCCGTCATTTCCAGAGCTTTGATCGAAAGATGACCATTATAAAATCCACAAGTACTGGGTCGGTGATTCCTCAATGAATTTTTTGTTCCGTGTTCCTTCGTGGTTACATGTAAAAATCAATAGAAGTTGTTTTACTGACGCTAAATTGGTTAAAACAATTTGGCAATAGCGCTGCATCAGATGAATGACAACTCGCTTTAGAACGACCATCGTCCCGCATAGAATGATTTTAATTTTACTTTTTACAGCGTAAGCTAATTCGTTTTCAATGTTAATTTCATAAAAAGATACCTGTGGTGATAGAACTTGATTGGCAAGAAGAAAAAAATACAACTGATAGGCTTATTTCTCTCCTTATCAAACGAAGAATTTTTTCTTTGAAATTTGCAACAGCAAAATCAGCATATTTATTTCTTAAATTTTCAACAATGTTTGATGATACAACTACACAATACAATTATCATATCAAATTTTCATGTCCCTTAACCAATTGTGATAAGCATATTTGTTTCTCATGGCATTTGTAAAATATGAAAATGTAGTTTTATGAAAAAAATATCCTTACACTCTGAAAAAAATTATTTCTAAAAGTAAATTTTTAAGTGCAAATTTTTAAAAACAACACCCTAACACTTTTGATTATATTAATCGCTTATCCGTATTCCGCCATTTACTCTTAAACATGTGAATGGACATGGAATACTCCTGGACAACAGACTTTCTTCCGGCTAAATTCCAGAAAAATATTCTTCTCAGACATTTGCTAGGATGATATCAGAGAAAGGTCTCATATCAGCAGAAAAGTTCCGTAGGAAATTGAAATACTTCGTTTTCCAACATTTTAAAATATTAAGAGGAAATTGTGAAAGACTTTAATACTGCTAGTTCACAATGTTCATAAATTACGAAGTATTTGTGGATGAAAAGAGCAAAGTTAGTGGAACTTATTCAGTTTTTTTTTCATTTGGCACAGAAAAAATTCTTTCGACAAAGATGTTACTGAACAATTGTCGAGTAAAAAAAGTAGCATTTTCTTGGGAGAAGTTAAAAACCGTACTATTTCGCGAGTGAGTTTGTATGAAATTAGTTTTAAGTCTTTTAGATCAACATTAGGAATTTCCTGGACAATGAGCAAACAACTCAGATAATACTATATTTTCATTTAATCTTTCTTCATGCACTTCTACTTTTGCTAATATACTGAAACGATTTCAAAAGAACGAAAAATTACATGGCAAACTTTTATTTTAAGTAGGAAATTGACGAATGACTTGCACGGTCCGAGCGATAGTTAAAAACGGAAAAACCCAAATGCAACACGGTCTAACTTAAAATAAAAGTTTGTATGAAAGCTAAAATAAATGCTATTCCTTTTGGCTAAAAACCATTTTCAATGGATTTTACACATCTCATAAATAGCAGGCATGGTATCACAATATTAACTCAGTCGATCGTTTTTCCTGATATCTAGACATGAGCACCTGCCTATAATACTTAACAGCATATTTTTCTGTCACTTCCTACATCTTATCATCCATGGCTGATGGATAATAAAATATCGTGGATGATACTAATCCACATTAATTTCCTAATGCCATTTAAATTGCAGATGTAATTTTAAAAAAAAAGTGAAAACCTTGCTCAAAGCATCAGAAGAGTAACCGAATTTATCTAGCTTCCACGTTCCTGGAACGCTTTTCACCTTTTAATGACACCAATAAAGAATACTATTAAACTTATTTAAATAACAGCCAAGACGTATCAAAATTGTTCAGATGTTTACTTATTTCCTTTCGGAATCCTACAAATAACTAAAAGCTTTTTGCAACTAAATTATTAAAACGTTGAAAAAACTAAACGCATCTCGCAGATAAAACACACAGTATATAAGTGGTAAGAAAAAAATTAATTGTTGAGTCCTCTCATTTATTCTATTGCCTAAAAGTGAAAGCGGAATTATCAGCACATATTGCTACGCTAGCAGAAATGGCAAGGATTATGCATTAGAGTAAAAGATTTACGTAACTGTTACATGTTTCCAATTATATGTATTTCCATTTGCTAATTCCAAAAAAAAGCAATTATTGCAATGTTCTTCACATCGTATTCCACAAGAAAACATTTTAAATTAATGTCAAAAGTAAAATTTTGCCCTTTGCTACTTCGTAATCAAAAACATTTATCGCTCGCAAAAAATCTATAAAACATTTTCAAAAGCAAGATAACAGCAATTACAGTAAATAGCATTAGTTAAATATATAAAAACATTCTGACAAAAGAACAAATTATTCCATGCGAAAACCATAAGCTTCGACAAACTGTATAGAGAAATCTTCACTCTCACCAGCTAACGGTTCGTTTTGAAATGTTTCACATGCTTGCGTACGACCGTTATTCAAATCTGCATCCAACCAGAGCCCGTAATGACCACTACTTGCACCAATCGATAGTGAATCCATGCTTGCTTTTACGAAGAATTGATTTACACCGCTCCATCGATAAATCCGAAGAACCCTGTACAATCACAAAATCTTAATACAAAAAGAAATTCAAGATAGCTGTCCAAAATTCTCAAAAATTTGCCATCTTACAATATTAATGTGTGAAAAAAAGCTGAATCTAATTTTTTGTTAACCAACACACTGCAGTACAAACATCATCCAGCATATATTTTGTGGTGCGGTGTCTAAGGTAATAATATCCTTAAGAGGAAAAAAAATCAGGTAACTAATAAAATTTCAGAAAAACCGAAATTTACTTTTCGTTCATCTCAAAGTCGTTTGCATATTTGTAAAGAAAACATGAATCGCCAGTTCCAAAAAAGTGTTCGCATGGACGAACCGTAGTACTAACTACTGCACCGAAGACATTCGTCTCACAGTCACGAATTATAAGTAGTACAGGCGACATTTCTTCATCCCAATCTATCATTTTCCTAGAAAAAGAGAAAATGACCTCCAACTGTCCGAATATTCCCGAACACTTGCTTTGCATGCAATTTACTTTCGCCAGTAAAATACAGGCAATTTCAAAAGATACCAATGGCAAATCACTGCTTAAATTTCTTGATTTCGGAAAGATGATCATGATTATTAAAACAATTTGGAACTTTTGTTTCAAAATATGCATCCAAAATTTCTGCGATTAACCAAAATCACTGCAAAAATATGAACAACGAACCTATAAAAAGTATGTAATGAAAAGCCATGTTTCTCAGAACTATAAATGTTGATCCATGGATAGCCTGAAGCACGAGCAGGAAGCACATCTACCATCTGCAAGCAACCTATTATATTTTAGACTAATAAATCTTTCAACATAAATTGCCCTCTATTTCTAGAAATTAAACGTAGTTTAAGCAAAAACAAACTTGAGACTAACCTGCCTGATCATAACCTCATCTAGGATTTGGGAAGAACTGGCACCATCCGGAAGAGGCAGAACGACCTTGTCTAGCTGATCCAACGACATTCGCCGGCACATCTCCTGCACTGTCACAATCTCCCATTCCCGATTCAGACAAGTGCCACCGAACACTCGGGCAGATGGAATCTCACCTAAAATTTTCATCAAAATTACTGAAGACATATTAAATGTTAAGAAATTACGAGGGTAGCTTTTCTGTTTAAAACAAAGATAGTAAATAGTAGTAGATGCAATCCGGAGAAAACCTTAAGATCACATATCGATATATAAAATTATGAAAAAGTGCATGTGTATGTGTTTTCAACAGAATAACAACCAAGAACACGTTACAGTACAATTCCAAGTCATAATAGCAATCCGCAGTGTTTACGCTTCAATAACTCTGCATTAATTCATCCATTCGTTGAAAAAGCGTACATTACGAAGAATATCGAACTTCATGGCATAATAAACAGCAGCAGAATAATTCAGCGTAATTGTATAAGTTCACAGATGAGGCCAGAAAAACATTTACCTCCCTCAAGCAAAGCAACAATATTCATTAACATGAGAAATTTTTTTGAACTAGATGTCTTTGTTGTATAAAGTGAAAACAGTGTTGTGAGTGCAAAACAATTTACAGTAAAAACTATAAAAACGTATTCTTTTTAATCCGTCAGTGATTGAAATAGGCTGTAACTTGGATCTAGTTGATACCGATATGCTGCAATAGCTCATTTAGCAACCTGCTCGTTATTTATAACCTCTTAAAATATTCTAAAAAGTATATCATTCGGAAAAAAACTCGAGTTTTCAAACCACTTATCTAGATATTGATATATATATTGAAGATATTGAAATATACATATAGATACTGAAAAAATTGTTATGAAAAAAGGAAATGATATGAAATTATGAAGTCCAAATCATTCAAAAGGTAATGCAAAATCTTAATCAAAAGCTCTGAGTATTCGATAAAATACAGGTTATATCGAAAAACTTTCCTCCGATCAGTAGATGAATTCTTGGAGTTGCCGAAATAATTATAGCAACATGGATCAAATAGAGAAGGGAAAATGGAATACAACAGTCCTGAAGCCTGTGACCAGCAAGAAAGTACCTAACATTAGGAAATCAAACTAAGTGAAAAAATAAAACACCATAACTGTGGCAATGCTACTCCTGATGGCAATATCAATATAATTTCACAAAATAGTTATATTTCTGCATACAGAAATATAACTGTTTTGTGAAATTCAACGACCAGTTAAAAGCAGAAAACAGCACTAGTTTAAATTTCCACTACTATGTTCTACTATTAAATTTCTATTTCAAAGTCTCACTCCGCATTGCTGGTGGATATAGTAATCTCCTGAGATAATCATAAGCAGACAATCCTTAATTTTCAATTCCAGATTTTGAGAAAAACTTCTTGCATCATGTATTATCCTTCTTTTTCATATGAAGAATAAGTATACAAAATATAAAGATGTTAAACAAAGAAGGTTAAAACTCTCCCAGGTTTACCTATCTTTTATATTATTCTTAATTAAAAAACAGAAAAAGGATTCCTTGCCATGCCTTAACAAACCTGATCCCCGGTTTTTTAAATTCCATTGAAAAGTTTCGTTATTCTTTACGTTAAAATTTTCGATTAAAACGAGCACAGAAACATTTCACACAGTTTACATTTAAAACATGGAAGGAAAGAAATGACTGAACATTATAGCATTTTAGCATTCCTGACTTCATACAATTCATAACATTACAGAAATGAACATTTCTGTAATGTTATGAATTGTATGAAACTGAAAAAACAAGAACTCACTTTTCGAAGAACTCGCCATATGTGCAGATGGTAGTGATATAGCCCGTTTACTCATTTTCCGGAAAGATTTTACTAATGAGAACTTTCGAGACTTTTTGTGTTTGGAGGATGACTTCTTCCTGGAATGCGATCCTTGTATGTTCACCTGACTACCACCGCTTCTCCTTTCCTTTTCGAATACGGCTTCAAAATTCTTGCAGGCAGAGCTGTCATCAAAAACCGCATTTTTGGTATCTTCTTCATCGAAACTAGCGCCAGAATCTAGAGAATAACGAGCAATATGCGAATCTGTTTCAGCAGAGTGCTCGTTGATCAACTCACAGCTTTTACTCTCACATTTTGAGCTAACTTCTTCATCACACTGCTCCTCTTCTTTCTTCACTTTTTCAACATCAACTGCAGAATCTTCCGAAACGGAATCAACCCCTGATGAAACACTCGAAGTTGGTAACATGGTGACGCCAATTTTTCGTTTCGACGAATCCTTTTGAGATGAAAGTTTTTGACGAGAATTTTCCGAAACTAGGAAAGGAAGTTTCTTGTGTCTACATCCTGAAGTGCCAGGAAGTTCCGGGGATGGAAAACGTTTCCTCCTGTTATCGTTACTCTTCAAAGGAGGATTTTGCTTTAACACCTGACTTATATCAGCAGTACTAAAAATATTTATGACCGAAGAATTAAGATCCAATTCATGAAATTTAGTGTGCAAAATAGGTGGTGGAAAGAATCTTTCTTCTGCACAAGGCCTGTAACATAAGTGGGTTGACAGTGAATATTTGCTCGGCACACCATGACGGCAAAGACGACATTTTCTCGAACCACTCATGGATTGATGATAAATATGTGGATGTGATCCTGTGATACCCATTTCTTCTTCTGCTTCTATTTGCAATTCTGAATCCAAGCCAAAAGACTTGATCCCCTAGCTCTGTCGCTTTTGATCAAAAACTTTTTCGACAATCTTAAAAAAATCAGGTTATCGCGAGGAAATAACGAAGATCGAAAAACCAGTACGAGGCGTATGAGTGCCCAAATATGTTGTTGAAGCTTCTGTGATTTGTTTGTATGAAATAGTTTTAAAAATGTATTCTGCAGCGCGAAAGTACTCATCCACTCTTCGACAAACAGTCAGCTGATTGACAAAAAAATCAAACACTCTGAAGTTGTTTCAGGGCGTATTTGGGCGTAGATAGTGAATCTATTTGAATATATTCATATTCTCCTCATCTAACGCATAAGGTGAACACAGACATTAGGTCTTTTAGATATGCTCTCCTAATGCTTCTATTTAAACAGCGGACAGCTAAAGTGCTCACTAAATCTCATGCTTTAGACCAATAACGTTACAACTCCCTTCTTTACATTACTTGTAATACCCTAATAAGGTTAACTGAGGAGAATCGATGAACTTTAAACAAAGACAACTGAGAATACTTAATTACGAAATTTTTCAGTGCCGAAGAGAGTGCGAAAGTTTCGCCCATACTCATGTGGAAGGAATAAGATGAATACAATAAAATTAAAAAGGATACATAAAATAGATGTAACGGAAGGAATTCAGACCATTTTGTGCAACAAAACAATGTTAAACTTTTCTAAATGTGTTACAAAATGTTGCAGTTAATTAAGTGCATTTGTGCTTTGATGCATGTGAACAAATCTGTACGCTGTGTACTCCTATTGAAACTATGAGAATACACCAAATTAACCATAAAAATTGATAATTCTTGTATTAACCCATGGAACCTTATAAAGCCTTACCCTAAAACAAAAGCTCCTAAAAGTTTTTTTGATTCTAATTGTTCTGATTTTTTACATAATACCTACCGAATTCTCTAACAAACTCAGACTACAAAAAATACGAAGTCTTGTAAAATTTTGAAAATTTGGAAACATCGAAAGTTTCAGGTAGGAATGAGTTATCTTGGATTGGTAAACCTAGAAATATAACATAATTGTAGTCTCATATCCTATCCGATTTGCTTCTAGCACATTTGATTCTACTCTTCAAGTCAGTTGTAGCTTTAAGCAATAGTTGTAATTTCAGAAATGACAGTTCGAAAAAACAATAAATTAAGTGTCGAAATGTACCTTAAAATCAAAACATTTCTCTCTTTCTTCTAGATACTGTGGTTGAGAACTACAAAAATCCAAATCCAAATCTATGGAGGTGGAAGTATTTTGTCACTTAGATATATCAGGAATATAGTTTTAACATTTGATTAAGACTAAAGTTCATCGAAGGATTCCATGACACCAAAACAACTCTAATTCTTAAATTGTTGTGAAATTTTACAACCAAACATCCAAAAACACAAGCTCTTATGCAAATAGTTGTACAACGTGCAAATGTTTCATAAACATGCATTTATTTGCACTGGTAGTAACTGTAAACTAAAAGCTCAAAGAGCTACCAAGCTATAACACTTCTCTTTTGCTATGTCAAACTTACTGTATCAATCCGAAATGTTGTACATTTTCAATTTTCGGATTGATACAGTATCACAAGATGCCCAGGAAGTGGGAAATTATATTTTTCGAAAATTTTAGGAGAATGCTGATGACTTTTCTAGTAAGTTCAAACAGATATTCTAGTAAGTTCAAACAGTTCAAACAGAAACTTCTACTAAATCTAAATATTGAAAACTCATGATTACAGTTAAAAAAAGAGCAACAGTTACCTTCTGAAAATTTAAAACTTTGGAGCCATTCCTATTTTCTTCCCATCCAGAAAGATTTGGTCCTAAAAATCACTGAGTTTTCGGATACCAAAGATTATTAATCAGGAATTTCTAGATATTCTCAAGGTTGTAGATTTAAACAGACAAATACCGTGAGCTAATGGAAAACACGGACACCGAGAATGAACAAGTTTCCAGGAATAAACGGAATAAAAACAGTAAAGTACAAAAGGGAAACAAGGAGGACCATAGTGTGGACCGAAACAAAAGTGTTGTACATATAATAAATATGCCCCTTTACTGAAAAAAAAGGCATAGAATTAAATAAATAAATGCAACAAAAGACAAGGTGCATAGGATATTTAAGGAAAAGTGAAGAAGGAGTCACCATAACTGCCTGGTTTGAATGTTAATGAAAGTAAAGATTTTTTTCTTTTTGCAACGCGAAACAACAAACTAATAAACATTAAATAATAGAATTCTTTGACTTATAAATTTTTAAAGGGAATAAGGAATTCTGTTTTTTTTTCTGAATAATACTAGTGAATTCCAAAAGAAAATATGAATGGTTCTCGATAAAAAAATTCAATAGCAAAATGAAGTCAGAACTTCAATTTTCCATATTCCTTAGCCAAATAAAAGATCAATGAAAGGTAATTACGCTTCCTGCTCCCACCCGTAAAAAATAAACACTCACACAAGGTAGCATCAATAATAATTTAACAAAACAGAAACGAGTTAAACAAAACCGTAATGCGTTTGTAATACTAAAAGTCGCTTTTGCGCTACACGGGAACATCACATGAAATCAAGGAAATATCGTCATTATGACTCATAATGACTAAGAATGAAAGTTTTCATTTTTCATTGTTGACACACTATCAAATCATTTTTGTGCACCACAAAAGCAGGCCACTGATGAAGGAAAACCCGCCTACAGTTAAATTAAACAGACTATTAAACTATTAACTGCAAAATGACAATGGAAAAATAAGAAAAGGTGATACGGCACAGAGCATAAAGTTCGTCAGCTGTAAGCTCTAACACTTTCCAGATTTCAAAAGAGCGAACCAAAATAATCAAAGTTAAGGCAGTGGAAAAGTGCTGAATTCAATGGATAAAAAGTGAACAGAATTATCAGGCATGACGGGTTCCAAATAAAGTCCTGGAAATTCCACTTGTTAGGATCGATTAAATACACTATTTGTACTAGTTTCAGAACAAAAAAATAAATTGCACTGGAAGAATACAGAAAGAACAACTAAACTCTATTGAAGCACGAATTGCTTTCTGAGATCTCAGTAAAATTTTTTCACGCAGTACAGTCATAACCAAGCACTGCTGCCACATCAAAGTTAACACGTATAGGAAAAACACTGACTATTGGAAACGTATTGGAAAAACACTGACTTATACTGAAATAAGAATGAAAATGTTTTTTTTTACATCCAGTAAACTCTGTTACCAGTTACTACCCATTACTCATTCCCGATATCTGGATGGATTCCATAATTAGAATGCACCTAGCTGTTGATAAATTCTTTCAGTGTTACATAAACGTCAACATTACTTTTGTGAAATGAGAACACATCAATACTAATCCTCAAAACTACTACCAACATGAATAACTGAAACAGGAAGAAGGAAGTAAAAATTCTTTCGAAAAATACGAAAGGTAATAAATGCGACAAAGGAGAACTATAAGAAACAATGAAAAAAAAGAACTAACACTGGAAAGGTAACGAAAAAGTGACATATTCGGAGAAAAACTTCGCAAATTAATTTTGGTCCTTTCTTCTCAAATTTTGCTTAAACAAGACAATATGAGAAGAAATGAAGATTAAATGAAAGTGTAGGTTATCAAGTTAAGTTATTTTGATACTGAAATAAATTTAAATGAGACAGCTTGAACAGAATTACTCCACACTTTAAATATCAAGAATTCGATAAATTGAAGTTAGGACGAAGCAGAGATTTTCTGACAACCTCTACTGGATGGTTACGAAATGTGATTTTTAGTCTGCATAGAAAGCAGATAACATGGAGCATAAATACTGCAACGGTTATTATCAGACAGCACAAAATATTCCACCAAAGATCGCTACGCAATCACGTCATTCTGTTGAATTAAACGAGGAATAGTTGTAAAATAATTGATGAAGTAAACAGAAAATGATTCATTTCGGAAATTTATGATCCATACTTTTTATTTAACAATAAGCCAACTTCAATTTTTGGAAATTACATTCCGAAAAAGCTTCATTCTTCCATTTACTGAATTAATTCTATTATCAATAAAAGAATATCAATAAAAGAGCTTTTGTCCACAAATTCGCATTTCAGTGATACGGAAGCAGCGTGTGCTGAGAGCATTTTACACGATAAAAATTTCATGGACAGTTCAAATCACTTCTTACTGCTTGGAAAAAGTTACATGCGAAATGAAACAGGAAATAACAAAAAGATTTCGAATAAGGACCAACTACGACTTAATCATTCAGAAATATAAAATGGTATGTCTGAAAAGAATAAAAAAATGAAGAAATGTTTTATGAAGGACGGTAATTCCCTACGAAAACACATTCGAAAAGTGCAAAGAATTTTGAAAACGGGCAAATTTTTGAGGAAATTCATAAATTCTAAACATAAAATGAATTTTGTATTCAACAAACTTCTAAATTTTGAAAAGTTCTCTCATTTCACATATTAATCTTACCAGGTTGATGACATCATTCACGAGAGAAATTCTTTCTAATACAATAACTATACGACAAAACAGAAAAGGTGCACTGACATTGGCGAACAGTTGTGGAAATGAGAAAATAGATAAATGAATTGCAGTCACTCTCAAAATTTGAGGAACTGCACCTCAATCAGAAAATGATGTTTGACCATTAACATATGAAAAGATCACCCTTTTAATGATTTCTTCCACAAATACTTCTAACAGTCGTCATTTATTTACCAGACTTGTAGATAAATTTTTCTGTAAGCAACACTGACGATAATGAAAAATCAGTACCGTTAAGAACGGAAGCGATTGCTATTAAAAAGAGAAGCAGAAAAGAACTGTTGCAGCAGACTGTTTGTCTCAAAACTTCCGATATGAAAGCCTATATAATTTAACAAATGCCTCTTTCTCCAAAAATCTAGCGAGTATTTGCTAAGTAAACAGTGACAGGGAATGCAAAAGATAGTAAAATAAACACTGGAGAAATGGAAAAATAGTGGATTTAGTCTAAAAAGTTGATTAAAAAAACATTCAATACAAGCAATATAAAAGAAGGGGAAAAACCACATCATTCCAGAAAAGTAAAAAATCTCACAGTTTTATCTACCTTAGGTGCTCTTCTACGATAATCCATACTATTAACCTTCACATTATAATTCATGAAAAAGTAGCCAACTAAAAGAGCACGACCTTCAGCCTCTAAAATATTGTTATTGGAAATTATGGACAAGAAGCATTACATCTCATTACATCTGTGGCTAAACTGACTATTTCCTAAAATAGCCTGTGCAAATTTTTAAAAGGGAAAAAATGCTCGAAACATCAAAAATCACATGATAAAATAATTGATACATATGAAACTACGACGAAGGGCCTTGAATGGAAGAGTCGAACAGCGGCGATTTGTTCAACCTGTTCCATTCTATATGTTGATAATAATAACAACTGCAGCAATGAATAGTTTATAATCCACGTAATCACATGTCAAGTTTCAATAACATGCAGTAGAAGACAAGTAGATGTTTGGGAGAATGCTGAATAAGAGAGATTGAATAATATTTGAAATCACTTGCACGCTTTCAATGCCGTTATGGATTTTTTGAACTTTATTTTGGATTTTTTTGAAACTAAAGAGAAATTTGCTTCTATAGTCCTAAATAAAATCAATAAGAGACCCAACTTCATGAAAACTACAAGTTAAGAAAAAACTGAAAATCAAAAAATTGAAAATATTTTTTTTCTAAGCTCAAATATTTAGTTTATTGTTCATCTGGAATGAATGTAATATTAGTTTACAGGTAATACAAATCCGTCCATCACCATTTGCAACTAGCCAATATTAATACCTTAAAGTAACCCATTCCTAAAGTCAGACCTTTACTAAAGCTTTTTTTGAAGCCGTTTTCCACTGAAATTGTTCGAATTTAGATTTAGAGTGAGATGGTTAATGCAATTATAAAATATATGTGAAGAAAGTGATCCTATCATCGGGGGGTGGAACATTATATTTAATTTGTATGACATGATAAATGTGAAACAACGAGTTGATGCAAAAAACAATTCGGGCGCTTGTTTCAAAACCTAGAAATAGGCGCGACAATTATAAGCATATTTAGTATATGTTCATATAAAAATATTAAAATAACTAACAAAAATGACCGCTAACAGTAAGCGATTTGATTGCTTTAAAGTATTTTCACGAAACCTAATTTTTTAAACAACGTTTTATAGCTGTGAAATGTGCAAAAAAAGTAAATATACATAAACTTGACTGAGATGCTCGGTGCGCCGATTAAAAATTTCAGAAATCATCTGGACGTTCAGAAAATCGGAACAGATAATTAATTGAACAGATAATTAATTAATAACGATAATTAATTGAACAGATAATTAATTGATAATTAATTGATCTATTGTGAAGCAAAGTTCTAATGGAAATTATGTAGAGGCACTAATTCTGTAAGAAATGAATGTGAAGTTCCAAAGATGATATCAGGGGGAATAATTCAAATCATTTTATACATGAGATGATATGAGAACGGTATTGGACATATTTTTGCGATGATTTTGCTTTTTCTCATCGATTGCTAGGAAGTGTGTGAAGGAATAAATCGTTTTCCCATTCCAATAAAAAAAAATATTAAATCAGACATAATTAGATTCTCTTATATAAACTTTTTCTCAAAAACATTACTGTAGATGTTGAGAAGAAATATTATCCATGTCGTACATAAAATAAACTTCCAGCTAGACATCTGCTACGAGTAAAAAAAACAAAAAGAAACTGCTATAGATAGAACATCAGGTTACTAATAACACTGCGGGGATTGTGAAACCGATGAAATTGTGATTCATCTCGTCCTTCCTATTACGACCGATATTTTCAGCCATAGTAGCACATTCCACAGATCTCAGGAAGCAAATCATAAACACTAATAAACAACTGGTGAGTGTGTCAGAATAATAAATACAGTGCGTTTTTAGGAGAAAATAAAATTATAGAAACGTTACGCAGAGAAGAATAAACTTAGTGAATTCAAGCAGAATTAGTAATCCACTAAAATTATAACTGATGGGATAATTAATAAAGAAGGAACTACCTCGCACTATAAAGAGCAGCTGTCGCCGAATTAAGAACGCAATTTCTTTCTGTGTATGACGTAATATTACACTAACAATGTTTGAAACGTGTGGTCGAGAACATAAAACCAGTATGCATGTCTTTCTTTTGCACTATTTTCATCTATGACGGACTATGGCCACCTCATTTGTACTATCAATAACAATATCATTATCATTGACCTACTTTCGTAATGCAATATTCCACTATAATCTTTCGACGCTTTCAAAATTCAATTTATGGATATAGATAACCTGAACTGGCACACAGCATGTATATGCTCTGTAAACTGAATAAAAATCAATGTTGAGCAATTTAAATTTTTGTTGTATCAAAATAATCAATCGAATAAGTTACATCTTCCCGAAAAATAATTTTTCAAGGACAAAGAATGAGCATTTTCAGTTGTTCAGAAAATTGCTATCCATTAAAAAATTTTGTTAGTATTGGGAGTTACCCAACTAAAATAGCACCAGCACTGCGATATATAACTTCTGAAATCCATTACTCCAGATGGGTAAAACAATGACAAACCTGCAAATTTTTCACTAGCTTCCGAATCCAAGACCACAAATCCACAGTCTTCAAGCAGCTCGCACACTCTCTGTTGATCGATTGATTCGTTCGGGTACTTTTGCTGCAAAGAATAAAAAAGAACTTCAAAACAAATCATTAACCTAAAAGGAAACTCATATCTTGGGAATGAACTACCATGTGTTTTCACTGCTTCCTTTTAGTTTAATTACATCCTTAAATGTCTGCATTACAATTTTCTCGAATTCGCGATTTTTTTAATTTTAGAAGTAGTTTCACGGACGCATATGAGAACAAGATGATAAGTAAAAAGCAAAAACTTACAGACCCATATTTCTCAGGATTCCACTGCAACAAGAAGTAATAAATGGCATCAACTTTACGCTCTGGTATAACAAACCAGAATTCTTGCCTTAGACTATTAGCAAACACATCTTCGGTGTTTACTGACGATGAGCTCACAGTATCGACTGATGCAAATCGTGCTCAAAATTAAAAATTTTTAATCACAGTTGGAATTGAAATTGCAAATGTCGTTTTTTCTCATTCGATAAGCTGCCAAGTAGGATCAAAAGCAAAAGAATTTAGGCAAAACAGATGTAATATTAATACATAAAGTTTCAGATAATTCATGAAAAGTGCAATATGAATTTCATATTACGCCTTCATTGTCGTAATGTTTAAACAGATCCTCCAGATTACCTTTGCCACACCTTTTTTTCTTGTTCAAACAAACGGTCATGTAGTACAGTGAATCTGGTACGGTATTTTTTTCGGCCTCTGGAAATGTTTGTGTTGGAGAAACAAGTTCGTGTATCGGTTTAAACAAATTCACCATCTCGTCCATTGATCTGGCAGAAAAGAAACTGCAAAAAGGGAAAAATAAATTCATGTAATGTTTAAGAATATAAACAAATAAAGCGAAATACACACCGATATAAGAACTCCCTTTCTCAATATCGAATATTCTCATTGAAAATTTAATCTCGACTAAAACGTTTCGATCCCTTGGTCAAAATCACTGAATAATGACGATTACGTCATTAAAATGATACCATTTTCTGTTACCAATTTTGATGAACGAGATAACTTCAGAATAATATATGCGAAATTTGAAATAATTTAATATGCAACAAAGTCAACGAAGTGATTTTTTGACTATTAATAAGCAATGAATAAAAAGACGAGGAAAAGAGAAACTGCTAGCATAGTACAATTCATATAGTTCCCAACAACTCACCGATCAGAATGCTGACAGTCAACGACTTTAAATTTATTAATAAGAGTACTTAGTGCATATTTACTTTTGTACTTACTGTATAAAAGAATACTTACTGTTTGTTTTTCACAGCTTCCTCTCGCAACTTCTGAGTCTTTTCTTTTAAAGACCACAGCGTAGCCAAATTCTGCTCATTTTGTGTCTTTGGAACAGGTTTATCCTGATTTAAAAAAGATATCCAGTCATTCTCATGTTGAATATAAATGTTTGAACTCAAAGTTACCACCAATCATGTGTTATGCATGAATTATGAGGAACACATAAAGTTCGATCTAACAAATGTAAACCACCGGTCGACAATGACTTAATATCAAAAAAACTTTACAAATGCAAACAGCATGCCGGACTTAGTCTACAATATATATATATATATATATATATATATATATATGTCTGCAATATTTCAACGGCATGCAATATTTCGGGAATAATAAGTCAATTAAATCAATGTAGCAATCGTGATTCGATGAGTATTTCGGGGATGCTCTTAGAGAAATGTAATAAAATAGTGCAATCTGAATTTAACTGGAACTAAAGTATAAATTTCTAAACTGAATAATTGAAGAAATTAAATTAAAAAAAATTAAAAAAAAAATTAAAAAAATAAAAAAAAAATAAAAAAAAATTAAAACTTATAAAATTAAAACCAAAATCGCATCATGGTGTTAATAAACTCTGCATGTTTCTTACACCATTTCAAAAGCGAATATCACTTCAAAATTATGATTTGCCTACGGCAAGAGTGTCAGTTTCTTTTTAGTAATTCATGCACTGTTGATAAAAGGTATAAAAAAATAAACTTTTAGCTGCACCACAAACCACATTACTTCGTACCAAAAATACTTCAGTTGCGAACGGAACTTATATACCGTTAAATTAATAGCGGGAATATTAAAAGCGAACGTTCTTCATTCGCATTAAAATTCGTACATCGAATAAATTAAAGCAAATTAAAATATGCTAACTTGAGAAAACGTTGCTTCAGCATGTTGTGGTGCAGAGAACAAACTGCTACTCATACTGGCGATACCCTGCGGCATAGCAGCTACTGCACCAACGGCAGTTTTTGCATGGCTTGCGGCTACCTTAACACTTGTTTGGATACCAGTTTGTAGTGTACCTGCAAAACATCGTTATATGTTTGATACATAAAATTATTTGGAAATGAGATCCAGCTTCAAAAAACAATACATTGAAAACACATTCTAGTTTCAAAGTGTATCAGTATACTAAAATGCTTCATTTGACAGATCAAAAGAGTCCACGCCTTCACAAAATTACTAGTAACATCGGATAGAAATAACATGAGTAATGTTAAGTAATATGCATTCAGTAAAGCACAGGATATGAAAAAACACTATTCAAGGAAAAAGATATTGCTCAACAACGACTTTCCCAGTCATTAGCGCATTCAATTTCAAAAAGCTGTCTGTTGGTATACTTATAGAATGCCAACTCATTTGTTATTTATTTCTTATTTCGCCATTATTTATTATCTTATAATAACAATTCAAGCAATTTATTATCCAGCATTTTACAGTAAAACACCAAATATTTGTAAGAGTAATTTAAGATATGAACAGCACGAATATGCTGCCTTTAAATTTCATCAGTTGATTGCCATTCTTATTTCCATAATTTACCTTTCTACAAGTTAAGGAAAATAGAATCATTCATCTTGCATGAGGAATATTGCTGTTTTTGTGTTAAAGGATAGTACGTCTCAGGAACTAATATTTTTTTAACGTTCAGCATCGCCGACAAAAAAAGCATTCTCGGTCATTATGCTAAACTCGACCAATCTGCAGCACGATGTATTACAGGCTTACTTGCGGCTAAATTTTAAGAATTTGTAGTGCCAATTCTGGATCATACCTGCAACAACTTTACTCTGAGAAACGACACCTTGGGCAACTGATTTTGTACCGCTCATTGCTGAATGTGTCATACGTTCGGCCCCAGAAGTCACTGATCCACGAATTGTGCTTGCATGAATACTGAAACAGCTGTGTTTTGGAATTTGTATAGCAAAATAGACTTGGGCCCTATGTTTGAAAGATCATCAGGAATATTCCAGTGCAGCAAAAAAATGCACAAAACATTGACTTTCTAATAAGCTTTAGTAGGAGTAAAAATAAAGAAAAGTTGTGTTTCACCTACAAAACTTAAACTAACCTTAATGTCTTCCCAAGCTTAGAAAGTGGATTGAAGGTTAACCCAGAACGTGCATTATCCAAGCTTGTTGAAGGCTGCGAAGAAGAATATTGCTGCTTGCTCTCACCATTCCTTCGAAATTTATATTTCAGAAATCAAATATTAATCAAATATTAATATTTTCAGAATATTTATGAACATTTTTAACTTAAATAGATGTAATTAAAAGTTATATGAATCAATCCTAGAAATGTCATAAATCACTCACTCTGACATAAACGTTCTGCTTTTTTCACCACATTTCTGCCCTAAAAGAATAGCAAGTGGCAACAAAATGAAGGTGATCAAAGTGACGCAGTAAAGAGCAGTAAAGCCTGTTTTCAAATTCGGGTTTTTGAAATTAAAACAAAAATCTAAACGAACACAGCGACATGTAGCACGTAAATTGCTTACAATCGTTTGACAGATCAGGACAACTGTGTCGATAAGTTCGAGTTATATTTGTTGCAGTTTCACATAATTTGTCTCCTTTTTTGGCAATCAACGAAGGTTTAAAATTGGACCCAACAACTACATGTTCAATGTGTACCTGTAATACGGAACAGCTAGATCCTCTCGAACTAGTAGCAACGGATGGGGAAAAAATTCCTACGTATAAAAAATTTCGAAAAATTTAGGAAAAAATGTCGGGAAACATTAAATCAACCACCTCCATCCAGGTTATACTTTCAAGACTGAATGATATAAGAAAATTTATGAAGGCCAAAGAAAGCTCAATCTTTTCTATTTCAGCATCTTCGTCATCTATGCCTTCAGGAAGCTTTACGTGGCTGATATAAGTATAAATTATACATCGGAAAACAAAATATATAAACATCGAGAACCTTGAACATTTATCTTTGATGAATTAAAGATTTCATAATGGCAAAAATATCAAACAGAATTCATAACAGACAGAAAATTTTCTGACTACAAAAGTTTTCTGCTACTGTACAGTAGCAGTTTGGGAACGCATGATGTGTCGAAAGCTGGAAATGCTTCTACGCATAATGCGACTCACCTCTTGCCCTCCTTTTCGCTTTACTTCTAAATACATATCATCAAAAAAGATTCTTGGTGACTGACCAGCTGAAATTACGTACAAATTATGCATATGTACAGTTGTCACTATTTCCATTACCATTATCATTATCACTACTGCAAAAGTGTTTTGTTCTTTAACCACCAATTAATATGTATTTTAGGACTGCTACCACAATCAGCAGGAGTAAATTCTCTTAACTACCAGACTTTCTGGTATTATACCACAGAATGCTTTCGAGTAATCTGCAGAGTAGAGAACTAAAACATTACTGTCATTCAAGTTTTTTCACCACTTTTACTCATAATACTATTGAAAATCTATCTGAAATCAGTTACTCTAACAGAACCTAAAGTCCCACTCACAATTTCAGGAAAACGAAAAAAACATATCAATAAACTCGCGATTTCTGATAAAGCCATTAAAAAATATTAAAAAGTAAAAACATTGGCCACAGGCAAATAAATCCTTAAATTTAAACAAAGGAATATCTATGAGAAATGAGAAGCTAAAAATATAATTTAACACGACGGTAACAAATGAAAATAAAAACCGAAAGCACTATTAAATATGGGAAGGAATACCTGTACTTTTATAAGTATCATCCAGCAAATTCTTCGATGTTTTGTTCACAATTTCTTTCTGGAAGTTATTTGAATGAAATAAGATTAAGCTTCATCTAATACTTTATTTATCATTGATCATAAACTATTCGTTTTTGGAATTTATAAGGCCAAAAAACGAAGAGCTTTTTTTTACGCCCAATAAAATATATTTTACAAAAATAAATTTCTGGAACATAAAGAATAAGTAACCAAAGATTCAAAAACCTAATTCGATACAAAAAAAACTAACATTAACAGGAGTGGTAGAACATTCAGGAACAGATGAATTTTGATGAGTGAGATCATACACTTCTTTATCGCCCCTAGCAGCACTTAATACCGTCACACTCTTAAACATTGTTACAGACATCACTTCTTCCATCCTACAATAAATATCTTACAATGAGCAAAGCTTTATATAACCGTAGAATTTGAAAATAACTGACACTAATTTCAATCCCAAAAGTTTCACATTCAAAACTAGCAAGATTAAAAGAATGTAAGCAAAGATTCCGGTAGTTAGTATAAGCAGACGCATAATGTAAACTAACCGGGCCATCATAATATATAAATCTTGTCCATTCTCAATAACTAGGGGATGTGCAGCGTCCGGATCAAACATTAAAGCATTTGGTGTCACTAGCAAAGTGCCTGTTACTATTCCATCCATCTCAGTCATTTGTTTTACCTTCAAATTGAATATAGTTATGTATAAACCTTCAGAACAAGTATAAGAATGGAAAATATACTATCTTTATATTTTCTCTTTTGCATTCGACACTCGTCTTTTCTGTATGCGAATTGTTCAAAGAAAAATATCTGTAGTCAAAAACTAAAAACCCTGATTTATCCGGGAAGCGCTCACCTCTATTTATAAAACAGTTCTTTCTGTAAAAACCGTTTTCTTGCATTCATACCTTTAGCTTGATGAATCTCTTCATACAGTCGGTGTCTGCTTCTTCTACCAAATCGACTTTTTTTGAACAAATTTCAGATGTGCTGTGTTGCAATTCAGTTCTTGAAGAGTCTGATATCGTTGCAATCTGGCTACACACCTGGACTGCCATTCCAGGTCCGCGTTGAATTCTCTCTGTAAAGTAAGGGAAATGCATTGAATGCCTTACACTCGTAATTAACTTCAAATTATCATTTTCGAGCTATTGACAGCTTTGTCTGTCATTTGTAGCAAATAGTTTAAATGAGGAAAAATGCTTCACATTAAGAGATAACAGAAAAGGTTTTGCCTCTTTTTTCCGGCAAAATTTGCACAAAAGTAAGAAGCAAAAACATAAATCAGTGATTTGATTCAGCCAGATGAAGATACTAATATAAACGACAATAGTCGTTATTTTCTTTAGCAATATTTTAGTAACTGCTATCAAATCACTCTGCGCAAAAAAATGAAATGATTAAACACTAATTTTGTTAAGTAAACTTTGACTTTTTTTTCAAATTTCTTAGTAACGAAGGGTGGGAAGTATAATGGTGGCATAAATAAAATCGCTTTTCTTGACATTCAAAGTCATTTAGCATGAATGAAATTCTGAGCAGAATAACATGAGTGAAATTCTACCAAGAATTATTTGTGGATTTCAGACATCAGAGGCATTTAAATTCGGAAGAACGTACACATGTTTAACATTAAGAAAGCATTAAAATTAGAAAAAATTGCAGAACAACTGCAGCTGGAAGCAATGGCACACACATTCAGGAAAGGCAAATATAATAGGAACATCATATTTTTGTGAATCATTAGTCGTACAGCAGTAGGCTCTGCTGAATTCTTAATTCAAACTTTTTATTTCTTAATTCAACTCAAACCGGTTAAGTGCTACATTGTAGGCATCTGAACGGAATAAAAATGCATAACAGATGAATACAAAAGCGCTATACATGAATTTATTCAAAAAAGAATGAACCGTATAAAAATTGCAATGTTGTGTAATCTCGTTTCTCAAAATTTAATGTTCAAAATTTATATTCTGCAGTTTTAAAAAAGACCAAACTACTTTCACTTAATCACCATGCAACTGGTATTTTTGCTAACCGTTTGAATGCGCATTGCTTCCCGAAGCTGCTGTTGCTTGATTTGCAGAGTAACGACTTCCCGAAATAACGTCATCATTTTCATCCATCGGGCAGGGTACAAGAAGCTTTTGTCCAGGGAATACCTTCAACATTACGCTGTCATCTTACCAATTAATAAAATATCGCATATTTATGTACTCATACACTACCATCAATGCAATCATTTTATTACTAATTATCGTGCACAAACAAAAAACTGTTAAGCGATTTCGAAATAATCATAGAAAAATTTTTCAAACCTTTGTGAACTCTTTACTCTTTACTGAATTTTTCACAAACATTAGAATATCTTTATTATTTACCCCCATGACTGGCCTACTGTCGAAAACAGCCACATGCAATACTGAGTATTCAGCAAGCGATCATGCTTGCTAACTGTAATTAGAACACTGCCTTAACATAAACTGCCCTACTTAAGTTATACGGTATCAAATAAACGACTTTTCTTATAAATTTTTCTAAACGAATTCAATAGACGTGAAATTTTGTATTAAAATTGCTCCTGCATATTTAAAACTAAAATACATAAATACCAAATTTACCATTCGCATTGCAAGTCGATTCATCTTCATTAGATCACCAACAGTACAATCATGTGCTGCAGCAATTCGTTCAATTGAGTCTGATTGTGCCACCGTGTATTCCATCTACAAAAGAAAAAAAACATAATGCTTATCCTGGAAACAAGAAATCTACCTTTCGGAACCTTGAAAATAGATATATGCTTGAAAGAGTTATTTCCAAAGCAATATTTTGTCAAAATAGTCGGAAATTTCTCAAAACAGAATATCACTACATGGAATACAAACTTGTAGTAAAAAACTCAGGCTTCAGCTTGATTGAAATGGGACGATAGCTGTAAAAATATTAACTCATCTAAAAAAAATAGCACAACACATCCATTAAATTAAAATCCAATAGACAAAAAGGTCGGTAATTAAAACTTGCACAAGCTAACCAAGTCAGACCCACCCTGCTCCTTGCCTTAAACTTACTGACTAAAGAAATATTCTCAAGCAAAATTTAATTTCTTTGCCAAAATTTTGATAATAACATACTAAATAAAAATTAATGTAAAAATGGAGTGCAGAGTGTGAACCAAAAAATATACAATCTCAGCAGGTTGGAAAATTAATTTATAGATGACGTGGACTCAAAACAGGTCTAAAATTGCATCTTAAAAAAGTAGAAATGGCGTTTGTCAGTCAAAGAAACGAAATCAAATTTTATTTGCCATACAAAGAAAAGTTATTTATTCTATAGATAAATATTAAAATCTTCAAAATTCCGTGTCATTCTCAAAAAGGTGAACTTTGAAACAGAATCCAAAAGTTAGGAGACTTCCAAAATTATGCTTGAATTTCGAAACACTTCGTCCTGAAAAAAGTGGAACGGAAACACCAACTGCGCAAACATGCAAACAGGGCCATATTGAGCGCTGTTTGCTGAAAGTCGACGAAAACATTGTTATTAAACAAACAATGAACCAATACAAAATACACTGATAGTGATCTTGTTCCTACAGAAAAACTTTGCCGTAACATAAAAGACCTCTTTCCCAGCAAAACTAGGAAGAAAAAATTTCTGGATTAGTTTTAAATTAATGAAATCGTATAAATACATCATTTTTACAGTACATGTGTTTACTCTGAAAAACGAACAAAAAATATACTGACTATGCAAAAATCTCTACATGATTTGTACTCATGGATTTCGAATTGGATCTACTCACGAAAACCGTATCTATGACTTTTGCCAAAAGTATTAATTCGCTTAAAACTATCAAACTTTCATATAGTTTTGGCAGAATTCGTATTTTCTTGATACTAATAGTTCGGACATGTTACTCAGTCAAGTTACTGTGGAAATTTTACACTTTTAGCAAAATAAAATAACCAAATCAAGTGACCAGCACTTGAGCTCTATGAATATCGAGCATTTCACTTGGATTTTTTCAACATTTCCGTATATTTTGTTCATTGTAATTTCATATTTTTACCACATTGAAATCGCCGAATTTTGGAAAAAGCGAAATGAGTCATCATGTGCACAAAAGTTTCACAGGAAAGTTTTCAGCCCATACTGCGAATGGAGAGAGAATGGTTTGAATGGAACTTAGCGTAAAATTCTGACGCTTCAAATATAAAAATTTCAGGTGGAATAAAGGACTACTGAAATGTATGTTGGAAGTTGGTTACCAATCACCAGAAACAATATTTGAGATGCTTCTTCCATCTCATCACAGATCACATGTTTCAACTCCCTTTCCTCTCTCATTTTTATCAACATTTCTCCTCCATCTCTTGCAAATAAACATTTCCCATCCTTCACTGTATTAATATGTATATATCTGCACAAAGAACTAGAAGGTAAAAGAAAACGATCAAGAAATAATGATATTAAGGAAATGTCGTTAAATATTTGCACCTGTTCGGGCTATAAAAGACAAAAAGAGTTATAAAATTAATATCTTTCTATAAAACTGGCGTTTTTTTTGAGATAGCGAGTGGACATTAATAATTTATTTCCGGCTATTTTACTCAAAATTTGAAGAAAAAATATTTTTTGATTTTAAGAATTAAAATTTAAAAATTTTCTACATTCACTGTTTTAAGACTGTAATGAAAACAGTAACAGTTTTGTTCGGTAAAAGAAAAAAGGATGTGAAGAGTGCCTGCTGAAATAATTATTAGCAGAACTGCGAAAAGATTGGAGGGGGGAAGATTGAAGATTCAAGCAATAACTGAGCAAAGAATTAAAAAAATTTTATTTTGACGAGATAAAAGAACATCCTAAATGAATGATTTTTGAACCAAATTTCAGTTCTATACGACACATCAATTAGCAGAAATCTGATGGAAGACAACTCTTTCAAGTGTAACAACTATACTTCGAGGCAAATTCTTTTTATGATAGGATAGCACGAATCAAAATATGTAGACTGATCAGATTTATTTATTAATCACTGTAAATTACCTCGAAAAAATTTGTGAAAAACAATGAAGAGGTAAAAACAGCATGAGAATATCATTAGTTTTTCCTTTTCATATATTAAAAACTCGGATGAATTGATCGGAAAATAACTTATTTAAAAAAAAATTCTCCCGTAAATGTGACTTTTCCCACAAATAGTGTCAGTCATATGTTCCACAGCAAAATGCAAATCGGAGCTTTTTATCAATTTAGCATTCCATGAGGTTAACTATATAACTTCAGGGAACCTTATACAAAATGAAACTTGAACACTTTGTGAGGTAGAAACTATAATGGCAAAGCACTATAATTCAAGCGAATACAATTTAAAACCAAAAGATGGGTTGAAGGAGGAATTGTACTCTGCTAATAGTTTGGAATAAATTTGTCATAGGGAAAATTATTTTTATGCTTTTTACAAATAGAAAAGAATACAATTTTCACATATTTTATAACGAGCAAAAGTGAACTAGAACTCCAGACAGATACAGAGCGACGTACTTACAGCTCCAATGATTATTTAGATATATTACACAATGACTATTTATATTATTTAGATATATCACATTTTCTACAAATGACTTTTTAAATCATTTTCTTGAAACTACCACCGTAAGTTTGCGATCTGCAAACCAATTCATAAGACAAAAAGATAATAAAAATGTAATTCAGAGTGCAACCTTAAAAAACGAGCTTTGGAAAAGAATAGCTATGTATGTTTCGATCATTTAATTATGACCGCTTCAGGAAGCAACTTTGAATTAAGTATATAATTGACTATTGCCAGGTTATGCTAGGCAATCCACTAACGAATCCATAATTAATACTTTATTCAATCGAGGGAGAGGAAAAATTAGCTTCAACAAGATAAGCTTTGTGCAACAAAAATGTCTACCCTAGTAACCCAAAGCCAATAACTAAAACTAACTGCTTATATGTACTTAAACGAAAAAAACACAAGTTCTCAAGCATTTATAAAACTATGAGTGCGACAGAGCACCTCTACACGAAAATATATAAGATCAAGGGTCAGCATGTGAAATTTCCACCATAACGGCTATTTTATAATTATTTTCAATGAGCAGCTTATAAAGTCCCCATCCTCCTCGTTTCCATGCTGAGGTTTCCTGTCGATATTTTTTGTCTACACTACATGTTGAAAAGTACAACACTTCCCATCATGAAGAACCACATCTTTTTTTATTTTCCATGGCTTGTTGGATCCAATAGAATGATCCTTACTTAGCACTGGACCACAAACGACACTGCTACGCTTGACTAATGAAGTGGATTTTTTTTGGCAAAAATTATACAAATGCAAAGAAAATGATAAGAAAATTATATTATATCAACTTATCATACTTCAAAAAGAATCTTAGATGCAGGATAACATTCCTATATAAAGATCATTGTTAAATAACATTTACAAATTAATAATCAGAAAAAAATCAACAAAAGATGATCGTTCCAGTGGCAATTATCCCATGTTGTTCTACGATTACTTGCTTTTTCTTTGGTTACTGAATAAAACCATTAAATATGGCAAAAAAGATTCTTTAGAGCAAATTTGGTTTTAGCCTTTTTTTGAAGAATACTAATTAAACTATCTGTTTGTTGCTAATCTCTCTAACACAATCTTCTAAATATCAACAAGTGAAATTACCAAGATAAAGCTAATTCTCCTACTTCAAACAATCACAATCGAATGTTTGACCTCTATTTTGGAATCTCATTACAAAGTTTTGAATTAACACCAAATTTCACCTGCAAAATGTAGAGGGACTGCAACAACTGAAAGATTTGGAATGTCTTTTAAAATGATATTCAGAGCCTAGAATCTCGTTTATTGGATTCAGAAAACTTCACCAATGCAATAAAAATATTTTTCATTGCTTAATGATTGTTTTTTTAAGATGAGCTTATGAGAAATACAAAAATAGAAAGATGCCTGCCTATGACAGTAACCAAATTTCATTGCCTTATCTGACTTATAATTCATCAGTGAGAGATGATTTGTCACTGATGAATACTTAAAATACTTAAAAAAGACCAAATAAAATGACATGAAAAACTAATTATTCCCTATCTTATTTTTAGATTAAAGACCATTGCTTCGTTTAAACTGCTTATTAAAAAAATACTTCAGCAGCAAAGAAAAGAGGAGTATATACCGTATTATGAGTATATACTAAATCCGTCAACAATGATTCATTTATTTGTTTCTACGTGAATTAAAATCAGCATTTTTCACAATTTCACAAAAAGATCATAATAGATAACAGTGACTAATCTCAGCATGCCAATTACCTATGCACATTTCCATTTAATTACATTCGAAATTTCGCATCGATTAAAACTAAATATTCACATAAATGATTAAATCTACCTAAAAAAGTGGTATTTCTAACAAAGGATAAGGAAACACTTATAACCGATCCTTAAAAATTTTCCCTCAAATGAAATGAGATCAATGCGAAATCTGAAAATAGTATAATGAAGAACTAAAACTATCATAAGACTAATATACCACTGCAACACATTTCTTGCCCACAAAAGTTCTTGAAGATCAATCAATTGATTTCCTGGGCCTTAAAAAAGATTGGAAAAATAATCAAGTAATTTTCATGAACCGCCTCATCTAGATTATGAGAAACGAAAATTTTACAATTGTAGTAAAATATTTTTGACAGATAGCTTCGCATTTTAATATTTAAACCAAAGCCTGTCAGATAGATTTTTATAAAAATAAATATATAAATTTAAATGTTTTACAGATCTTAATGCACTTAAAAAAATTCAAGGTCCCTAAACGGAATCCATTCTCACAGAACTTTCTAACAATAGCATATCTCTTTTCAAAATGTCGATAAAAATTTTGTAATTTTCTAGCAAAATTGAAGTCTATTTCAAATTCTTTCTAGCAAAAGCAACTATAATTAACCATCATCAACTGACCGCTGAAATTTCTCACTTACCACTAAACTTTAGTCATACAACTCAGATAACTTAGATTTACGGTTTTTTTCTAGTACAATACTTTAGATTTTTTAATTTGCTGCCCAATAATCCAACTGTAATTTCCAAATTCTGATCATTCTTATATTATATTCAAATAAAGGAAATTACCAAAAGAACTTTAGAGTCTATCGCTACACGTCATCCGCTTAACGCAAGCAAATTATTCACACGCAGCAAATCTACCAAAAATAACCATCCATTGTCGCTTGTCATTTTCATCGTTCACTTCTGCAACGAACGCTTCCCACCACAACAAATAGAACATGTGACATCAATCTACTGTCACAAATCCAACGACAGTCTCGGGAAAGCAAGACGGTCCGCGGTACTGCTACGTCCCGATATGCAACTTCTTCAACCCTACATGACATAAAGCAGCAATATAATTAAGCTTGTGGAAAAAGACTAAAGCGAGTTGATATAAATCGTTATTCACGTGAGAGCGATATTGAAAAGACTTACGATGAAACCTTTAAGATGTATTTGCTTAAAGTTTCCGTGAAATTGTGATCATTTGAAGAGCACGTGAAAAATTTGCCAATTAATTAGTGACAACATACATGTATTTTTCATCAGCAAGTTATTCTGTTGTAAAATAGTTGAAATAAAGCGAGATTTAATTTGAAATAATTCAAATTAAGTTCTGAAAAGTCTCCAGTTGCAAAAAACTCTAGGAGAGGAACGGAAATTTGAGTGAATAAATCTAAGTTATAGCATAAAAATTTATCCTTTTTTTTCATTTCTTCTCTTACTTTCATTTCCTCTCTTACTGCTTTGGTATATTAATTCGCCAGAAATGTGAAAAAGGTTTTTTTAAGAATTTGGAAATTTATTTTGCAGAACTAAAAAATGTCAATAAGCGGTATTATCCTAAATGCTTGAGATTTCTAAAATTCACTGTAATTTTGTTGTATGAAATTTTATTCGATTAAAATTTTCATTGACACAGTGATATGCACAAAAACTTTTTCCTTCAACTTCCAAACTCTAAACAATTTTGTTTCTGAAACTCAATTTCCGTATTTACCGAAACAGTTTCGTTGTGCGATCAGTCGATGATCGTCGCTGGGAATAATGTGATGCGATGAACTACGAAATCGATAGATCAGAAATATAATTGTCGGAAAGATTAGAGAAATGGCTTCCTTCATGAAAGATGAAAAATCTAATAATTCTTTTTTGAACAGAAATCTCTCTTTTAGCATTTAACTTTCATAATAAAAGAAAGCATAGAAAACCATTTTTTGTATAATTTCATAAGATCACACACACACATGTCAACTGATAACATCCACAGTTGTTTACTTTTCCTTCCATGTACATCGATCAGTCTTCCACCGATTATAAAATTCGCTTTTTAATTTTCCTAAGCAAAGTGTCAGCTACGGCCGACAATGCAATAATAACGCAGTAAAAAAGGTTTCGCGGATATCTAAGATTAGAACTGTTTGTGCTTAGTAAGGACTGTTTATGTTTTACTATTAAAATCACACATTTCGCAGATTAACTCTGAATAGATAGCAATCAAATGTTACACAAATCTTTCATTCATTTCATTTTAAGCTATGAATCCATCGATGAAAGTTCTGGTGCATTTGGGAGAATTTTCTAATCTAAAAAAATATTAAAGTTTTATTTTGCACATCCATCCTTTGTATTATTTGAGTTCTTTCTTAATGATAAGAAGGAATCAGCTTCCCAAGCAATTTGCTATAATTCAGAATTGTGAAAAATCGATATTTGTGAAAAATTAAGCATCCTCAGTCAGAGATTTAATGAGTTACTTTAAATAGCGAAAAATAACTCTTATTGACGTCGTGCAGAGTTAGCTTGTTGGCTGAATCAATAATTAGCATGTGCTAGAAGAAATGTTTCTACTTCTCAAATTCTCTCAACAAGAAACGTTCCAACATTATCCTTCAATCACTCTCGGAAAATGATGATAAAATGATTATTAAATGATCGAGAAGCACTGCTTGACCTATTTGAGAGTAAATGTTGAAGAAAAAATTGCTGAAAAATTCTTTTGACGAAATTCACTTCCAGAAAATATCAACAATTTCATCTTCAATATTGATATGTTAGCTTTCAAGTTAACTGAAAACTTTTCTGCCACTGAATTAGACAAAAAGTCAAAATTGTTGTTGTTGTGGTTGGAATTTGAAAGTTTTGCTTTAGACTTTATGACTTTATAAGAAGTTAAAATCATTTTTGCTATTTCAAATTTATAAGTAAATAGGAAACAAAGTGCTTCTATCAATGGTGGAAAAAAACGAAATAGAATGTTTTAGAATACTCTAATATAAAAATTAAAACTATAAATCTTACTTTTTTTGCTCAAATTTAAATTTAATTGTACGTACGTATTTGTGTGGCTAATAAATACAGGAATTAAATCTTTCTTTCTGATGTGTTTTATAATTCTTACAGGTTGGTTTGTAACAGAAATTTTAGACGTCAACTTGGCAATTTAATAAAATTTATTCAATTTTTGGATTTTTAAGAAATAAAATTTATAACACATCAAAGAGAGTTGATTTACGGTAGGGATATATATGAAAGTGTGAGTACCTGGTAAACTGAAAAGATCATCCATTTCAGGACGGTCTCTTTCATGTATGTCCATTCTCAGCTGGAAATTATTCCCTTTAAAAGCCTCTCACTGAGAATCGCAATCAGTCCTTCTGAAGATTTTTGCATGCATTCACACTGAGAAAGAAAATTGAGCTCTTCTGCATCAGTCCAATCAAAATCGTCCAAAAATCTGACAGAATAAAATTTTAAAATCAATAATAATTAAAATTAATAAAAAAATGCAATGGATGCAAGTGCTAATTTACAATATAACTAAAATAAAATTTAATAATATCATAAAATAATAGACGAATGGCAAACAAACATCACCTCATAATAATATCATTATGATAATTTAGCCTGATGAATAGGAACTTTAAAGATGCATTTTATCTTTTGCATATGCTTTTATCTAATTCAAAATATTAAAATTTTTTATGCACTTCCAACATTTTAAATTATGCCAATTATTATTCATATTGCTATTAATTATAATATAAAATTTATTAACATCTGCCATAAAAAGTTTACATTTGGAATAATTCAACATTTATTCTCTCTCTCTCCCTCTCTCTCTCTCTCTCTTCTAACATGAACTACTAATGAATAACTACTCATTCATAAATAATATAATTCAGATATGTAAATAAGCAGTAATTAATGAATAAGCGAATTACAGTAGTTGTTAAAGCAGGAAGTCCGTCGTTCATCTACTCCTCCACCTGGCAAACTCTTATAGTTAACGGACCTCCTCGCCTTCATTACAGTAGTCACTAATCCTTCCATCCATGGAATAGAGAAGATTGATAGATGTAATCGACAAGGTATGGTATTTTGTAGTCCATAAATACGTAATTAAATAACTCTTTCTCTCTCTCTCTCTCTCTTCACAACTCATTTTGATCTGTTTGTTTCATAAAAAGTTGTGCTTAACTTTCAAAATTTCTTTAATTTTAACAAAGATAATCACTGTATTGCACTTTAATTTGACCTTTAGAAGCATAGGATGAATGAGTGGAAATTACAAAAACATCGAAGAATGAAAAATTCGAAAATTTTTTCTGCGTTCGATGGCGTAGTATTCTGTTATCACTCATCATTCTATCAGAATTTATCAAACAGTTCTACATTTATGATAAAAAGCCATGAAGGAATTGCTGTTAATTATCAGTGTTGATAAGTCTCGATTGCTTATAGGAAACTCAATTTAAGGATATTTTAGAAATGATATAGCACAGACGCATTTCGGTTTTAAGATACAAAACCATGTATCTGAAAATGTTTTTGTATCAGTAAACCGTAATCTATCTGTGATAAGTCTATCATCGAACAAAAAACTGAATTCTCCGGAACGCATCTCCTATTACTTGCCGGAATTATATTCAAGCAGTAACTTAACAGCTAGTTAAAAAAACAGAAAAATGCTAGTCATTTTATTCCATGACTTATTTATTTTTTAAAAAATAAATCCTCACTGTGAACAACGACCACCGATTACAACGCAGTTGATAGTTGCCCGCACGCAGCAATCAGATCACGTAAATGTTCTCCGATAGATTACGTAAGACTTCATTTTATTGCTTTTTTTCCGATTCTAATCAATAATGTGTGTAAGTATTTGACATGACAGGTGTAGTATTGCAATAGCAATAAGGACGAAGGTGGAGTTCACCTGTATTTTTAAAGAAATACGGTATTTTTTCCATGTACAATCCATACTTTTCAGGTTGCTCATTTGTTTGTTTTTGTCAGAATTTATGTTGTCGACATTGTTGAGTGCTTTACATTGATAGTTTTATATGTGAGCTTTGAAAAGATAATTAGCATATTGTTAGAATGTATGAAATAAATTTGGATGCAATATGGAAATGCAAATTTAAGAGTCTTAGAATGGCCAGTTTACAAAATTATAAACTATCAATGCTTCAGTCCATCGACGGATTAGATTTGAAAATTGACGTTGCTCTAAGAATTACTGTAAATTTTGTTTTATCGAAAATGATTCAGTCTATGTCAACTTTACTACCAAAGAGATTTGTGAATTTATAGACCAATCTCTTCTCCGTGCACAGTTTTTAATTTGAGAGAAGTGTGTGACAATTTGAAATTCTAATTTTATTCAAAAAAAAACACACACACATCGATTTAAACAAATTCGTTCTTTTGGCCAAAAACAGCCACTTAACTTTTCGTACATTCGTTTTTTCCACTTTTGATCTTTCAGAAATATCTTCTTTTTGTTCTTCCAAACTGTTTAAATACCTAAAGTGAAATCAATAAACAGTAAAATTATTCGGTACTTTGTAGTACTTTTACGCTTTAAAACGCTGACAGTATTATGTGCACATCAGTTTTCCGATTTTAATAATCAGGAAAAATTTTTTGATAACCAAAGATCGCTGATGTTGTTTGCTTATGACTATACCATTCCTTTTACAAATTATTGTTAATCAACAAATATCTTTAATTGCTAAAAGAATTTATGTGATAGTTTGAGACATAAAATTTTAAATGAAATGAAAACTTAAATTGTTCTAAAAACGAACTTTTAAAATTGAATATCAAAAAATTTTTAATTTCAAGCTGATTATTACGGCTGCATCGGTCAACAAACATCGATAAATAAATATTTCAATACATAAAGTGCTAAATTTATAAGTTACTGTTAAACAGCTAAGTCTATCTTTTCACTTCGCTAATAATATGACATCAATTACATTTGTTGAATGACAGAGGAAAGTTTTTAATTATCTGAAGCATCTCGAAGACATCTATCATTGTACCTACTCTTCCGACTTTCTCAGTGATCGATCATCTGTTTCCGACATTGACAGAGCACTTTTGAAAGACTTCGAAAGCTTTGTCATCTTTACATCACTTTCATTTTCTGTCGATGCTTGATCAACGTCTCTCTGAATTGTGCGATACGACGACGATTGCGTTTCTTCCGCTTCAATAGTCCGTGAAATTTTACTGGCCATCTTTGAAGATGGCGACCGAAATTTACGACTCTTTTGTGACAGAATTGATTTTTTGTGCTCAGATGTCATTGCAGTTATTTGATCAGTTGTAGTTTCGATAACGCTTATCTGTGTTTTTTCCTCTGTCACCAGGCCATTTTCACCTTTAATATTACGCTGCGTCAAATCAGCATATTTGCCTTTCTCTCCCACTTGACTTCCTTTTAACATTTCGCCCAATTCTGAAATTCAATTCATTAATATTGATTATTCATCTTTCAAATGTAACTATGTTTGCACAAGGCTTTCTGAGCAATGGTTCAAATTTATTAAATTATTTCAGGAAGAATTGCTTTCTTAAATTTTGCGCACTTTTAACAAATTTAAAAGTATCGTATGAAAATCACCTTCTTGTGTTCTTAATCGTTCCGCCTCCTGAAAAATACTTAATTAATTAAAGACGTTAGTGAACTTTTCCAAGGAATAAATAATCAGAAAAGAACCGACTGGATTCGTTCTTTAATTTCAGCCTAATATAAGTTTTTTATATAGCTAATAGTGACTTTTTTTGAGTTACTTGAATGTACCTTTTGCTTACGTGAAACTCAAACTATTAAGGCGTGCTTCACATTTGTTCAATTTACGCATTGTTGAAGTTTGAAAAAAAAAACATATGCAATGATTACATGAAATATCAGTACTTACATTAATGTCAATATTCTTGGAATTCAAAGTCTGAAAAAAAAGGAGGCGACAAATCGGATGTGATTGAAAAAAAAGTGTGGTGAATTTTGATGATATAAAAAATTATGAAACTTTGCAAGGAATCGAGAATTCTGATAAAACTAATCTATCGAATGTGAAACTAGAAATAAGAAATAATGTTATAGCAGAAAATTTAATTATGTATTTTAATTTTGATAAATTGTAAACAAATAATTATTATACGTGGAATTTACTTGTATCATTCTGCTTGCGTTTTTTTGCACGGTTGTTTGCGCAGTTCTCGATAATTCCTCAATTATTTTCTAAAGTTATTGGAAGAATTATCTCTTTTAACTCATTAAATTATAGTTGAGAGTACTTAAGTTGAAGGAACTTTTGCAATAACTTCAAGAGATTTCGAGCAATGTTTTCTGCTTTTTTACAATTATTTACAAACGCACAGCTACCAAAATTGAAATTATTTGTGTGTTTTGATTAGCGACACCTTTGCCGTTCGGTTTATTACTTTAATTCCATTGCGATAACACTTATTCCATCAACAAATTAAAATTATGCATTTTGTCGTAAATAATTTAACCGCTTAAGTGGACGTAATAAATGAAACATTTAATAAGTAATAATTGTTGGAAATAATATTAACCGTAAATTTTGAATCGAACTGCTTTTCGTCTGGCTGATCAGTAATAAATTTCGTTTTGTTAAGCATTGTCAGATGTTTGCTAATTTCTCTAATCGTTTCATCAACGTTGCGTTCTTTTTTCATTTCTTTATATTTCGATACCGCTTGCTTGAATTTATCATCCCATTTTAATATCACAACAAATTTTCTTGACAAACAGGTAAGATTACACCTGTGAGGAATAAAACTTCCTGTCGTTTTAGCTGTAACTGATAGGTAATAATTACCTGAACAGATAACACTTCAGCTGGTTTAAAAGTTGCTAGCCCATCTTCATAATATTTTCTAACAAAAAAAGCATCACGCACAAATCTACGCACCGATTCCTCACACTCTTGACGTTGTTGATTGACCTAAATAAATGACTGAGTATTTTAGTGAAAGGCCTACCTGTTTGAACCTATAAATATAGGAATACCTGCTGAGTGATATAATTAACACTATCCTCCATAACTTTCAGTTGCATTGCCAAACCAACTGAACTGGTAATAATATAAAACATCACCACACTGAATAATGAATAAATAGCAACGTCGTATATCCTCTGCAATTGAAGCAAAAACTCTTTCTCCGATCGATAATTGACCTCTGTAATACCTAATAGCAGTAAAAAGTAGGTAATTTATTTTGCTATTACTGTTTTATTTTCTTTGTATACAACTGACAAAGATAAAATAATAATTGAAACGGAAAAAGAATATTTAGGAAGCCTTGGAACGATGCCGATTATTTGGCGAGAGGAAGAGGTACGATCTCGTCGTCTATTTCTTCATATCAAAAGAAATTCTGTCTTCCTTATCAGTTTATCATTAAACGAGTAAGAAAGAACTGAGTAGATGGAAAGAAGAACATAAAGACTTTCAGGAATTCCCTAAAAGATACGTTACGGATACCTTTTCCAAAATAAATTCCAACTATGACAACTGTAGTAATCAGTGCAGCATTGCCGATTATCAAACATGCAACTATAAAAGATGGAGTGCACCAACTTCTGCCCCGTAATTTTCCTGAAATTATTTGGACAAAAACTATGATTCTATTTGGAATTTTAAAAGATAATTTCAACGAACTTTCGAATTCCATTGCTGCGGTGAGATAAATACAGTAAAAAATGAAATGATGGAAAAGTTTTCGGGAAATTTATGAATAAAATGTTATGCAAATTTATGAGACAGGTCATACTAAAGCA
This sequence comes from Litomosoides brasiliensis, assembly GCA_013365375.1. Lineage (NCBI taxonomy): Eukaryota > Metazoa > Nematoda > Chromadorea > Rhabditida > Onchocercidae > Litomosoides > Litomosoides brasiliensis. Next base: position 332,337 of record JABVXW010000015.1, on the reverse strand, counting down.
CGCATTCATTAGCCCAAAAAATAGAGTTAAGTGATAAAAATTAGATCGACTTTTTTCCCGATTAAGCCAGAAAGAAATTTAAATAGCTTGTTGTTATGCAAATGAAATTTTATATAACAATTGTGCCTAATTTTTTCAGTGATCCGCTTGATCTTACAAACATAAAGTTCAATCTCATCGTATGTCACATAAAATTTATTAGATTTCCAAATTAAACAACTGTTAAAACTTCACGAACATATCACTTATCACTAATACTCTTACACTCCCTATTTCTGTAATATTATCTATCAATGATTAGATCATTTCTGTTAAAATCAGTCGTTAGCAAATTTTAATTTGAAAACGTAAAAAATTTCATCATCTCAGCCATTCCTTTGATCTTTCTTATTGCTTTTGAGATTAAAGAGACTAACTTTTCTTTAAGCGAATGGAAAGCCGATTGAGATAAGGGAAGAGGAGAGAGAGAGAGAGAGAGAGAGAGAGGAAGAAAGATGTGGAAGTTAATATTTTTCGAAAATTTACAATTTTTGTGAAGTTTCTCGTCAATGAGTAATAATTTCTCGTCCGTTGTTAGTATCTTCAATATTAACAATTTGACGAAACTAAAATATCTCATTAAATATTTCTGAAAAATAATAAAGAGCTCATCATTCCTTATCATTTAAGGCTTAATACACTTGCATCCAGCCAAAATTTAAGTATTTCAAATCAATCTATTAAAAAAATTAAAATATTCAGAGAATATGCCAAATGTTTCTCTATGCTTTATGTCCATTTTAATTCGTTTTCTGTAATTAATTTGTGGAAAATTTGAATGGCTAGCGTTAATTAAGAAAGTCTTATCATTTGAAACTCATAGATATTTAGTTTTTTTGTTGTTTGCTGTTGTAAAACAACGGATAAATTGTGGTGATATTGCTGAAGAACATCAGTGAGAGCTGTAGGAAAGGATGAAAGCGATAAGTATGAAATGGCAATCCTTCCGAAAGGCAAGAAGAGAGACGCTTAGCAAAGATATCAATTAGTTCTAATAATTCTTTCGTTGGTACCGTCGTACTCTGTGGTTGGTTGGTTGGTTGATTGTCATTTTCCAATCGTTACATTCCTTCCTGCCAATCATCTTCGATTTGTGATGACAAAAAAGTCGTTTTTTTTTATCTTTAAATCGATGATTGATATCTGAGTGATATTGCAATATATCATACTCAAATCACTTGATGACTTATCACTTAAAAATACGTTTATAATGTGGAAAGATTTGTAAGTTAAATTTCACAGTGGTGCTACTGTACTAGTCATGTGAAGCAAATTTCATTTCAATTAAAGATTATTATTTAATTTCATTATTAGATATTTGGAGAAAAAAAACCACTCCAATGAAATAACAAACGTAATCGATATTAAAAGGTGTGTATTTTGAAATTTTTGTTAAATATTTGGCAAAATTACAGCTTTCAATAAAAAAAATAATGTTTCAGTAAAGAAAATACTTAGAAATATATTTATTTCTACGAGAAGTAAAATATTTTATTACTTAAATATTCAAATTTATTTTAAAACTTTTGAAAAATCTGGACGATAACAATTTAGGTATCGTTTTTCTTCATTTATGGGTAGGTAAAAGTTCGGAGTGAAGCAGTAAGTGTGACGGATTGTTGTATACCTTGATTATCCTGGAAGATACTCACATACCACTGAGCAGGAAGTTGAAGTTGCGACCATTAGGAAAATAAATATGTTTTTTTTGCAACGCGAAACATCACTAATTAATGTCTCGGAGAGGTTAAAATAGCAGCAGGAGGTACGTGGTGTATTATTTGCGCAATCTTTTTTCTCCCCTCAAAACATATTCTTTCTTTGTTTAAAAAAATTGTAAAAATTAACTTTCGTGGTTATAAATTAATTTGCTCAAAATTATTGCCTTTCTGTAATCAATTATCGTTGCTGCACGGAAGGAAAGGTGTGAGAGAAGAGAGGAGGAAAGGTGCTAATTATTACCCAAATATGACAGAATGTAATAAGAAAGTAAGAGCAGCGATATTTAGGGAAAGGGAAAGCGATCGTTTATGTAAAGGCCACAGAGCGCTATTGTCTGAATATTTGGACAGTACGACATTTGGCTACAGAAGGAAGGAAGCAATAAAAATTTGTAGTGTACTTAAAGTGGTCAGTGATAAAATCTTTATGGAAATATTTATCGATTCGACCTGTTCCGATCGCCTAAAAGAGGAAAACAGAAGAAAAAGTTGAGGGACAACAGTTGAGGACCACCCGTGATATTTTTAGAGCACACTGTGATCCATTTATCAGCACATTGCTTGTTGCTGTAAGTTAATGTCTTTTTTGAAGAGCTCTGTAGTCGGAGAACATTCCGAAATTTTATTCGCAGTTTTTCCGGAAATTTCCAAACAAAAGAAATAGCTAAATATCGAGCTGACAAAGCGTTTCCATTTTCTTTCTCTTATTATTCAATCACAATGTTTGCAAGTCTAAACAAGAAATTTTCCTTGAAGAGAGAGAAAAAAAGAATTTCGTTTCTCTCTCTAACCTAACAATTTATTAACTGTTTCAACTTCTCCTCTCTGATAACTCTGAACTATTAATTAATTAATTAATAAGAGAAAGACTGAAGTGATAGGTAATCTTTGATAACAACAAGCTTATCAGTGCTACGATTGGCACACATTGAGAGTGGTAGTTGATGTTTCAAATATATTACATAATTGATGATGTTGGAGTAGACAGTGGAAGTGTTATATGGAAGTTGAAACAAGTTTGCTTGGCTGGGCATTTGATTGGCATTGTTGAGGGACAGCACACGACAACTTGATGATCAGCCGACGATGCTTGGCGATCAAACCGGCACGACCTGTATTGCGACGAGTACCTCTTCTCGTTTCATACTTCAACGAACTTGATCAATTCCATCTGTCCTAACTAATTTATCAATCAACGTTGCTTCTTATCCAGTCCTTCCCTTCTTATTTCCTCACATTCGGAACTACTCATTCCCATAACTTTCGATTTTTCATCTTTTGCTTCTGCAACTTTCAACATTTGCTTATTTATTGCTTTACAAAATTACATGAACTTAATTGACCCGAACTTTTTCCATTGAAGATTTGCTCGAAGTTTCGTTCTCTCCCCGTCCTATTATAGTTTTGCAATTGAAATTTAGCATGACAATAGCAATTTTATGAAATTTCTTTTCAAAACATTGAACAAATTGCTTAAGTAAAATTAAAGCCAATGATTGGATTTTTCATTAAATTTAATTTATCCCTCTGAATTATGCTGCGATGCAAGAATCATCTAATTCCATCATAAATAATTTGTTATAACAATCTGAATTGATAGGAATCGTACTCGTTTGACATTTGATTAAAGATAAGAATGGAAGGTAAGAAATAAATCATTCGAAAATTGCCATTTATCTATACTTATAAGTACTGTATTGTATGACAAATATCACCTAAACATTTAATTAATATCTAATTACTTCTAAAATACTGTAAATTAGATTTATTTATCTAATTTTCCGACTATTACGGTTTACTTCTTATATTTGATTTCCTGGAAAAAATGAGTTTTTTTGAGAAATAAAATAGAACTATTTTATATTTACTGAAACTAAACTTCTACGATCATTTGAAGTGCAAACAAGTAATTTCCAGTAAAGAACTGCTTAAATCATCACTTGGCAAGCTTTAAATTATTGCACACATATCATTCGCTAACTTCTTATTTCAACAAATTAATTCAAATTTTTAATTTAAACAATTATGAAGTTCAGGTAATTTTTAATAAAGAACGAATTTGACAACACAGCATATCTTTCTGTAATTCAGACGCGCAATTTGATAATTGAAATGGAAGAATTGATAATGTCACATATTTCAGTGACACTCTGTTTCTGTCCACATTTTGGGAAAGTTTTCAGAATATTAGTGGTAACAGAGAAGAATCTGTCCCATCAGTTTATCGTCAGTGTTGACGTTAATCTAAAGAGAGGGAAGGGACAAGTCCGCACGAAGGCAAATTCATTCTGCCACCACTTCTCCCACTTTTTATCCTCTCCTTCTTTCTAAAACCAAAATGGAATTAAAAGTTGTCAACTGATTGATTCGCTTGACTTTCCCAAACTTTCGCTATCTATTCATTGTAAACAATTTAGATTTAAAAGAAGAGAAAGAATCATATGAATCAAGTTTGTTGAAATTAAAATTAAAAGTTAAATGAGAGCATCAAGTATTACGAATATAGCAAAAGTTAAAAATGTGTGAGAAACAAAAATACGAGTAACGCCGTTTGATTGTGCATGCTCATTTCAAATTCAAATCATTTTATTTTTAATTTTTTGATTGTAATACTGTCTTTGAAGATAATTAGAAATCGACCATTTGCAACAATTTTTTTTTAGTTAGAAATTTGGATGATATATTTTGGTCTGTGATATACCTGTGTATTCGATGTAGTGGTAAGGTAAATCCTGTACGCTTAATGTTGACGAGAAAAAAGAAAACATTCTTAGGAACACTATTAATAAGAAGATCATAAGTAATTTGTTAAATTAAAAGTCTACTTCTTTCTCATCATTTTCCCCTCTCTTTCTCTCTCCCTTCCTGTATTCGTGATCCTTTCTTTTTACTCAATTAATGACAGATGATGTAGAAATTATCGATGAAGTTTTTGCAGTAGCAATCATCGTCTTTGCAATTAGAAATGAGTCATCGCAGCTTTCAGTATAGCATTAAGGTATTCATTCTTATTTTAATTCTAATCAATTAGGAAAGATAGGGTAATATAATTAACAGGTAAATATTTTAATTTATAAAGATTTAACTTCAAATTGTTGTAAGGCATTCTTCTAGCAAGTTGAATTTTACAAATTCTATTACTGCCTACATTGCCTTAGCAAATAATTTTATTGTTCATTTCCTTTTTATTTTTAATTTCATTGACAATCTTAAATATTAATGAAATCAAAGATACTGAATATATTATTAGTGAATAAGCTATAAAGATTTCGAAGAAGTACATCTCATAGCCTAAAATGCTAATTCGTTGTTCGATCGACAATGTAACCATTGATCTCTTGCTTTATGGTGATTGATTGAAATCAACTGAGCTCGTTCATAACTTGCGAAACTTAAATGCTTCAAGTAAAGCATTTTGGCATTTTAATTTACCCATTCAATGTTTGTTCACAACTCAACTATCAACAAAAAGGGCAAAAAATAATTTAGAAATAAATTTGATATTAAGGAAGAGTGATTGATTGAAAATTTCCATCCGTCTTATTATGATCTTGCGCTCACAGTGGTAAATAAATTTGTGAAAAGTAAGTTTCGTAATTCTTCCAACATAATTTGTTAAAGTCACCCATCGAATGAATGAGAAGATAAAATTCAACTTTGCCTATCATAGATGTAATGATCAATGATCAATCAATATTTCCACAGAAATAGCTGTCCTTTTCAATGATATTTTCAAATACCATTAAATTTTTAGTTATTTTCTACGCTACAACTCTTCCTTCAACTTCTCATTTATCAAAAAACTGAAACGAATTACTTTTTTTCCTCTGTAACCTCTTTCTTTCTCTCTTTCTCCTTCTTTTTCTCTCTTTCTCCCTGCACTTTTTTTACAAATCTCTTGTTGTGTAAAGAAACTCTCACAGCGATACAGTAATAGCTTAGTGGAAGAGATGATCAAATTGAAAATCCAATTACTTTTTTTTAAGGTATTCAACAACTGCGTGCAAAAAAAGAAAAAAAAAGCATTTCCGCTTCAAACGAGTAGAGGAAATGAAAATCGGTAAGTAATATTTGCATATTGAAATGGGAAAGACAGAAGGGATGTCCCCGTGCTGTGAGTCACAACATTGTGGTAGGTATGAAGCGCAAGGGGAGAAGATATCATCGTTGTTCAACGTTCAACATTCTGAACCGTTCGCTTCCTTTTGTAGCACTCACTAACCTTCGCATTTCTCCATTAATAGAAATTATAATTTTCTTGAAGCCTTAGAATCGATCTAACTGTAATATGCTATTTTTCACATATATTGCACTTTATATTTTACAGCACAAATTTAGGTAACTGAAGCTTCTACGTCATTTCACTTATCAAGCAAACCTGTTGAGCATTGGTATTACTGAAGCCATTTAATTTTAGTATCAATCTTTATCCCTCTTCATTACCAAATAGTAAATTAGCATAGCTGAACACTTCAATAATTTCATCCCAAAAAATTTTTACAAAAAATGCACAACAAAATCTGATTATTTCAAAGTTGAAGTAATAAATAAAATAATTGACGATATCGGCGACTATTATTTCATCGATTAATTACTATAAAGTGGGATTCATTTGCTAATATTATATGATAGTTTTACAGTTTAAAGGATCATTAATGTTTGCTGTGGAAAAATTTTGATTATCACCAGCGTTATTTATTATCAATCATTTAAACTTCTAAAAGCTCCGACCGGATGAGTGCTAATTTCAACAACTATTATCATCAGCTCTTTAACATCATCAAATGAATGTGAAATTATCGTTTCTTTGCATTCATTACCACACCGTCTAAAATTTCATCTCTCAAATCTAAATCTAATTTTGAAAATCGCATTTCCAACGCATATATTTTTTTAAACTTTCCTCTTATTCAGTTCTCCTTTTTTAGAGCTCATTACTGTTGATGATTGAACAGGAAAATTTTCTTCTGCGTCTCTCTTTCAACCAATCTTTTGATGTTTACCGCCGATATCATTTTATCAGTTCCCTTTTAAAATCACTTTAGAATTCCCTGTAATGCACTTTCTGATGATAGTGACCATAACAGTAATTGATGGAAATAACATTAAAAGCTTTATACTATCCTTAAAATTTTTTTAAATACCATTTTCTTCCGATCTTTTCTCATAACTGTTTGCTAAATCCATTGCTGCCTAATTTTTCTCTCCTAAATTTGTATTGGAAATTTCTAATTTATGTTTATTAATTATTAACAACAACAGAATTCATATAGCCAGCGAGAATTACCTATTTTTTAGAAAACTTTTTTTTCACGTAACTCATTAGTTGCCCTTTTTTTTCACATTACTTACTGAAAACATTTTCATTAAGGATGATAATATTCCAAACAAAAAAGAAAAAAGGAACGAATACTTTGCCACCACATCATTTGATCATTTCATTCGAACAATTCTCTTCAAATTATTTTTGCTATTTTCAAAAAAGTCGCCGCCGATAGTTGATGTGTGTTAGTTTGGAATGTTTTATTGTTTACAGTGTTGATGGAAGCTCGTAAATTCTCTCCCTTAAATGTATTCCAAAGCCAATTCGTTCAGTTAGAAGAAGCATTAAAAGTACTCGTATTATGCGATCGGATAGGTTGGAGAGGATACCTTCTGCCCTTCCTCCCTCAATCCTCTCCATTCCTATCAAATTAAAAACTTTCTGTTTAATAATTTAACAATTTAAAGTTATTTTTAGCACTTTGCTTTTACCAAATTTCACAACAAGTAATTGACGAATTACCTATTAACTCATTGGTGTAGTTAATTATGCAGTGTTTCATCCTATCAGCGATTGTTGTTTTTTTTCTCGCGACATTTGCGCAAAACTAAGAATAAAAACTCCTAATGCAAAATGAATACTTTTGCGCTATTTTCTATACGGCCATTTATTTTCCATTTCACAAGTGAGATATTACTTAGAAATAATACAGGTAAAGTGTAAAGAGTGGTAAACTAATTACCTCCTTCTCTCCTTCTCTCATTCTTTCATCCTTTTCGGATTGCACTCTAAGAGCCCAACCTTTCGCTACTGTCAATATCAAGGTCGATTAACCAACCTGTGGACTATTTATTAGGGAAAATTGAGGAGTATGAAGGAAGAATTTCTCGTTTTCACACTGGCAAAGTGACCCAGCTGACTTGAAGCTTTCTCTGAATCCGTTCCTGTCTACCAGTAGAAGTGTTAAACTGTAAGTAACTCACTTCATAGCTAAAAAATTCAAGCCTTCCAATAATTTGAAAACCTTTTTCTTCTATTTACGTGCATGACATCTAGTGAGATGTGAAAAGTATCCTAAAATAAGACTTGTCCGTGAAAAATTTTATCGATACATATTTATATGGTACGATTATAAATAAGAAAGGAACTATTACTAATGAGTAACTTAATTTGAGAAAAATTTAAAAACTGTTATTATAAAGAGAATCAACAAATATAGCTTTCTGTAATTTAGCCTACAACATTAAGCGTTTGTTTGCACGTTTTTTTACGTAACTTCCAACCTATTCTTATGAAATCATTTGCCTCAATTTATTAACTATTCAGCAATTGTTAAGTAAATGTATTTTAAAATAATAATATTTATGAAACCCTCACAGGCAGAATTTGTTTTTTTCTTTGATACCTCGTAAATGACGTCTGATTTTCAGAACTGTCAAAGCTTTCACTGACGTTTGTTTGCGAGCGGTAAAATGAGAGATACATCAATGCTATTTCAAAATTCCTTCATTTTCTCGTTTCCCTCCCTGTTGCCACCAAAATTTCTTATAAAGATAACTTAGATTTTCCTGTTTGACCGACTCTTTTTTTTCGTTGTTTGAACTGTCACTTTTTACTATTTTATATAAAATAGCCGGTTAAATCTCAATAATCATTTTTTGATAAATTTCAGTTTCATTTTAATCACTAATTCTAATTAAATTTCAGTTTTGCCTCTCAATTCTACATTGTAACAACGATTTAATTTACACCGTAACTCTATTCTCAAACTAGCGGGGTGGATATTAATTTGTGACATATAAAAATCTAATTTTAAATACGTAGAATTTTTTTTGATATGTCGACGTGGCATTTAAGAGTAAGTTTAGATTTCTAGTAAATTATTTATTAGAATTATATAATAGATTTATGCATACTTATTTCAACTCTATCAGGCGATTAATAATTAAGATTAGTTAGAGGTCAGACATTTTGCTGAGTACCCTTCCTTCAGAAACTCGTTGATTGACAGTCTTTCCTATTTAAAATTACTTTAACTGACATTTAAATGGTTTACATGTTGACGGATCTCTTATTTCATATCCATCCGATCGTTGTGCTGTCATTGTACAACATCATATCTCATATTCTTTCGTTTTACATTTCTTTGAAATATGCCTTAATATATATTTTTTGTTCCTCACTGCTACATTATAACTTTCACTCATCTTTTTCTTCCTTAAAGTTTAAATAATATTTTTTTAAAAATCTTTTTTCACGTACCTGCTGAATTTAATAATTGCTCCAGGATTTCCATTCTTTTCACATGCTGATCTACATATTTCTGTAAAAACTTTCCGGAAGAGAAAATCGGAATGAAAGGGAAGATAGGAAAGCAAAGAAATTGATAACATATAATACTCCGATTACATATCAATGCACACTACTCATTTCCGGATTCTCTGCTTTTTCATCTATCATTGCTTCCAGCTTTTACACTTCAGATTTTTCCGCTTCCTTTTGAGATTTCTGAATCAAATACATACATCACCTGCCATTTTTACATTTCCGGGTCAATTCACTGGCTAATAATATTCCGGCTTTTCGAGTGCTCCCCGTAATCCTCTTCTTCTCCATCCAGTACACTTGTTATCGACACATTAAGCCTAATCCCTCTCTTTCTCTGTTTCCATCTCTCATAACAATCAAACACCTGCTGTCATACAATTGGACATAAATGACATCCTTCCACTCATATTACCTTCCAACTGAAAATGAAAATACCTCATCCCTTCCCAGCAGGTTTTCCAGTTCACTTATGTCATCGCTTTAGAAAATTCTTTTTCGAAATTTAATTATTAAATTCCATTCCTGAAATACTTACATACCACAAATAGATTTTGATTGGGTCGCTATTTCAGTCAGTAAGACACGTACGAACAGTGATAGCCTCATTGTTTTCGTTGAAAGATAAATTTGGTTGGAGAAGTGTGAAAATGCGCAGCACTAAGAGATTAGTAGAATGTTTCAGATGAATTCAGAAGCATCCGAAATTCCATCGACACAAGTGGATTCATGAAAATGAAAAATTCAAGCTCATATGCAAACATTGCTTGCAGTACGCAATTAGCAAATCTTCCAGAATCCGTAATTCGTCGAGTTTTCTCATATTTAAGTCATCCGGAATTACTGCAAGCTCAACGTGTCAACAAACAATTTTACAGATTGATCAGACGAAATGTCCACTTATTATGTCGACCGGAAGTAATAGAAATGGGGTAAGCCATTGTGACGTTTTTATTTTTGAAATTCGAAAAATTTGGCATGAATTTTAATGTTCTCAGTGATATGGCTAATTTTTAAGAATTAGCATGTGCGGCTGTGAAAAACGAGTTCGACCGTTTGGACGATTGCAAACGTCGCTGATGTTAAAAGCAAGCAGAAGAAGGCGACTGCTCGTAAAATTCACCAGAAAAGCATCTTCCGCGGTGAAATATCGGGAATTATTTAAGGATGAGGACTACACTGGCGGTCAGTTCTTGTTGTTGTCCAAAATATCTGTATTATTCGCTGCATTATTCGATTGATTTTGAATTATGCATTAAATTATGTGGAAGAAACGAAGGAGAATAAATTATTAGTAATAATTATAATTTGTGAACTTTCATAGATCGTAACGATTTATCGGAAAATTTGCTAAATTATTTGGATCAACAATTCAAGGAAGCAAATATTCATGGTGTACTTTCATTCTCGGGTATTGCTATCACTACTGATCTTTATAACAGTTTATGCAAGAGTTGGGTCAGAATTGAGTAAGTGCATATTCAGTTCAATGATTCGATCTAAAAGTTAATGACTTAGCAGTAAATCGAATCATAACGTTTGATTATAATATCAATGCTTTGATTTTTACAAATTTAAAATGCTTAAACATTAACGACTTGAATAGCAAAAGACCACTCTGGAAATTTCTTCACTTTTAGAAAAATATCCACTTTTTTTTATTCTGATAAATTTGTAATTATATTATACAATTTTTTAGAAATTCTTTTCTAAAAAAATTTTTTGGGAAATTTTCACAAACTTTGAATTAGTTCTTTCATTCGTTAGAGTTGTTCTCTTCCATATTTTATTTTCTCAATTAATTAATCGGATTGAGAATATTCTTTAAAACACTGTTTAGGGACATTAAATATCAATGGAAATTCAAATTAAATGTATTATGTCGATAATTTTTTATGTGTTTTTTTAAAGTCTTTCTTTCAGTGAAACAAAAGAAGACAATTGAGACAAAAAAGTAAATTAGAAAATTTGGTAGAAAGTTCGAAAGTGCAGAAAATTCAAATTAGGTCGCACTGTGAATTAATTAATAGAATTGGAAATTTCCGGACATAATGTTTTTTTTTTGAAGATGTTTTTCCAATGTAACAACCAGCGAGAAAGTTAAGTTTCGCAAATTTAAAATTTGTCTAAGTGATACACTACCAGAAGTGGGTGTGTTTAGTGGCTACTCACTTTGGTCCTTACAACAGTTCATTTTCCGGATGGTAGGAGAAATATCCGGTCTGAAACAAAACATACAACTTTACTGTTGCATAAATAAATAACCGATATTTAATCACTTAAAATTTGAAATAATGCTTAATCTTGCAGCTGTTTGAAAGCAATAGAAATATTAGTTGCAAATTTTTCAAACGTTCTAAAATTCTAAAACGATTGTCAGTTTCTCCTCTCCTTCTTTCTCTTTCTCTCTCTGTCTCTACCCCTCTTTTCCTCTTTCTCTTTTGTATAATTGATGTTCTTACAAAAAATGCAATGGAAAAGGAGAAAATGAAATTTCATTTACAATTTGCGAGAATAAATTGAACGTGACGTATTTGCTTCATTTCCCAAATCGGAGCTTACATGAAATTTTTAAACAAACATCCTTTAGTACATTCCACAAAGTTTTCATTACTTAATTTTGAAAAATTCATTTTTGAAAAGTTTTCTCTGCTAAATTTCAGCAATGCTACACGTTTAGTGTTCACGTTATGTCGCTTTCGGTTATCATCAAGGTATTTCTGTAAATTATTGCTTCGTACAAACTGTCAACAACTCAGTATCGAACTTTCACATTTCGAACAATGCCTCATTGATGATTTGGTTGGTGCTTTGATCAGAAATTTTTTTCTTTTTTCATCTTACTTGCTAATATGAGCAAGGAAAAAGAAACGATGGAAGTTCTAGTCCTATCTCACATTTTTTTAAACTATCACTTCTTTTTCATGAAATTTTAAGAAACTATTTATTTATTTCAATTTTAAAATTTCAATCATATAATTAGTTATTTTTCTAATATAAAAATGTGAAGTATTTACAGTCAATACATTATTTTAATACTAATAGTAATCAACCGGTGCAAAATCTTATAACAGTCATCCGTTTATTTTTCGTTTTCCACTTGCATAGCTTATTAGTTTCATACCATTCACCGTTCCAAAGTGTTCTTTCTTCCTATCGCTAACAAAATGAATTCTAAAATCACAAAACTGTCTAATAATTTAGATAATCAGATCACATTTGAATAACTTTAAATTTCTTTAAGGTTAATGAGTTGACGGGTTTAAGCGGTTGTTCTTTCAAATCTAATAAATGTCATGTAGAATTAAAATGTCTTGCTTTAAAGTAAGCATTTCCTAAATTCACTAATATTTTGCATTTACTTATGATGAGGTATTTAATTAGTTTTCTTTAAGGTTCTGGAAGCAATGCCGGAATGTCGGGAACTGATTCTGAGCAGTGCAACTCCCATCTATTTCGCTTATTTTACTGATAGTTCGTTACGTAGATGGGCTGTTCAGGAAAAACTACCCAAAAAGATCCTTCTTCGCAATATTCGGGCTAATTTTACATTTGACGGAGTTATAACTTTGATTAATGTATCTTTTTCCAAAGTTTCTACGCCCAACGTTTTTTAATTAAAAGCCATCTTTAGCTTAATGATTCATTTCTGTTTCCGGAAAGTGTTAGACTTTGAATAGACAGAGCATTAGAATGATTTTGAAGGAATTGAAATGATTCATTTCTGTTTCCTTCCAGGCATTGCAAATTCGACATCCGGAACTATTTTCCAGTACAATTCAACAATCCACGGTATCTGTTGCTTGCTGGAAAAAGATAGTATATGATTGGGATTTTGGTTGTATAGCATTACCGGAACAGAACCAAGGTAGCGGTATTGTGGAACTGTTGAGTACGCCGGGTGTTGTAACGCATGTCTCCCGTTCGTGCAACCTTGCAAACGCAATTGATGTCACCATTAATTCCAAAGATTTTTATTTAAGTACAACAAAATGTCAAGTTTTGATTAGGTTCCAACTTGTTATTTCTTCCCAAAAAGATTTATAAACTTCTGGATGAGTGAAATTTTTTGAAAGTCTTCCAAAAGGGATTTCAAGTAAATGTTGAAAATGGCTTTCTGCTGGACCGACTAGCTTTCATCATTTTTGATGAATTTTTACTACTTCTAAGCGATCGCACTTCCCAGTAAATATAGAACTAACTGTTATTTTTTCTTCAAAGATTGAGCGGATTATTTTTAGAATGGGTAAATTTTCGAGGATTGTCCTTCTTCATTGCTAATTCGATTTGGAAAATTTTAATTGAATGCAACTTTTTACTCTGTAAAATTAACAGTATGCTGAATTACAGTAGTAAAAGAATTTTATAGATTCGAGTGATAATTTAACAATCTCCAACATTTTTCATTGTCTGTGATGGATGAGCAGTGTGTAACAGATGTAAAATATCATCTTAAATGTAATTTATTTAAATCGAATAAGAAAAGGTTTTTTTTCTTTATATTGATTTTTATATGAAATAAAGTGTGTAATGTAATGTCTACGAATTATACAATACCGAAAGGATTACATCACTGATGGATCGATCGATTTAGCGTTTATCGTTAATTTAATCACTTAAATTTAATACCGCCGTTGAGCGGAAACGATCGAAACTAAATCGGATTTGACGCAATTTATTACCAAAAATTGATTAAGAGTGCAATGGCTGCTGGAAATATTTATGTTTTGACGTAACGTGATGGTGATATTTACCAAAGCATATTAAAATTGAATTTCATGATGTTAATCGCGATGATTTTATAAAATAAGTGTTTACACAAAGTGAGTTGGAAACTAATAAAACTAATTTTTTATAAACAAACATTTCCTGCAACTTGATCTTTATGGTTCAATTCATTTAATACAGAAATCATTACTACTAAAATAGATCGAAGAGTTATGTGATATCACTGAGTAATTGGTTCATTTAATTTTGCTAATATTAAAATTGATCGAACGCTAACTAAATTTTGCAGGTATCGTCGACGACATAAACCTACTTGTGCAAATGAAGCAGACAGATCATTTAATGACACGAAATTAGAAACATCGCTTGGAAAGTTCGGTCGGAGCGTTGTTGTAGTTTTGAAAGTAAGTAGTAGTAGAAAGGCCGGGAAGGAAGAGAATGAACAAAATCAAAATGACACTTCTAATTAATGAAAATATTCCTATGACTTTTTCTTTCCACAAATCTTTTTATTAGTTGTACGACTATTCCTATTTCGTTTATTGCCATTGACATTTTTGATTATTTCGAAATTCGAAGTTGACGACTGCTTCAACAAATAGTCATTTTATAAAATCATCGCTGATTGCATGAGATTAATTGTGTAATATCTTAAATTTTATCGAACTCATTTTTGATATGCTTTAACAAACATCAACACATTAACGACATGTTTACGTCAAAATATCATCTAATTTTTAACAGTTATGTATCATACACATGTAAAATGAAATATGTCCGAATTTAGATATTAATTACTGCTATGTGTTCCTCCATCTTTTTCCTTCTCATCTAAGTTATATATTTTACGTGTGCAATTTCAACTGGAAGTGAAATTGAGGTGTTAAAACGTGAAACTTTCCACAGCACAAGAACCGCTTGTAATTTTTCGTTGCTATTTTAACATTTTCAGAATAAGTTTATTTTGAAAGTAAAATAATGGGAAACTTATCCTCTGCACTAATTTATCTTACCTTTATCTTATGGTAGGTAGTTGGGTTCAAACCACTGCCCTCTGCTCTCTCTTTTGCCCGAGACATCCAGCTCTCTCTGAGATTCCACGATGGAATGGCAAGTGTTTCAGGGCAGCTGGAAGGAAAGACAGCATTGGAAGAAATTGAGGAAACAATGAGATATAGAAATAGCTTGAAGTGAGATGAGGGTGCGCTGACAATGCAGACAGATAGAGTGGCAGTGGTGACTTTGAGTTGTGGATGGAAGAGCGGCTGAGTTGCGACACTCCGTTGAAGTGCTGATTAGGGTTGGGCGGGAAGCGGTAGGTTCATTCGCATTATGAACAATTAGTGAATGCTTTGCGAGAGTAGTTCTGGGCACATTAGAGAAGACGCGGGGGGTCACTTGAAACGTCGTCGGCATAAGTCTGATAGGTAGCAAGAGGCTATGTGAATAGCGTAAACATGGATGGTTGTGATTCTTCATGTTGGTTTCTGATCAAAGATGTACGGCGACCGTTACGCACTTTGGAAGATTAGGGAACGTTACACTTCACCTTGTAATTTCATCTGCGGTTTTCGTCGCTCTTCTTTGATTGAGAATGAGGTTCTAAATGACTGTGTCATATTATAAACTTCTTTTCAGATCAGAATATGGTAAAGCTGTTGAAGAACGAGGACGAGTTCAATCAGTTCATGAAAATGACCGAGTTTGTTCAATCATTTTCCAATATTAGTTTTGTTTCACTCTGATTACTGTGCGACCAACACTTTCGCATTGTTATTGGAGTGACACTGTGGAACTAATATTAGTTGTGCAGCATGTATCATTAGTTTGCAAAACATTTTGAGTTGTTGTAAAAAATAGTAGTAATAATTTCTAAATGTTGTGAATCTTTTAATAATAATTAAATATATATTTCAGATATGCTTTGGTGCATTTCTCTGCGAAATGGTCGGAAATGTGTGAGCAGCTCAATAATTTATTATTAGAATTTAAAGATGAAATGAAGTGCTTTGATTTTGCTGCAGTTGAAGCAGAGGAAGTTGCCGAAATATCGGCTGCAAATAAGATTACAGTAGCTCCAACCATCCTATTTTTCAAGGTTTCCAATTTTTAGGATTTTATTTATCAGTTATTTTTGCATTAAATTTAATTTGTTACATAGTAAGGAGTGCAACAAATTTGATGGTTGGAAGGTAACTTTATAGCCTTGTATATTAATCGGAAAATAATGTACGGAACCTGAAAAGTTACCTTTCAACTATTATTATTTTTACTATCAAATTGCAAATTATAATGACGCAATGTGCATTTCCAAATATCAAATTTGCAGCACTTTTTATTTATTCCATGTTTTTTGCCTTTGTTTTTAACTATGTCCAACAAATCATTCAACAAGATAACAGTCTTCAATGGTTTATTACTTTGCTTTGTTTTAAAGTTATTAGTTTTAGAAAGGGAAAGAAGTTGATCGTTTACAAGGATTCGATCCGGGTGAATTAAGAATAAAAATAATCAAACACAATTTTGTTGAAGGTGTCGCTAGCATGGTAAAAAAACCAACTGGTGATGAGAAAAATGTAAATTTTTGCAAGTTCACTTTCTGTCAAGTGTTGTCATTTAGTTTTCTTTTAAAATTCCTTTATGATATGTAAGATTTTTTTATTCATTTCGTAAACGTACCTGTAGTAAAGAACGGAGTAGCAAACCTATACGTAGATAAGACAAATAAATACTCCGTGGTGTTGCTTTGTGTTTTAGCACTCTTCTAGCTAGTTTTTCTACACTATGTTTTCAGCACCTTTTAATTGCGTTTTTAGGATGTGAATGACAGGATGAAATTATTGATCTCTCAATCTCCTCTTATGCTCTTTATGAAGGGAACACCAGATAACCCAAAATGCGGTTTGTTTGAAAAAAAATCATAAAATTAAGAAAAATGTTTCATGCCAATTACTGTTTTCTATTACATTCGCAAAATCTCGATCTTCAGTTAGGTATTTCTGATGTTCGTGTTCTAATTTAAAATTTGTTTTAGGATTTAGCAGTCAAATTGTCAATCTTTTACGTGGAATCGATGCAGATTTTTCAAGTTTTGATGTGCTGGAAGATGATGAGGTTCAATCATCACTTTATTTTTTGCTCTTTGATGAAGAAACGTCATACGAATTATCTCACAAATTATTTGCGAAAAGTTGCAGGTGAGGCAAGGATTGAAAGACTATAGCCGTTGGCCCACATTTCCTCAGGTTTATTTGAATGGAGAACTTATTGGTGGCCTCGATATTCTAAAAGAAGAGTTAAATAACCCTAACTTTTGTAATAAATTGCCGAAATTGAAGGTATGTGTCACAAATTCATTTTTGAAGCAATATCTCTTGTAAACTTACTTTAAAAGCTTTTGTCTCTCTCCATCTTCAAAAACGAATAACTTTTGTAATACATTGAGTAGTTATTTCAGAATAATAACGGGAGATTAAAGACATTGATCAATCAGGCTCCCTTGATGCTTTTCATGAAAGGAAGTCCCGAAGCCCCCAAATGCAGTAAGTTTCGTTATTTTGTATGTGCTAATGACTTACTTAAATTATGCTTTATGTATTTAGGAAGCGAATCAGTTATGATTTAAAATTTTCTGCTATTAATTTACAGAATTCAGTAAGAAGATCATTGAGTTGCTGGCTGGGATTAATGCAAATTATTCATTTTTTGATATTCTTAAAGATGACGAGGTATGTCTTTGTACTTTCGGTTACTTAATTTTACGTTATGTTTTTTTGAAAATCCCTACTTAGCTGATAAAATATGGGTTTGAAAACATTTTTGTTCTTACGGTTTTTTTTATGGTGGCTTCGAAAACCTTGTGTTCGGCCAAACAGTGAGGACTCTCTTCATCGAAGACTAAAACTATTATTGAAATCTGAATCTGATCACAGCATACACTTTGTCTTAGCAGAATATTTAATTGTAATAACTGCAAACTGGAAACTAAATTAGGTTAACTGGACGATAGATTTATGGTCACAAATTTAACGAGTTGTATAAGCTCATATGTCAACTGTTTCCAAAGTGCTTTCGACTAATGTACTTGAATATAATGTGACAGCATGCTTTAAGACTAAATAATTAAGTACCTGACATTTTTCAATTCGTATATAATTTTTTTTTGTATGTATTAGCTAAACATTACAACAGAATTTAATACATAATCCCTATTATTTATAAGTTATGATTAGGTACGAGAAGGATTGAAAGAATACAGCAGGTGGCCAACCTATCCACAGCTATATTTAAATGGTGAACTAATCGGTGGTTTGGATGTGGTAACAGAAGAATTGAAAAATCCAACTTTTGTTGAGAAACTACCTAGACGGAGCTGATAAATATATGATTGGTTGATTTTTTGCGTTAATATTGATTAGCCCTGTCGATGTTAATTAATAAGCAGGTGATATAATGTTATTTTTTTTAATAAATAAAAGTTGCTTTTTAAAATTGTGCATTTTTATTCAATACTTTTATTTTAGTAAGTTTGGTATCTTCTATGTTTTTATTGATTAGATATGCTAACATTTGTAATAAGGGTGCGCTTCGTGAATTCATTAGTATTTTAGAAACATGAAGGGATTTGAATACTCAGACATTTATATGTATGGAACACTATTAGAACCATGTGAACTAGACAAACATTGAGTTTTGCTTAACTTACCAAAATTTTCTACACATATTAATGCCATAAACTAAATTACTCGTGCTAAAAGCGTACATGCATATCAGAAACTGATAAGGTAGCCTCGCATGAATAAACGATCATAGTATGTCTAAGAAAATATTGCCTCAACGTCTGAGCCCAAATTTTTGTTATGCGAACTGAAGTTAAATGATGGATGAATAATTTATTAATTTATACACTTACTGGATTATATGAGAGACAATTTATAATGAATCACAGGAAGCAATTATAATTGTTCATTGCTGTAGGTCGAGGCATTGTAAGAACATTATATGTGTTCGGGATTTGTTGTAATTCTATATTTCTTGGAAGCGTTTCCACGTTTCCCATTGGGATGCTTTGTTCCTTCATATCCTGAACAACGTTTTCGGATATTAATTCTGTATAAATTCGGTAAAATTTATAGTTATAGCAAGTGTTCGTATTTCAAATATATCAAAGCTTTGCAAATTCTCCAAAAATTTCATTTACCATAAAGAATGAAATCATCCTAGTCATAAACTTTCCGTATTAAAATAAAGCTTTTGGTTCAAGCATTAAGTTATACACACTTTCTATTTTCGTAGTTAAAGTGAAAATTTACCATTATTTGTTGACATGCTGATAGCTGCGGTGGATAGAGTGGGTTCTTAACCTTCAAAAAAGTGAAAAGAATACTAGAATTGGTGCGAGAATTAAATTGTGCTCTCAGGTTTTATACATTATAATTTTTGTGTATCTGAATGGATTACTTCTAGCGGAGAAATCTGTTGCAAGTTTTAAAATGAAACGACAAATTACTTCGCACTTCAAAAGCAAAAGTTTCAGTGAAGTAAATGACTTCTGAACTGATCTCAGTTCAGATTTCAGTTCTATTCTCATTGAGTAGGAAGTATCCCTCTATCAAGCTTTATTGAAGTTGTTGTAGAAGTGAAGATGCTGAATTCAACAAACCCTCGTAATGGTTTGTCCTTTCGCTAAATGATCAAAACTGATAGCATTTGGTGGACTAATAATATTATTTATTGGCGGAATTATTTGTGCATTTCGTGGTTTCGAATTCATTAGCTTCTTTTTCATTGTTGACGACATCATTCTGAACGAGAAATTTGCAAGAAATGAAAAGGTGCGAATTTAGAGAAAAGGGAGGCTCACATTTATCTTTGATTTTTTTTGAAATTGGAACTAAAATTTGTATGTCTGACGAAGTGCTACATTGTTATGCATTAAAATCACTTAACTGATCTTACCTAATTTATTATCGGTCGTCCAAAGATGATGATTTCAAATGTTTCCAAATTAATATTATTTTCTTTCTCGTTATTCCAAAATTGCAAGTTGTAATTAACTTTTAATTTAGCATATTTTTAATGGTTATGGTTATCCATAGGCCGTGCATTTTTGTTATGAATTTATTTGCTGTAACTTCCCCGTAAGACTATTCCTTATTTAAACTTTTAAGACCTTGAAAATTCTTCAATTCATCTTTAACATTTAGAATAACCAAAAACTGACCTATTTTTAAGTAATAATTTACGCTTAGTCATATAGCTATTGTATAATAGTGAATTAGCAGTTGGACTATTTGCGGTAGCGTTAATTGCACTACCAACTGTTGGAAGTTGAACATTCAGGAGAGGATTTTGATACTGTTGGAAGGCCTGCATTGGAGCGGTCATCGTTGGTATGAATTGTTTCGGTCGCTGATTTGATGTTAGGAATTGAATTGGTTCTGAGTGTAGGAAGGGATTGTATGAATGCGCAAAATATGGATGATTTCCTGCCGATGTTGAAATGTTGGAAAGGCATAACGTTTGCCCAAATTGTACGGGTGGTTGTTGGACGATCCTTGGCTGTTGAAATCCAATAAATGATTTTGATGGTTGCATGAGATGATTAGGTGGAGGAAGACAATGTTTACCACTTTCGGTCAGTTTTTCACGTTGAATATCGCTCTCCACACTTTCCTTTGTAATTTTGACGTGAAGAGATGAAAGATTCCAATATTCTTGCTTTCTTTTCACTCCAATTATCGTATCTTCTTTTTCCAACTTATCCGAAGCACTTTTACTGCACTCATCCCTCAGTTTCTCCTCCTTATGCTCTAACGTTTCATCATCAAAAAATTGCGATTCACAATTTTCGTTACTATTTTTGTTTGCCTCATTTGTTATTGCTGAATTGCTCTTGTCAAGGTGGTTATTTGTCGATTCTCGACCATCACTTTTTAATCCTTCATTAATCATTTCTTGAGGACAGTCAACGAAAATGATCTCTTCATCAGCTTTCATTTCAGCTGAAGTTTTTTCTCGGCAAATTCCAGAAGTTATTAGCTCGGGAGTTGTAATTTGACCACTGTTTTTCCACGTATCAGAAAATTTTCTCGATTGTTCCCCTTTCTTCTCTGCAGAATTCACTGAACATATCACTTCGTTAATCGGTTGCTTCGATATACTTCCATCATTATGATTACTATTTGAAATAAATTGATAATTCTGTGAATTCTCATTTGCTGTACAGCCAACAGATTTTGTCCTTTCATTAGCAATTTTCAAATATCCACAGCTGTCATCAGCATTGATGTTTTTGAGCATACTTTCTTTGTTTTCATGCAAATTTTGAACTGTTGTGTTACGTTTGCGTTGAATTTCATTCAATTTTGAATAGAGGAAATCAATTTGCGCCTTTAATGCAATAATTTCATTATCAGTTTCTGTCGCATTGCTTAGTGCTGATATTGATTCGTTGATTTTTCTATCAATGATCGTTCTTGAACTTTGTACTGCTGGCAGTGAAAATTCATTGCAACCAATAGTGAATTGATTTGATCCATCTAGGAAGTTATGAGGTTTTTTTGGAACTGGCCTTTCGATGTGACCATTTGCAGTAGTAAGGTTAAGGCCTGTTTCAGCAATGAAAACTTCTTTTCCTATTGTGGTCGATGAAGGTTTCTCTATTATCTGTGATGGTAGCAAATGGGATGTGTTAGATGGCATGAGAGGTTTTATTACAGCCAATGAATCTTTGAGCAATTGTAATTTAGCATTATTTTCAGGATTCGATTCATGGCATTCGGATGGTTTTGTTAGTCCCATTATGGAGCCAGTTAATGGATCTAAAAGATGTTCTCTCAAATGCGTTGAAATTGGTTGAAAACGATAGAAACTACTACTGCCAGATGAGAGATTCTGATTCATATACGAATTTAGATCCGGTTGATTCTGCGGCGCTATGAAATAATGCTTATGTAGTAAATTTGAGCCATTTTGATTCATTATTGCCAGTAAATGTCGATTCTCTTCTTCTCTGAATTTGTTGTCACCTGGAAATATTATCTTTTAGTATTTCTTTTAAGTTTCCTATCAGTTTACTTCATTTTGACGTGTAAGTATAGAACATTTGACTATCTGATGACCTCATAGAACATTTATACGTAAAAGTAAAGAAGTTACTTTCATTTACACTAAAGTATTTTTTGATAATTATCGCAATAGATAGCAACGGTTACTGTATGGATGGAAGCAACAAATATGTTAGAATCTGAAGTTTTTCAACTGATAATGGATAACAAGGAATTTTGTAAATGTCTGCTTAAAAAAAATAAAAGAATAAAAAATATAATCCAAACAAAAATTCTACAGAAAAATTTTGATAGTATAAAATTCAAATTATAAGCGATACATCTAGATGATATTAAAAATTCATAAAGCACGTAGAGCCTTAGATATTTTATAATTGAAAATTTAGCAGTAGAAATTTTAACTGTCATAGTAAAGATTATATCATAGAAAAATGCATAAGAATATAAAAGAAGGTCCAGGTGAAGTAGAAATATTTTTAGGGCGAAAGAGCAAGTATAATTGAAAAATGGAAGAAGTGAGCCTCAAATAGGGAAGACTGCCAAAGAGCGTGGAATACGTTTGATCTCACCAAAAATTTATGATATTATTATCGTTGTGGAAATGATTCGCTAACAAATTACACACAGTTAATCTTTGGTTGAAGAAATTAGCCAAATATAAGGAAAATCAAAATTTCTAAAATTTCCAATTCAATACAGCGACAAATAAATAAATAATTTAATAGAGCAACTTTTTTCTATCACAAAATTTTTATTATTTTTTTGCAAAACATTCTATTATCTTTTGCAATTATGAAATTCTTGATGATTAAAATTTAAAATAGTCAACAATTTGGTATGAATGAATCTGAAACTGGTGATGAAATCGAATTAATGTTTATCTTAGAGGTTGATGAATTTATAAATTTTTCAGATTCATTCATATATTATATAAATTCATTCATATATTTCGGATTCATATATGAAAAAACTGATACTTCTTATCAGATATAATATCAGTGATAATCAGTCGTGTACTGTGGTTAATATACACATAGCATTTATTATTGGTATTGTTTAAAATCAAAGATAAAAGTGCCCACGGCATAGTTTCATTTTCCTAAGCAATTTAGAGAAAACGCTTAGCACATATGTCGCAAGAAATGAAATAATACTGCGAATATCAAAGAGAATCTTTTTCGAAATATTCCCAATCTATTTAAGAAGTTAAGATTTCTAATTTTCTCTTTAATCGAAGAAAAGAATTTAAGTCACTAATCTCGAAATAAAATTATTTTCCATACCAAGAGACATATAGCCAAAACAGTCAGAAAAAACGGCAGATAATCCAATAATCTCTAAGTTTCATGCTTGAATAACAAATGAAAAGAAAAAAGTAAACAAATCAATATGCAATGTTTTTGAAATCATACACCAAGCTGATACTGACATGAAAAACACAGTTTATTACAAAAATAAAATTTGAATTAATTTCCAGTACGATCAGTGGAAATGAAAATATGTTTGATAAATGCAAAACATTTAGGAATCCAACAAAAATTGCTATTTTTCAACCTTTCTTACTTCTTTTACTTCCCCACTCTGTAGGAATTTTACGCTAATTAGTCTAATTGCTAATTAAATAATATCAGTGACTAATTTAGAAAATATTAATAATGGAAATAAGCAAAGAGCAACTAATGATTCACTGCTTACTTGTATTGTCTATTGTGAGTTTAAATTGAATTTAAATTTCACAACACAAAAAAACGACGATCTTAGAAAATATGAGAGAACTAAATGATAAAAATTAATAAAGTTTTTCTGCAATAATTGTAAAAGTTTAAAAGAATTATTACTTAACAATAACGGTCGAAAGTCTCATCTTAACTCTCATAGTTAGAATAAAAAGAACCATCGAGTATTTTAGCAATTTTTTGGTTTAAGAACTGGAAGTTTTCAAAAAAACCCTGAAAATGCAATTAAATTATGATTGACAAACATTCAATAAAGAAATAAAAAGTGTCGCTTTCCAAAGTTTAAAGCCCTGAACTGTGAATGCTTTCATCACACTCATTTCATAATAAAAAGCGCACGATCAATCGGCTTCATTAGCATATTTCACTTTCATAATCAAATGGGACATAAATTAAGTCTCACACCTCTGCCCTGTTCTTCTTCCATTTAACTGTGATGTGATTATATTTAAGCGCTGATTAATAATACTAAAAAAGAAGTTAAAGTCCAATGGGTGAAACTGTCTGAATAATTTTTTTTTTGGTATAATTTGCAGACACAATTATACGAAAAACTCTCAATGCAAAATTTTGCTAAATTATATTTTGATGTGAGATTTTTGATGAGATAAAAAGCTTCGATATTTTATTTCGCCGAATTCAAATTAGGTATGTCGGGAGGGTATTAGAGAGGAAGGAAAGCACGAAGATGGGTGGGTCTGTAGCTCATCGGATCAAAATGGTAGCAACTACTTGTTGCATATATTCTGCAAGTGACGTATGGCTGTTGTGCTAGCACAGCCCCAATGTACAATGAATATCATATGCAACGTCGTATGTCCACGCAATCGTAATTACTCCAAGTGTAAATGCATAATTTAATTAATTAGCAAACTATCTAAGTAAATATTGCTTTTGAAATGTAAAAAAAATAAAGGATTAAATTAACAAAAGCAAAACAATGAAAATTTAAAATTAATTGTTTTCTGAGAGGATGACAAAATAGTTGAGGAAGAAAGTTTTATAACAAAGAACTTCTAAAGAAATCGATCAAACTTGCTCTGTTATTTCAAAAAAAACAAATTTTTTTTGAGAAGGGGGAAACAATGAAAAAGTCTCGTAATTGTGAAATGATAGAGATGGAAAGGAAAGTATTTGGGGATAGTGAACCGTTGAAATGTTTCGCAATGATCGATACAGTAATCGATATAATCCGATTATAGGAATATTACGTAGGCCGTAGAGAAAGGAATTGATAACCGAAAAAAACAACAACGAAATATCTGATATACTAAAACATTTGATATATAAATTTTTAAAAATTAACTCTCTTACTGAATTACTTAGAGGGTTATATTGGTTTCGCTATCACACTGTTGAACGTTTTCTTTGCCTCAGAATGCTATGAAATATCAGGTAAAAATTAGAAAATCGAAAAAAATTGGGCTAATTTTTAGACTTTTGTAGTTTAGAAAATTGCTGATAAACTTCCATAAACTTATTTATAAATTAAAAATTCAAAACTTTTGCCGTTTAGCTGTCAATAAATGACTAATAATAGTTTCTAAAAATTTACAACTTCAATTTTACACTTCACAAATAAATTAAGCTCTTTTTGTCTGAGGAAAAAAGCTCAGGTATTTTTTTGTGTTCGAGTTAAAAAATTTGCGGTATTTGTCGAAGTGAGAACGATCAACCAAATTAATAAGATTACAATTTTGATTTATCAAAGTGAGGAATTAACATACATTTTAGCTTCCTAGAAATTCCGTTGAAATTTCATGAAACGAAGTTGGTAGGATAGGACAGTTTGCAATAGGTGAGAGATTTCAGTGAAAATAAAACTGAGCAAATCTCCGATGGTTAAAAGAATAATTTGATTTGAAGATAATTTCATAATTTCCATTTGTATAAAAGTTGAAAGATTTATAGGTTAAAAGCGTTGATATGAACATTACCGACTAAATTCACATCAAATACTGTCGTCGAGCTCAATTCATTCCTTTATTAACTCACCGAATACTTTGCAGATCATTTCAGATGTTAAAATTGCTCTCCGTGTGTGACAAAAACATTTCTTACAGAACTCACTATAACCTGCCAGATTTAAGAGCTGATAACCCATCAAACACTTCACGTATTTTTCTCAACTACGATCGTATTCACAGAAAGTAATTACTCAGATCAGGCGATCCATATGAAACCTAATTTTGTGCAGCAGGCATTTAATGTAACATGTCTACTGCACGCAATACAAGGATAGCGGAGAAAGTCAGCGTGAGAATTGTTTTAGAACCACTTTTTGTTCAAGTAATGTTTGTAATTTATTTTAAGGTCCATTTGCACTTCTCAAATAGAGCCATATCGTGCACAGGCACGAAATATTTGGACTAATATTCAATTAGCAGGTCATAGGTTAAGCAATTGTATATGTATGTATAGAGAGAGAGCTTTCAGGAATTAGTAATCGTAAGATATTTATAGAAGAGATTAATCCAAAATCAATTTACGATTGAAATTTAGGAAAGAAACAATCGTACTCATACAGTAAACAAGTATTGTTTTTGTTAACTGTAAAAATTCAATGAGACTAGAAGTGTTTGAAATTAACATTTCATTAAATTTCAAGAACTCAGACAACAGACATTCGTTAGATGGAATAAATAAAACGCATCCCTATGACGTACAGGAATAAAGCCTAGTAACCCTACAGACTGATATTATCGTTTTATAGCAAAGTTTGGTACAAATGGAAAGAACCACAGATAATTTATTCCTCCTCATCGTCCTCATCATCTTCATCCCCTTTTTTCTCCTTCCCATTTTCCTCTTCTGCATCTTTTTTCTCTGCTTTTTCATCCTCTTCTTTCTCTTTTTTTGATTTTTTCTTGGGTTTCCCATCCTCTTCCTCTTCCTCCTCCTCCTCCTCCTCTTCCTCCTCTTCTTCCTCCTCTTCCTCTTCTTTCTTTTTACCCTTAGCACCTTTCTTTTCTACTTCCTCTTCTTTCTCACCTTCCTCTCCCTTCTTAGGCTGCAATTTCGGCTTCTCTTCAGCCTCATCCCCCTTGGTTTCTGAAAACAACTTTTAGAGATATATCGTGAAGATACAGAAGTAAAAATACTTCTTCTGATGTCTTTCGACACGTACGCGTGATAATGATACACGCTATCAGACACGTGTCCGAAATTATTTTTTGCTTGTACTTACCAATTTTTTTTTCCACTTTCTCTTCAACCTTTTCGGCCTTAATTGCTGGCGCCTTTGTCACCTCAGCTTTTGATGGTTTCTTTTTCCCTTCCTTTATCACAATCCCTTTGTACGTTATCTTCACCAGTCGACGACAAGCGCCAATACTTTCCTGTAACGTAGAATACACTAAAATTAAAATACTCCTACTTTACCAATTATCTTGTGCAATGGTTGAAATAATCACCGCATGTGTTACACGTCATGTTGTGTCGTCAGTCACTATTCAGGACCCGCTTTTCTTTTCGTACAAACTATCCGGAAACCGTACGAAAGATTAGTCATTTCGTAAAATCAAAGCAAACCGCAATGTTAAATTCTTTCCATCCTACAGCTATTTTCAATTTCTATTAACAAAACTTGGGAAACCTCGGATTTTTTGCTTTCTTTCCAACTTTTCCAAGTTTTCATCGGATTGTTGCATGCGCTAGGCGCTGGTGCCATAACAACCGTAAAATGATCGCTTTTCTTGGGTTTCTTCGTGGGGTCCCATTTTCTCAACGTCAAAATTACTTTTTTCTATAAATTTTGGATGGAAATCAGTGGCCACATTTTCCTTAGAAACAATTTGAATAGCTTAGAAACTCTGAATTCTATGATAGATGCCATCAATTCTGTGAAATCTTAGCCGATTTAAATTTGTATGAAAAAGTTGCGCAAACCTTTTCACCAGCATCAACTAGTCCATAAACAGGTTTCATTTTAAATGCTTCCGGCCTCGTAGTCTTCATTTTAAAAATAATTGCTTTATCCCAATCATTTTTTATGTCCAGATCTACTACTTGACGTTCAGTTAAAGGTGCTGAAAATGTTACCTGAAAAGTCCCACTAAATTTGAGGGTAGTAAGTTTCATTGTGATTGACACAGGAAGTTTTGAGTAAATAATATGACCGAAGTAATTGAACAATTAATTAATTGTTTCAAAAACTATTAGTTCACAAAAAAAATGCCCTGATTTTGGCCACAAAATCAGCATGGAGGAATAACAAACCATGGCAGGTTGCACCGTAAGTTTCCTGTCCATTACGAAGTAATTCTGAAACAACCAAACACACAGAAAACAAATTGCAAAATGTTTGTTCATTCTCGTAAATGTCATTATTATATTTTCTAAATTGAATTAGAATAGCAATGATCAAGTCATTCTAAAAGAATTGAAAGAATGACAGTTCTCCTCCTCTCTATAATTAATTAAAATAAAAGATTCGATTTAAAAGAGAGTCCAATACTCGATCTCCCTTCATCTGACGAATACACTGTTTTCCATTCAAAAAAGCTACCAATTTTCATTACCAATCCATCTTTTGTCATTGAATCTGAGAAATTTAGAGTTACAAGTCGAAACATTCCTAAAGTATAAATTTCGAAACACAATTTATATGACAATTTTTATTCGATTCGTTAGCAAGTAATATGTTTAAGGCAATTACTAAACTAACTGTCAAATCAGTGGAGAAAAGAAAGTCCTAAGAAGAAGAGTTTTAGAATATTAGATTTCGTTGTATTCATAACTTTGGAATTAGTGAATACTAGCGAATTAGTGAAATTAGGAATTCGGAATTGGCGAATTAAGAAAAACAGTGTATCAGAATTGAAATTGTTGAGAGAAATTGAAAATCAAAGTTAACAATCTTTTTCTTCTCTTAAGATGGAGCAAGGCTGTGGCACATATTTAACATTGGGACTTTATAATAGTTGGTGCGAGGAATTCTCGAGTCAAATTTAGAGCTAACTGTTCAAGTGTCTCATTTCCAAAGTATTTCGTCCGTTACATCTAGGGAAGCCCATTTCACAATCTGTAGCATGCGACGGTCAGCAAGTCTTTAGAAGCGAAGTACTGTTTGATTTGTTTCATTGTTTAGGAGTCAAAGGTCGGGTTACGCTTGTTTTGTTGTTTTATGTCTATTTAATTATCCAAGCTGCCGTTCCATTTAATTGCAGACCGGCAATGACATCATGTGAAGGAGGCTTCCCAACAACTTCTGTTTGTTTTACTTGCATTTTTTAACTTTGTGAAAGAACTGCTTTGCTTCATTATTCAATTTTAAATTTCATTTTGCAGCTCAAAATTTATATGCACTTATGAAGTTGATGTTTAATTATTGACGGAAACTTATTTCTATAAATTAAAGTGCCAGAATTGATCAGGTTAAATGTTGAAAAAAAGCTTAGTGTGCAAGATGATCCTCTAATCTCAACCTTTTGAAACCGCAATCTAAATATGTTTTTCATTATAGTGGGACAATTTCAATGAGAACTGTATTGTGAGAAATAGGTATAGCCGACATAAAGACGAGACTGGTCGGTGGGTGTCGAGTAATCCTGAAAGTTCTATCAATGCACAAAAATTCGGTAAATTTTGTTATTAAAGTTATTTGCCACCAGTATTTTTTAACCATTTGCAAACTCGTCGATAAAGGTATGATAGTTTATGGATTTTCATCATTTTACAAGGACTGAAATGAAACATGTTAATTTGTTATGACCACACACATCTTAGTTGTAGAGTAATTGAACAGCGTTAACCAAGTTTGATTACTTGATACGTTTTGTCTAGAATAATTTGGACTGAAATTATAATTCTTCATTATTGGAAAGGTGAAATAAGACTTAAATATGACTTTATTTCAAAAATATGTTTTTGATTTCCTTAATTGTTGTTTAACATTGTTTTAAAGGTGAAGACAAAGGTCCCTATATAGTTGAAGCAGAGAAAAAATTCGACAAAAACAGACGTCCAGAAGCTGGCTATTACTTGGATTATTTGCTCAATGAGAGCATTATAATGGACGGACCTGGCGAAAACGTTACCGTTGTTAAGTGAGTCTATTATCATTTTGAAGAATTTGTTAGTTTTGCGTTTGTCTTGTTTATGATGATTTTATGTAGTTTTTGATTATAGCCAGTTGAATATTATCCATTCTCTTCAGGTCATTTGAAGAAATGAACCTAAATCCAACGCTTATGCAAAATATTCGAAGGAAAAATTATTCTGAACCATTACCAATACAAAGAGCGACATTCTCCTTAATTCAAGCTGGTAAGCAATTTCATTTCAAAATCATGTGTTTTTAAAATTAGACTGATCTTAACATATTTGTACTTGCTGTTACATGACACTTAATGGCTATAACCGTAGTACTTCGATCAAAAGTAGATATTGCTGACAATAGGTATTCCAATCGTATTTTTCATTTGATGAAAATCATTTTTGTAATGTTCTCTAGGGTTGAAATTTAGGCTTCGACGTAATTGGGCATACAGTAACAGGCGGTGGGAAAACAGCAGCATTTTTAATACCAATAATAAATTATGTTTCTACTCAAAAAAGTGAAGGCTGGTTTTTTAATGATTAAAATTTTTTGAACTGCGTTTATGCCAATAATTATGATTATCACGTTTGTTCTTATCACTGCAATAAGCATTATTTTCTTTAATAAATCTACTGCCTTTTTTTAATGATTTTTACCGAATTTACCTTATTTTGGTCATAGAGTTATAACTTTTAATAAGAAAGTAATGTTTTTTTTGAAGCTGGGTCTGAAAGGAATACGTACCCTTACTGCATAGTTGTTTCGCCAACTAAGGAACTTGCCGAACAGTTGTATGAAGACACGCTAGTATTGTCTGCTGGTATATTCTATTCAATTCATGATTTAAAATCGAGGATTTTGACTGTCAAATTCTGAAAGAATGTTATATGAGTGAAATTTTACATTCAAATGAATTATTAAAGTTGAACTGGTGCTTAGAACGTACAAAATCTGTTATCAATATTTGATTTAATTTCACTTTACATTTCTTTGCCTCTTACGCAATTGTTCTTCCGTGAAAAAGTAACATATTAAGTCTAATTCACCCGAAACTTTCGATTCAAATACTTTAATGGTGTTCCTCGCTTATTTGAAAAGTGGAATAAACTGAGTGTACAAATTAGTGAACTTGAACTTGACAACTTAGTGAGTAATCAAGTACTAGGAGTAATTTGAATAATCTTTTTTAGATTTGAATTGCATAACTGTATTGAGTTTTGGTGAGATGCCTCGCCAGGACAACATTGTTCTTATCAAAGGTGGATGTGATATATTCATTTGTACAGTTGGACGACTTTGTGACTACCTACAGAATAAAGTTGTAAGTCAAATTGATTTTATGTAATTCTACAAAAAAAGCTCAACCTTCCGTAAAGTTTATGTTCCTCCACTTTGTTTTTCCTAAAAATTTGCAAAATTGTCGTTTTGCCTACATTCAAGTAGTTTTCTACTGGAGTCAAATTCTAATTTGATATATACTAAATTCAATACTTCTTTAGTATTACAGTTGGGATTACGCCATTTGCATTTTTTGGTTTTTGATGAAGCAGACAGACTGTTACAAATGGATGGGTTTTATCAGGATTTGGTCGAAAATCTTTTACCGAAGTGTCGTGACGTAAGTCATTACAGTATTTTTCTTTAATTTTTAACAATTATTTCTGGGTAGATGTCGAGTCGATATGTTATGAATATATGTATACGTAGAGGTATTGGACAGGATCCCAAAATTCGTGCCATATTTTGGTAAACATCAATCATTTCGTACAGAGAAAATGATTAAAATTTCATTATGCGTAATACGTGAATTCTGACTTCTGCCCAACATCTAGAGAGAACTTATATCTACATCTACGAACATGCCGTTTTTGAGCTTAATAATTACAGATTCCAAACCTTCGAAAGCTATTATTCAGTGCCACGGACTACAACGATCTTGCTGAACTAAAAGAAGAATTTTCTATGCCGAATGCTACAAAAGTTGTTGTTGGTGTTCTTAACAGTGTAAATCCCTTCATCGAACAGCAAGTTTTAAATGTATCCTTTTTAAATCCCTTGATTTGCATTTAGCACTCGATAAATTAAGTGATTTCAAAGAAAATGACTGGAACTTTCATAAGACTCTATTAATTTCGCAAGGGGAGGTCTCCGTTGCTTCAAATTTTAATAATATTTTCAAAATATAATTAAATTATTACGACAAACACATTTTAGTGGTATCAGTGACAATTTGAACATAGAGTAATATCCAGGAAAAATCCAAGTCGGTTAGTTAAATTATGTATAATCTGTTTCAGGTGGAAGTTCATGAAAAGCGTGAAGCACTGTTGGATTTGATACGGAACATGTATTTAAATAGTAAATCAGTATTAATGATAATTTTTAAGTTACATGTAAACCTAGAAGTGTTTTCCTAAGATGCACAGTCTCTTTATAAATTTTTATATACCAATTTCAAGTAAATTATAATATCTGGAGCCTACAAAAGTCATTTAGACTGTGAGCCTGATTTCGTAAGAAAGCTAAACCTTTCAGGTTACATTGGTTTTTTGTTGCAGACGATGATAATCTCCCGCCAAAAACAATTATTTTTGTTAACACAAAGCGTTTTTCAACAGTTATTGCGTGCTATTTGTCATTGAAAGGATATAAAGCTTATCCAATTCATGGGTACGCTTCTGTTTCTGAATAAGCTTGAAATTGCAACATTTCGAATCATCCTGATGGTAGAAAAAGATTGCAGCTAAGTGCTCTTTTACAGTTACCCATATACGTGAGAAGTATTTCGCAGTTAGAATTACAAATTTATGAACAGTATGGATTTCAGATTGATCTTTTTTTAGAAGTCTTACTGCAAAATTACGAAGGGAAGCGATCGAAGCTTTGCAAAGTGGTGATTGTCACATATTAGTATCTACTGATTTGGCGGCGCGTGGTTTGGATATCAAGGGCGTCTCACACGTATATTATTTGGGGAATTTATGGAATTTTCAATATTGTTGAATTTTCGTCTCTGTATTAGCAGAAAATCAATAACTGTGTGATAGAAGATGTTTTGACAGTTCTCAAATAATATTACTAATCGAAGACGTGAAATTTTTTTCGATTTAGAATTTAGAGCCAGGATATCTTTATGTTTGTTTTGCTGTTCTTCAGGTAATAAATTACGAAATTCCCAAGCCTGAAAGCTTTCTGTCATATGTTCATCGCGTTGGACGTACAGGACGTGTTGGAAATTGTGGTCATTCAACGACATTTTTTGCTCCATCTGTGGACTACAGAATGGCTCCGTTTCTCTACAGAGTACTGCTTTCTGTCATGTTTTAAGAGTGTTTTTTTACTGGTGCTCAAAACCATTAATTGGCTTGAATTGTCATTGGTTTTATGAATTTCCCAAATTATATGAACAGCTTATAATGCTAACAATGTAGTTTTAAATTTTTGCGAATTCACTGGATCTTACATCTCACGAAGCTTCTAAAGGAGTTTCAAAATTATCAACGTTTGCGCAACTTTCGATTTTCTACCAGTTTTCACTAACATTCGCTTTTTCATATTTTAGTGGCTTGAAAAGAATAAACAGGCGATACCTTCTTTCTTGCTTGAAGAAGCCGAGCGACAAATTGAGACCGAAAATTTGCAGAGGAAAACAAGTGAAGATTATGAGCGAACACTGAATAAAATCTGTGCAGAAAGCAGCGACGGAGAAATGGATCATTAAAATTGGGAACACTCTCACACCAATAATTTTATAATTATCATGTTTTATACTGGTACATCACTGTGTTATTTATTGTAGAATTTCGAATGAAATAATTCTTTGTCTTTTCAATGCATAATAGATAAAAAAGAACATGGTTTTTGCAGGGCGTGGAATTTTCTAACTTTTCTTGCTATTATGATGTAATCATTTTGCAGTTCCATTCATTAACTATAATCTGCTTACGCACATTTCTGCCCACATTAAGTGATCAATTTGTTCAAATCCTCATATGTGAATTTATAAATCTGTGAAATGTTTTTTTTATTGTGCTAGGAAATGTTGTGGGACAAAACTTCTTATTGTACATACGTATGGCTGTTAGTATAACTGCAATGAAACATCTGACTGTATAAGTTTTAATAAATACAGAGATTTTTTATCCAAATTTTCAAAGATGTTTTAATTTAATTTGGATCCATTCTATAAATACTGAGGTTTTGTGAAATATTTATGATGCTTGTGGTGCTCTTTTTCAAGTGCTCTCGGATACAACTTTCATTTTCTTTAGGTGAGGTCTTATAGAACATAGATGAGACCAACAGTATTTCTTGCAGATTAACCCTCCTGTACAACAAAGACTGCAACAGATTAGTCGTGAGAAAGAAAAAATTACTGTTTAGAAGCGACATCCTTCCTGATTGGGAATAGTAAGATCGAAAATTCCTTACTAAAACATTGGTGATGATGGCTGCGTTGTGTTAATTGAGCTCTCATAGAGAAATACTGGTCCAGGGCTTTGTTTTTCTTCTCCCTTAGAAATAAAAAAGAACTTAACGTTATTTCGTATGACGCCATCAACGTTCTATTTCTTATCGTCAAGGTCGTGAAAATGTACAGGAATTCTCTCTATCGTATAACACTGTTACCATAATTTTTTTCAACTAATAACAAATTGGTCTGTTATCCCAGATACTTCCACAAACTTTCATTTTGAACTAACAAATCATGAAGATACATACTTTCCATTAAAAAAAGGATGAGGCACCCAATCTAAAGTTCATTCCCAATTTTTCAACAAATTTTATTCCGAAGTCCTTGATGGTTAACGTTCTGTCTAAAATACCACGAAACATATTCCTTTCTCATAAATATGTCCAATGCTATTTTAGTTTCACTGTACACTTAATTGAAGGAAATTGCTCAGATAATATATCTTCCGACTTATCATTTTTATCACTCACACAGATAAATATGACTTTTCTTTTGCCGCTAAAATTGAACCTCAAATGCTAATACATCGATTCTTCATGTTATAACCGATCAAACATCAGATGCCGAAAATATCGAAAGAATAGACTTTTATTATTAGTTCAAAATAATTCTTGCATAATTCTGTCGATACGATGGCTTTCTTTGATTAATAGCTAATTTCTGGTTGAAAGCAAAAAAGTCTAAAATTTCAGTTTTCTTTTAGAGCATTTTTTATTTGCAACCCTAAAAAGCTTTTTTTTTAAAAAGGAATATTTCAAGAAGTAAACGCTTTCTTTGCTTTGTTTCTGAAGAAATTTTAATTGTATTAGCAAACAGCATTAAGACGAAATAATTTGTGAAATAATTGAGTAGGAAATTTTTTCATAAATTACAAAATGAGATGAAAATATAATTTCATAAGATGCTTCCCGTCACTTTACTCATTGCTCAATTTTTTCATCTCATTTTGTTTAAAAAAAAAATTCTATTGATGTAGAGGTTGTAATTATTGGAAATAAAGAATTATGAATTGATAACTGATTATGGTTTCTCTATCACTTAGTATCACAAATAGATTTCAAATTTGTTTCCAGCATTCTTCATCTATTCAACTGGTTTTTTAAGTTTATTTTTATTTGAAATTCTGGAAATTTGAATGGAAGTAATAATTACTTGTCCAATGATCAATCTGTAAAAAGCTATGCAATGATATCTTTCTGGATCATTCATTTCACCGTATTTGCATACTTTGAATTCTTTGGAGTGGGAAAGTCTCGAAGTCGTTGTGATATAATGCATCGTACACACTGCTGCAATCCGCTTATCTACAATAAATGCTTTGAAAAGGTACAATTTTTCATACGTGAAGTTTGATAACATTGACGTAACCTTAGTGGGTTGTTATCATGCGTGAAGAGCTATTGCACAACGTGAATTTCAGTGCCATTATTGGGCAGCTCGAAATTGCTTCCTTAATAGAGCACAGCATAAGCAAGTTGTTACGGATTTGGTTGATATATCCACTTTTAACCACAAAAGTGAAAGGAACGAAGTGAACGATAAATTAAACGAAAAATCCATCAATGAGGTGATCTTTTTAATATTTGCATTTCAATTACGAAATATCCGGAAAGAAAACTTCTTGGCGGAGAAATGAAGACACATAGGATATTAATCAGGTTTACATTCTCATCCTATAATCCAGTTCCTCAGTGCTTCGTTTTTCAGGAATGCGGTACAATTCATTCAGAATTTCTTCCATGCGTTCAAAAGGAGATTGCTGATCAAATATTTTATGACTGTTGTAAGCTATACGTTGAACCGGAATGTCATGAATTATGTCGGTATGAGGCAAATCGTGACGCTGCGCAATCACTAGTATTACTTTTTAATACTTTTATGTTCAACACATACGACATTCATTCACTGCGGTAGATGCTTTTCTAACACTCTCTGAGGATAGATAATTAGATTGAAATGACAGCAAAGATAGAAGAAAAGGTTGAAACGATAGCGACAAACAAGAGATGTGAAGTCGCTGAATGTTTCATATTAATAATGTCAAACACGCATATTTGATTAACTACACGTAACGAAATTTCAGTTACTGGAAACGTTCCAAAAGAAGAAATGTCCTGTAAATAATATACCTGCTGTATTATATTGCGCATCACAAAATCGCGACAATCGATTATGCTGCACACAATTTGGTCTAACACCAACAAAACTTCGTATCGGTCGAAGATGTCTACGAATGTGTGATCCGTACCGTTTTGATATTCCAATGTTTGAGGAATATGATTTTGTCTGCTTGAATAATTGGGATATTATCATGTACTGTCATCATGGTGGGCTCAGGTATTGAACAAAGTCTTGTGATGTGATTTCTTTCACATATCGTAAGTGTATCGATGCTATTGACTGTCACAAACACAAAGATGATAGTTGCGATCGGCGCTATTATATGCATTTGTAAAAGTTGCGCAATTTCTCTTTACACTTTTCACACTCTGCTTTTTTTTCTTACATTTAATTATCTTTTTCAAAGATTTCATGGAATTCTTTTGTTGTTTTTGGTTGATGTCGCAGATAATCGACGACGGATATTATTATCATAAAATGTTGTAGTTGCAACTGTATCAGTCTGTAACTTGCAGTAATGGTAAAGTAGCAAAAAAAGATGGTTGGAAGAAGTTATGCAATACAGCAATAATATGTTGTTCTGTAAAAAGACGAAAATGCTCTAATTAGACTTACGAAGTGATTATGAACTCAGTTCATAGCAATACAATCAGTTCTTCCGTTCGATCGATATCTATGTCGTAGGAAAAGGTTTGTTATCTTTTGGTTGTTTAAAAAACGAGAAGGTGAAGGTGTAAGTAAATTTTACACTTTTTGATTTTGAGAAAGGAATTTCATGCAGAAACATGTTATTTCCCTTCTACTATTCACACTAATTCAACAGGTAACCTCTTAGCAAAATTATCGGTGACACTTATGTATTTGTTAGAGCAATGATGACCGGTGAAATGTGAATTTTAGACAGATCTCGATGACTGATGATTGTTGTTAAA
Source organism: Litomosoides brasiliensis (assembly GCA_013365375.1). Taxonomy (NCBI): domain Eukaryota; kingdom Metazoa; phylum Nematoda; class Chromadorea; order Rhabditida; family Onchocercidae; genus Litomosoides; species Litomosoides brasiliensis. The sequence goes on along the minus strand of JABVXW010000015.1, from coordinate 294,889 downwards.
GACGATGAGACTTATTTTTTTGTTAGGCTTCGGAATGATAAGGAGAAGGAGGTGATATTTCCCGTGCATAAATTTTTTTTTCATTCCTTAAGTCATTCTCTTCTGTGGTCGGTATTTCATCCAAATGAATTTTCAGTTATAAAATACAAATTATAACAATAAATTACCCTAACACAAGGAGCTAAACTTTAAGATATAATGAAAGTAATAAGTTAAACTTATTAAATTGAAAAAAACAATACTTTGAGTGACCGAGCTGGTTTTCCTTTGCACTAACGAATTACATGTTACAATTTGCTTTCCGTTTATTACGAATTTTTGAAATCATTAACAATTTAATCATTTCTTGTCTAACATTTCCACCATCAAATGCAAAGAACAAATAGCACTTTGTCCATGAAGCATTTTCATTTTGAATTTCTATCAACGATACTGTAAAATTCTCGGCATATTCACGTAGACGCACAATTTCACGTGCATGCGCACTTGTCTGTACGATACTTATTGGCACGCATGTATGTATTCTCAACCTGTTAACCCAAGTTTTTAAACTCATCTATCATCAACTAACATAAGGCTTAGCGATTAAAGGTGCTGCAAGAATTTAATTTCCAAAACAGTCGTTGTAGTTAATTAAGCATCCTACACTCTCATAACTTTCTCTTTTCAGAAATTAAAAATAAATCGTCTTTTCTGCATTTCTCTTAATAGATATTAAATTTTATAAAAAATGACGATTTCGTACGGCGAGAAACTGTCCTCACTCATGCTACGATGGCGTGGGTCGTTGTGGAAGGCAGTACTAAAGGATTTAATTGCTTTCTACTTTGCTTATTACATTATTCTGTTTTTCCAGGTAACTTTAAAACTTCAATTTCTCATTGTTATTTTGCTCAAAATCCTTTCAATTTATTATTTAAGTACTTATTGTTAGAAAGACATGAAAAATTTTATTTTTAAGAAAATGGTATTTATTAAAATAGTTGAAACCTTTGATTTATAATTTGTTAAATTTCGGGTGGACAAGAACTTCCTGGTTATCTTTTTGATGTGAAATTTTCAGTTTAAATGAAAAAATGACTTCTATTGCAGTGGTACTATCTGGATGAAAAGCAGAAAGAATACTTTACAGGATGGATTATTTGGTGTGAAATTGGTTCCCAATATATTCCCTTATCTTTCCTTCTTGGCTTTTTTGTTGCTGTTGTGGTAGCACGTTGGTGGGAGCAATTCAATTATATCAGCTGGCCTGATAAATTGATGATGATGGTAGCAACATGCTTACCTGGTGATCATAATTTGCGCATTCGACAAGCCATCGCAAGGTGGTCAAGCCTACAGGTAAATAAGTTAATGAGTTGGGATATTTTATCTTTAAAATTAATATGAAATACGTGAATGGCGTTATTTTGAAGAAGGTACGGTAGTGTTTCATTTTAGGCAGCTATTGCTTGGTCCGCAATATCGGTTCGTACACTAAAACGATTTCCAACAGAACGACATTTAGTGGAGGCAGATTTAATGACCGAAGAAGAGTATAAATTGTTTACAAGTGTAGAGGCAAGGCATGGTAAATGGTGAGATTTAAATTCAAAACTTTGAAATTGATATGTATGCCACATAGAGATGAAATGAAGCATCAGCTAAGACTTATCTGAGTGAATAGATCCAAAATCTTTCATCTTTTGTGAAGTGTCGGTTGCTAATGCGTTTACTGAAAAATACACAAATTAATTTTGAGGTTTGTGCCAACAGTTTGGATATCAAATTTGTTGGGTGTATTGTACCGACAACAACGAATTGATTCCGTACAACTCAATATGATAATGCAACAACTGTACTCGTTTAGGGATGGTTTCGCTATGCTGTTCGTTTACGATTGGATTAAGATACCCCTTGTTTATACACAGGTAAACATCTCTTAAACCAGGTCATGGTTTTTTAGTTCAGAATGTACAAACAGTCTTTTGAAATTCGGCGATTCTATCATAAAACTTTAAAAGTTCGCAATTCTTAAAGGTAGTGGCAATAGCAACCTATGGATATTTCATGATCTGTTTAATTGGACGCCAGCCGAAAATTGATGAACATTCAATGAGAAAAGAAGTATCTATATTGTTTCCAGTTTTTACAACCTTTCAAATACTCTTCTACATCGGATGGCTTAAAGTTGGCCAGTACCTGATGAATCCATTCGGTGAAGATGACGACGATTTTGGTTAGCTTTTAATAGCTTAATAATAGTGTGAGTGGATCTCGGTTAATTCACCGATCCAGTGACTGTTCCCACAATGCTTATCGCTCATCGAATACACTATTAAAATGATCATAGCATTATCAAAATGGCGCAGGCGAGAAATAATAATACTTGCAAAGGTACTTCTGCCTAGGGCTCTACTCGTATAAAATCAATATAATTATTTTTTTAAATGACAATTCGTTGAAATGGTGAAAAAGGATCGCAGATGTGATTGATTAAACCGCCTCACTTATCATAAATTGGGATGTGTTCGTTGCTGATAAAACAATGATTATTCTTCCTAGAACTGAACTATGTGTTGGATCGAAATACATTCATCGCACACATGTTAGCAACAGATTTGGTCAATCAATTGCCTACAATTGGTAGGAATGGAATGCGTGTCCTTCTACCGCATACTAAGGCATCATTTAAAATACAGGTAAGCCGTTACCGTACGGTATTGATGTCCATCATGCAATGTTTATTTTCTTTGTAATTTGTTCAAATTTCTCATATTTTACTCAAATTTAGATTTAGGATGTCATCCCAAAAGGTCATTTAATGGATTTCAAATTAACAGAAGATGAAATGAAACTCATCGAACTGGATGAACTCATAGAAAGTAACGAAAATGACAGGAAAAGAGTTAAACGAAAATCAGGATTACTGTCACGAAGCATTCGATCAAAGAGAAAGTATTTTCAACATCTCTCTTCTGCACAGCAGTAGATTATGATTGCTTTTAAATTTCAAAAAGATCTACCTAACCAGTTTCGAAGAATTAAGTTTGAAAATTTTTTAGGATGAGCAGCAGATATGCCCGAGAAAGAATTACCTTCATCTGATTGTTGATCGAAAAATTTGCATGCTTTACGTGTACCGATTGTTCGCTTTAAAAACTCTAAAAGCAACTTCTCCTTATTTTACATGAAGAATAGGAGTTATCCATGCACAAATTTATAAAAAGTAGCTTTCATAGTGTCAACTAAATCTTACACCTAATTTTGATAAAAACCGTCTTGTCCAGCTGATGTTAGATTAGAACTTATACAATTAAAATTCGATTTCAAACTGCATAGAAATAGAATTTTAAAAATAAACTATTCTAAGAACGTAGAGTAACTTATCAAACTGATAAGAGAAAGAATAATTTTAAAATGTTTGTGACTCAATTAATATTAATTATATTTTTATCACATCTGTTGAGCAAAAACTGTGCAAAACATAGATGTGTACATATTACTGAAGCGCAAAATGACGCTAACAATAATTACAAGTGACTAGTGAAAATTCACTATAATTTTATTTGCCACTTCAAATTATAAGAAGAACTGGGAGAGGAGTGAGGAAGTACATCACATTCTCTTGTTACTTACAAAATTAAAAGAAGGGCAAACATCAATGAGAATGGTACCTGTCATGCCTTTGATTTAATAAACAGGTGCTAATGCAGGTGTCATCAGCTCTTGCGATCAACCTTCAAGTAAAGGAAGTGCACAACTTACTAACAGTTATCACGTTAGACATGATGAGTTAAGTTGAAAATGATGTGAAATAAAAGGCTACCTTATGAGGAAAGAAAAGGAGCGCAAAAATTTCGCAAACAGCAAAATGATCTTTTGAATTCTTCTGCTTGCATCCAACAAATTTACTATTAGTCTACAACTTCTTAATAAAACTGGAAATGGTTGAATTAAAAACTGAAACAGATCTCTGTCTCTTCACCACCTCTCCTTGTCAACTTCTCCACTTTGGAGACTGGCATATCAATTTTCGTCTACTAATCGCTAGTTTCAGGAAATCCAGTTCGTCATATATCCAATTGATACCATAGGACACGACTTTCTGAATTAAGAAAATGTGGAAGCTTTAAGGGCTTGCATAAAAGTTTTGCTAACTCACATTTTCGATGTTCTGACAAGATACGAGCTATTTGCTAAGCGGGGACTCAAATATTTCGAGAAAAAAGAGAACTTATCGATGTGAATCGGGGCGGTAAACATTAAAGTAAAAAAACCCATTCAGTTTTCCGAAAAGAATAGTGTATTTTCCAGTTATTCATCAGAATATCAAAGTAACTCGGATTTTCTTCAATGATACCAACTTGAGCACATGAACATCAATTTATATATTTTGTTCCGACGTGAAAAAAGAAGTGCAATAATTTGTTCCGACGTGAAAAAAGAAGTGCAATAATTTTTACTGAGCATAATCGGGGAACATTTGGACTAGACATCATCCCTTAACGACATTTAGGAATCACAAGGAGGAGCAATAATGGGGTCCTGTTGTCGGTGTATCCTTTGACCTTGCGTGCACCGAATGCCGGATATGACGCATTTCACACAGGACAAGGCATTAAAAGGAGGTGTTAACGATAACCCACGTGGGAAAAAGGGATGTCACTTGAGGACAGTGTCTGCTACCGTATGCTCTCAGATATTACCGTAAGACAAGGATTAGAGTTATCTTCGACAGCTCCCTATCGTTATTTTTGCGTTTCGCATTTATACGTGCTCTCCAAAAATTTTGCTCTTTTCTTTTCTTTTTTATGGTCATTTCTATCGAGCAAAATATTTCTTCATTTACTAGCTGTCATCTACTAAGATCCAAACCTTTCCTCCAACCCCAATTTCAATTTTTTCAAATGCTTCTCGCTCGATTTATGCAAATTAGGGAAGAAACTAACCAGGAATTATTGTTTGTATATGGAAATATTGCAGTTGAACTCGTTTTAATAAATTCCTAGAGGTATTCAGGTCTGGACTACATTTCATTACGTTTCAGCAATCTACCAGAATGTTTCTCAGCATACCTGGTCTGAATAAGTTCATCTCCAGTGTTACCATTTCGCAACTTGATGACTTACCCGGTAAGTTCCTTATGGTTTTTTAACGGATTTACATCTAATCGATAGTTCATGCAATTCATGCTTCCATTAAATTGATTAAAAAATTATGATAACCTGAAATTAATCAGTAGTGACTATCATAATATATTGTTGTGTTAGCGATTAGCAGCAGGTTTGGGAGATGACTGTTCTTTCTTTCTTCTCTTTGAGACAATTGATTAATTTAATGCTATTGCCATGCGTGGTAGTCATTCTACTATCATTTTATTTACAGTCTAAGATAAAGCATATCATTTTAAAGCACTTTTCAAAGGGAAAAAATGTAAAGCAATGATTCTAAAAAAGTGATAAACACTAGCGGGTGGATAAAACGGTGTTACAAAAGGTGAAAGTGTCAGAAACTACAAGATATAACTAAAATCTAGTAGCACTGAAAAGTAGTCTCAGCTTTCGAGGATAAAGCGATTCTTTGGGTGTGCTGTTTCAGATCGCTGTAACTACTTCTATACAGTGCTGGCGTTGTTGTTTTTCTCACTACTCATCGGTACTAAGCAGCATTTTGGTGCGCCAATTCGTTGCCTTGTTGACCGACAATACTCAGGTTAATTGAGGATCCCTTTTTGACACCGGTGACTTATAAGTTCCTTTTACATTACGGTGAACGTTTAGTGTCCTGTAATTTGTTCCGTAAAAATATTTAAATTTCATCAAGTGTGTTGACATGTGGGAAGTTTGGGTCTTACCCCAATAATAAGGAGGGTGCAATCTATTTTCGAAGAATTATGATGAGTTGCTTAGGAAGGCAAATATTCTTAGGTTCTTGGATTGGTTATGTACATGATTACTGCTTCATATCAGAACGTTATTCGCTAACGCCACCTGAATATGAAGCGGAAGAACTTGCTTCATTCGACCCAACTCATGAGAAAAAGTATGAAAACTATTACCAGGTAAAATTTGATCTGCTGAACAGCCGTCTTCAGAAATATGTTTGTGTTGGCACACGAATTATCTTTTAGTGAAAAACAATAGTATCGAAAACAATAGTGTTTTTTCTTTACTTTTAAAGTTTGAAAAGAGAAACAAGCAGTCCATCTTCATCAAACATCCAGATTTTGAAATTGCATATAAGATGTCCCTCATCGCACTTTTTTATCTTTTTTAGTATTATCAATAATATTGAACTTTATATTTAAAAATACCTTTACATCGAATTATGAGTCGACGACCTATTTATATATGATAGGTAATCATTAAAAATGAATGATTACAAATCACCATGGTTTTTGTTGCAGTGGGTACCATTTCTTTTGGCTGCTCAAGCATTAGCCTTTTACGCACCTCATTTTCTCTGGAGATGGTTTCAAAAATTAAGCAGTAAGTTTCGTAAATGTTGGCGCGAAAAAGCTCTAAATTATGTGTTTCTACATTAGTAAGCTTCTTTCACGCATTGATTTAAAATTTTATAAATTGAACCATAAAATTTCAAATTTAAATTCACATGTTGCTGTCTGTTTCCTTGAAGTTTTATTTTGCAAAATTTGTTTTTTGTTAACCAATTTCTCTTGCTCTACAATAAGAAGCACTCCACACATTCTCAAAATTGCAGTTTTTTTTAGAATGAGAATAAAGACAATTTCCGTAAAGATATTAACATTGCTTTACTTTAGAATTGCAGTTAATTTCTTTTAAACCAATAGGTTGTATCTGTTCTGTCAAATTGCCAATATGAAGAATTCTTCCTTATATAGATTTGGATATGACTGTCGCAGTAGATGAATCAATTCGAATTTACAATATGTTTGAAGACGAACGTAATAAAGCTGTGAAAAACTTAGTGCGATATCTTGAACAGGTAGTATTTTTTCAGAGAAATATTGCTGCCAAAGTAATATTCTTTAATAGTATAAATGCATTCTGCATTGTATTATCGATTTAAACTCTATTTCAGCTCTTAAACAGTAACAGTATTGGTAGGAATAAATAGCTTAGTGAATAGGATGTCCACAAGCAAGTTCGAAGAGGAGCAGTCTTCATCAGTCATGTATAAGTTGCATGAACTCATAGAAGTCTGAATTTTGTATTTTTTTGAATCCCGTGGTTAATCAGTTCTATTTAACATGTCTCGCAATGAAGATTTTACTGTATGGGTAGAACGCCTCAAAAAATGACCAGTATTCTGATCCAAAGTTCCACCATTCCAATATATTTGTCGCTTAATTCACACCATCCGATACTAGTTTAACTAATAATAGCGTTTGTATTCTTAACACCTGGCCATTTCGGAAATTTTGAAATTGAAATTTCACCTTGAAATTTCGTAGATGTACTTTACGTTCTTTGAAAAAAACATGCCTTTATCATCGAAATTGCTCATTTCGTTGATGGTGATGCATTCTGCGCTGGAAAATGTTGCAGTGTGTGGTTTATTATCCAGTTCGGCGTTCCGTTTTCGGAAGTCTTACACGTATTGCTCATGTTGGGTGGTATTCATCGCTCGTATATGTGCTTGAAAAATTGTTAAATGTTGCAAACACAGTTTTGCAGCTTTACGTCGTCAATGCATTTGTAGGTGATGGGACATTATTTTGGGGATATCAGGTATGTTTTGCTTCATATTACGTAGAGTACTGATTGTGATGCGGGAAATGTTTATATCGTATCCGTAGTTTCTGCTGGATTTAAATGTTTGTTACATCGAACCGTATATCACTAGCATATTATCACATTCATTTTTCGCTGTAAGCACTAGATTCTTATCAAATGCAGTGACAACAGTTTGAAAAGAACTCTTATAAAGCTTTAGTCATTTAAACCATATTTCATAGTATGACGAAAAAGATCATTCTAAAGCTGCTTCAAGCATGATTTACTTTATATTTCTAAACATTAAGTCTTCTTATTAAATTCTTTTGCAGCTACTCAAAGATCTTTGGACTGGCCAAGATTGGACGACCACCGGATATTTCCCGCGAGTAGTATATTGCGACTATGTAAAGCATGAACTTGCTAACGTGCAGCGCAAAACGGTTCAGTGTGCGCTTGCAATAAATATACTCAACGAAAAGGTTCTATATATTTTTCCACAATGCAAAGATATCTAGAATAGCATATCGATGAGGGATTGTTTATTGATATCTCTAACTGTTTTCTCTTAATTTGAAAAACCGAAACATTTCTGTAAAAATAATTGAATAGGTATTCGCATTAATATCTGCATGGTTGTTGCTATTGCTTGCGATCAATGTTATCAGCACAGTTTATACAATCACGATATTATTTACGCCAGCATTCCGTGAACATTCTATATTAAATTATCTCCAGGTATGACTGTTTTTAAAATGCATTATTTTTACTGCTTACTTAAATTCTAAAACTTATAGCATACATTATGTATAAAAAAAAGAGAATATCAGTAATAGGGGGAACATTTGTATTATCATAAATGCGAAATTTCAAGACCTGAATAAACTAACTGATAAAGAAAATTTTACTAAAATAATTTTGCAAGTGATTTAGAATTTGTTGATTCAAATAGCAATTTTGCAACAACAGTTTGAGATTTTTTTGCCTTAGTTGAAGATTTTAAGTCTGTTGCTTTGCAAAATTTTGTATGCACGATGAATTGCACAATTAGAACACAATGTAACACACAAATGTTTTGAAAACATTTTAGGCTTTTGTTTATAGAGAAGAACTGCTTGATGATAGCCTCTCTGATAATGGTTAGTTCGTATGAAGACGATTTCTTTTCTAAAAAACTTTTCCGATTTTTCAATCCGCATTTTCTTAACCTTTCCGGTGTAATTTATCTGAAAATTATAAAGAAGACTTTTTCACTTCTTTCATTTGTAACTCTGCATGATTTTATGCAGGTTAAAGACGATTTTTTTTCCCTTATTTGCTGATGGACGCTGAGGATGAAAAACAGATTTTTGATGATTTCGATGTCATATTTAATCTTCTTTTAAGTAAAAAGCATTTTACATGCCACAAAATGTCCAGAAAATAGGCGGAAATTGTTTTTCAAGAGATTTATGATAAAAGAATAATAAAAATAAGCACTTCTACGATGGCACGTTATTTTACAGAAGTATTCCCATGATGTTGCTAACTACAGCTGAGTCATAAAACCAGATCACCGATTGCTAGTCAGATTCTCGCTTTCCTGTCTCATCTCTTTAACGAATATAACTTATATCGGTGAACGTGTAATCCCAACTATAATAGTCCTGAGATCTTTTACACTGAACGTATGAAAGACTTTACTACAGCTTTCAAAGCTAGTGCGATGGAATGACCTTTGCTGAGTTTCGGTTTTTTGATCACATTTTTCTTAATTTTTAAAGTTAAAAAATGTTCAGATAATGACTTTTGCGATAGTCAGCTACCTGGAAAGCATCTTTCAAACGTTGCAGGCGCTTCATATTATTCCGAAATTAGGTAAGAAGGGATCGCATGGTTTGTTTTTGTCATAACGTATCATTTCATGTTTGGTTTAATTTTTTTTCGTTTTAGACTCATGACTTGAATTAATAATTTTTAATCAAAAGTATTAAATGTACTTCAAAAAGTATTTTAGACGTCGTTTGCATGCAACAGCTGAATGTGATGAATGTATCAACACAAAAAACAAAAAGGCTCAGGAATCTGATGAACGGAAGCAAGCAATGTTTTATCGACGACTGGTATTACTAGCACGTAATTTTTAAACACATGTTTCGTAAATTCTACACTCATAACAGAATCTTTCTGTTTATAGTCGAGCAAGCTTCTACATTTCAAAGATATGGTTCAGAGATTATAAATTAGTACTACTTTATCTCTTGAGTTCTTCATTTTTATTGTCCAGATTTTGTTAAACAAACTTTGAAAGATTTAATAAGCAAACTCTCATACTTCTTGCACTAACAGTTCTACAATTTTTGGTTGTTTCCAATTCGTCTGACGTCATGAATTCTAGATCTGTTAAGAAAGTGTCGTATTTTTGCATTTATTTGATACATAAGATAGGCTTAAAAACCAAAATGTTTTATTAAGAATATTTTTAGATAAGGACAATAACCTCCTGCATAATTTTATTTGTGAAACAATACATCCAGACAGCATCCTTCTGTTGCGTTTCATACATTCTCATGCGGGTGGGATGGTTGCTTCCGACATCATATTCGCACTTTGGGCAGATTATGTGAAAGCAAAGGAGTCGAGAAGACGCAAATACCAACCGAAAGTTGCGCATGCCATTACACCTGGTAAGCGTGTCTAAAATATTAACAGATAATAAAACAACTTAATGAAAAGAAGTGGCGGTGAGGTATACTTTGTTACATCAATTGTGTAATGTTAGAACATCAAAATTGTTGAATTATCCTTTCCCTTTTCCTGATAAATAGGTTAACCCCCTGATGCAGTCCTTGCTGTAGTAAAAATACTTTTTCATTTGTCTCCTAATCTTTTTTATCTTTAATAACTACTAGATTTTAGGTAATCTTTATGACACTTTTAAAGAAATTATTTTACATTTGGCTGCGAGAACTAGCAGACACTTTTACTTATAGCTTCTTTGAATCATATTGGATAGTTCTCTCACTTCGACAGTATAATTAGTAATGTTTACTGTCTTACTGAGTTTTTACTTGATTGTCTTACAGCTTTTTTATTTCGTACAATCTGACCTCCATATTATTAGTCTTGGAAAAAAGTATAGCTATTAAAAATTTGGTGCTAAGCATTTTAGTGATTTACTGAACAGCTAGTGCTCTCCCTGACAGTTCTCCGTTGTTTACAGATGCACCACCCTGGGAAAAAAACACAGTGATATTGGATGGTTACAAATATTTTAATACACGGTCCCCAAAAGTTGACTCATCAGTTATAGATGCTGATTCTCTTTTAAAACCAAACGAAGAATATGCACAGGTGGTAAGTTTTTCATGTTTGTCCTTTTAGAAAAAGAATTGTTGTGGTTATAGCACTTGAGTGAAGGTAAAAAACTTGACAAAACATTGTATGGTTTTAATACTAACTTCCAGAGTTAAACGGTTGTTAGTAGTATTTAAAAAAACGAACCACAGTAATTTTCTGTTTTCAAAGAGATTTGCTTGCTCGATGATTGCACAGCTATTGCAAACGAGCTAACTTTCATGGATGTACGTATTGCAATACAGAATAAAATATAGATGTTTTTCTAAAGCAATCAGGCGTTATTAACATTTTATATAGTCGCTAAATATTTATACGTTATGTCAAAGGGTTTTTATAATTACAGTTCTTGCAACTAACTTTACAGGTCGATGCTGTGGATTTATGTCCGTCCGTAGTATGTCCGTAAGTTTCAGCTTATTCTTTTGTTAATCTAAACAGTTTGCATTGATTTGGATTAAAAATGAGTTGTATTTAATCTTGTGTAAATCATAGACATCGGAATTTTGTTGTTAAACGCAATAATGATTTTCAGAAGCCGACATATGTTCGGTGAAAAAACTGGTAATTGACGATCAAACGGTTGATGTTTCTGATTAATGAATGCCTCATTTTGTAAGTTCGTTTGATTACTTCCTCATTTTTGTATTCCAGTTGAATTTCATATTTTCTCAGAATTTCTGCGTTCCTTTTCTGCAGTAAATAATACTTATTGATCGGATAGTGCTTGAGATCATTGTCTTCGTCAGCAACCTGACAAGCGTTTTGGCATCCAATTACACGTCGTAACAAGATGAAAGACACTCCCCAACCTTCATCACTGTCTTTTGAATTTCTATAATTGTTATTAGTAGCATTCTGCCGCCAAGTGTTACGTATTAATGATCACTCAGCAGTTCTGCGTTTCCAGAGCTGTCATATCATTTTTGTACTGTCTACTATTTAGATTGCCGATGTTTAGGTTGTAACAGTATCATTCCGTTTTACCATTAAGTGAGTAACGCTATACCAGCAACTTAACAAAATGGTAAAATTAGAAACAAATTTTGTTGTGTTAAAACGGAACAACACGGAAAGACTTTTCCTTGAAGAATGTTTTACGATAATTGCACCTGTTTCAGCTCATTCAAGTTATATCCTTCGATCTCGTTCATGCTTAGCGCTCTGCAACTTCGACGAAAAGATTACACAAAACGCAATTTCGATTTGTAGTGCGTTTACTTTTTGAAACTTGTGTTCTCAAAGATACAATCTCAAAGATGGTATAGATACACCTTTTATCAGCTAATTTCCAATTATATATTTCAAGACACAAAAAGATATGGCTGAGAATTAAAACTGTTGAAAATAGAAAGCATGCCAACGATTAGCGAAGTAGAGTACAAATGTGATTTATATTAGCGACTTTTTTCAATTGCTTGGTGGAGGAAATGAAATGTTTTGTCAGCTTGTCTTTTTATTTCAATACGGAACTGTGTTTGCTTGTAATTTCTGATTTTTATGAAGTGTATTATGACCTGAATGTTTTTACTGATTCTGTTTCCTTTGATTTTGACCTCAAATGATCAACGCCATAATTACGATGCTTTTATATGCTCATTTTAGTTCCAAATGTGTCTTTTAGATACTTATCAGGAATCTTTTTTTGGAAATAAAAGTGAGCTTTTTGACAAGTTCTGTTGTTTAGCAATTGTTCTATAACATTTTGAGTATTTTTCGCTTCCCTGCTGATTTCTTTCTTTTTTACACTACCTCCGTGTGTTTAAAGTTTCTTGTAATTTCTTTGGGGTGAGTGAGTTCGATAATGAAAAGTACATCATCACCTAGTAGAAAAACAGTACTTACCCGACTGGTGTCTGGATTTTCACAAAAATGCATGATTTGAAAATTTTTTTGTTTTCACCGGTACTGAATTTTTGCAGTTTTCAAGCATTTTTTTCCAGAGATCGAAATCCTCCGAGATTAGTTTTATTTCGGTTGGGAGAACTGTCGCTAGTGGCAAACAAGCAAACTTCCTTGTTGATAGATTTCCTGGAATTTCTAAAGCAACGCAGAGATGCCCAGTTCTCAAAGTGCATCTGTCCTAGCAGGGAGCAGTGCTAATAGCTATTGTATACTGGATGGCAATGATTCGCAGAATGCAGATATGATGGATTTTGACGATGGTTCAGGTCCAGTAGATCCACGATTTGAAAAACAACAGCAGCAGTTGTTACATACCGATTTTTATAATGATTTCGGTGATTTGTTCGATAATGTTAAAGTTTGAAATCGGTGTTTGAAAAAGTTTGAAGAAATTTCAAATTTTTATTCCGAGGGTACAGCTGTCAGTGAAAGTTGTATGACTGCTTCGAAACTATTTCGAAACTTCTTTTTTTATACATCACTTTCAATGTGTTCCAGAATATTGGTGGACATTTTGTGACGTATTCTGTAAATTCTCTCTTGATGCACATTAGTGAGCTATATAAAGTTTTGAACCTCTCTTTTTCCATACTGTCATACTTTGCCATACTTTTTTCTATACTACCAATTTCGATGATACTATTGTGTTTTGGATGATCTACACTCATGAATATCTTTCAACTATTTGATAATGCTGTTTACGTTCTGCTTATTTTTCGTTTATCAGATTCGTTTGCGTTTGAGTGTATCGCCAAATTTTTATAATTTCAAAAATAAATTTTCAGATAATTCAGAGAAAAAAATAGAATTAGTTGCACTTGCAGCAAATGAATCATGTGATGATTTCTGCAAGTTCATTTGTTCTTTTGCCATATTATTTGTCCATTAATTTATAAATGACCAGTTGACTGGCAATGTCTATGAAACGACGGTGGTTCGAGTTACAGCGTTTCTTTCGGCACTGGTTAGCTCAGTTTGATTATGTTTTGCATCATTTTAATCCTTTGGTAATCGTGACAGCTTAATTAGAAGTACACTGTCGCAGTTGGAGATGCAGTATCTGACAAGAGGGTGAATGGGATAAGGCCAGAAGGAAGTGTGTTTTGTCTTGTTGACATTGGTAAATCTAGTGCAGTTCAGGGTTTTATTTACTTGAAATTAGATTTTTGAAGATTTCGAATCCCGAAACTTTTTTGATAAGATTTTTTGCTTTTAGGTCATGTTTGTTTTCCTTATTTGCAGTATGCTTTCTGCTCTTCGTTTTTATTCTTGCATATAACCTAAACCGTTCCCAGGTATGTTCATGCTTATTTTCTACTTCATAATGTGCTATTCGACTAAATAAATCAGGAATTATTTAATACATTTATGATGTAAGCTACATATGGATGGTTCATTTTCATTTATGTTCCTTATAAAATTTATTTTGTGCTCTAAAATTCCAGGAAATTGCTTGGAGTCGTATGAAGTATAGTGCCGAAGTTCCCATAGATATACTTCATGGACAGTAAGCCTTTTATGTTATATGCATAAGAAATATATTATCATCATTAGTGGCAATTACCATACAAATTTTTTTAAAATTCAGCAAAAGAGTAGGTCTCGAAGAAGAATTACGAATAGGTAGGAAAAGCAAGAAGCAAACGAAACATTTGAGTGACGGTGATGAATTACCCGGTGATCGAGATCCGGATACAATTTTCAAATTGGGTGAAATTGGGAATTACGAACCGAAAGAAGCGCAGGGGCAACCAGGAAATTATGGTATTTACTTAATGATTCAGTGAGATTGTTTGTTGTTTTTTCCTTATGCCACGCTATTCTGCAGAAAATTTAAACGGTGAAACCTTGAATTGAGGAGAATGAGTTCCCCTGTTGTTTTTCAGCTTATTTAAAATTTTGCTTTTAGGGGAAATGGGTGAACCAGTTCTTGTAGATAAAGATTTACCGGAAGTTAAGAAAACGATGAGAGAATATGGTTTCAACACTTACGTGAGCGATATGATTTCCTTAAATCGAAGCATTCCGGATGTTAGAATGGATGAGTGAGTGTTATGTGATTTCATGGTATATTGAGGATGAGATAGAGTGGAGAATATGCGTGAAAGTTTTACTCTTACTACAAAAAATGTTTAGTTACTTTCAAATAACATTCAAGTCTTATGACTTTGTGTAATTTAAATATAGAAACTTGATACAAAGCGACAAAACCTTACTTAATTTAGTTTTCAGATGCAAGTATTGGCATTATCCGGAAGATTTGCCAACTGTAAGCATTATTATTGCCTTCCATAACGAGGGTTGGACACCACTGCTACGCACTGTTCATTCTGTATTATTACGTTCTCCACCACATTTAATCAAAGAAATCATTCTGGTTGATGATTTTAGTGACAAAGGTGCTTTATATTTAACGTAATTTATTGCTGAGTATATTGTCCGTCCAAAAAATTTTATGAAGACACGAACTTTTCAGAAAAGCTTGAAATTTAAAATTGTATGCAAATGAATTTGTTTTAATAAACACATCCGAATAATATATTAGTGCAGTACGTTGCTACTATCATTACTGATTAAATATGCTGCTGTTATCTAAGATAAATTTTATGAAATATCTAAGATAAATTTTTTTTATGTTATCTAAGATAAGTTTTATGAATTTTATGAAATTTATGAGAAATTTTTTTTTATGAAATAAATATTGCATTTTCTAGAGCATTTGAAAGATCGTTTGCTTGTTTACCTGAAACAGTTCAATGGAAAAGTAAAATTAATCCGAAATACTGAGCGGGAAGGACTTATTCGTACGCGAAGTATAGGAGCAAAAAAAGCAGTTGGTGATGTAGTCATATTTCTGGATGCGCACTGTGAGGTAAACATTAATTGGTTACCTCCACTTCTGGCACCAATACGTCATAACAGGTTTGCAGCTATTGCAGTAATTACAGTGCATCGATTTCAAATTATTCTTAGCCTGGGAAAGCAGGATAATGAATTTGCTGATGAAACATAATGGTACTTTTTGCATGAGTAGTCTACTTTTTTCTTTTTCAAGTTAATACATATCGGTGATTTAATTTCAATTTAAATAGGTTGGTTTTTATAATTCCCCTAAATTTAATCGGTTTGTTGCATTATATATTTTTTTGAGTGCGAAATATTGCTTGAAGGTCCAAATCTAGAATTTCTTTTGGCTATTAAAATAGGAATATGTGATTTCGTCTTCAGAAAAGTTATGACAGTACCAGTTATAGACGGCATTGACAAGGACGACTGGTCATATCGAATAGTTTACGGCTCTGTTGACAAACATTACCGGTTATTTTTTTGCACACTGTCTTTCGTTCATAATTTTATGAAGATTTGTGTTAGATGTGGTATAGATTATTTATTATTAAAAACTATTCATTGCAGTGGTATATTCGAGTGGGGACTTTTATATAAAGAAACTGAAATATCGGGACAAGAATTGACGCGAAGAAAGTACAATAGTGAACCATTCAGGTCGTGGTTTTTTGCCTTTCTCACAAAGTTTCAACTTTGTAGCTCTAAGACTATTCGTTTTTTTTGCAAGCATTCCTTATTTTTGGGGTTTTTCAGGTCTCCAACTCATGCAGGTGGATTATTTGCTATTAATAGGAAGTGGTTCGAAGAACTAGGTTATTATGACCCTGGATTACAAATATGGGGAGGCGAACAGTATGAATTATCCTTCAAAGTTGGTTCTTTTCTAATCATAAAGGCATATTGATCTTTTAATTCTTTGAATTAAAATGACATTCTCTTCCAGTTGTGAACTTTTTATTCCCGTTAAAAGAAATAAAAATTGAAGATCTGGCAATGCGGAGGTGGGATTCTGTTTGTGCCATGTTCTCATGTTGGCCATGTGTATCGGTCACATATGCCATATGGTTTCGGGAAGTTGTCAGGAAAACCAGTTATTTCAACGGTAAATATTTTTCCACAAGAAGTTCTTATTTTCATAGTTTTTATGCTCACATTTACTTTAACTTTGCATTGAAAAGTTTCAGAACATGCTTCGTGTCATAAAAACATGGATGGATGAATATGACAAATATTACTACATTCGGGAGCCATCAACAAAGCGTCGCTTACCGGGTGATATAAGTTCACAACTCAAGCTTAGGAAAAGTCTAAATTGTAAATCATTTAAATGGTAAGTTTATGATTTTAAAATTTACAGTTCACTTTATATTGGCATTATTTGGCATTATTACTGTCTATGTTTATCGTTACAGTGATAAAGGCAAAACAAAGTATGTGTCAGATGGCTTCTGTTGAATTTGAATTTTTTTTATTTTTATCGTGATACTTTCAAGAATTTAAGGTATATGGAAAAAGTTGCTTACGATGTCATTCTCTCTTACCCCCTTCCACCAGAAAATCACGTCTGGGGTGAAGCGAAAAATCATGCTACAGGTACTTTTTTCATTTAGTTCCTTTTTTTCCATTGCGTAACATTTCCATTCTGAGTATATTTCTGAATATCAGTAATTTATCTAAATAATTCTATATAAATTCGCAATTTGGTGTACGGTTGTTTGAAGATTGGAACTTTTTGATTGTTTACAATACTTCATATTGCACCGTTTAGGAAAATGTATTGATACGATGGGCAGACCTGTACCAGGTATTGTTGCCGCAACTCCATGTCATGGTTATGGTGGGCATCAGGTAAAATTAGTTTTAAGTTTTCTTACTTCATTGTTGTTTCAGCGTTTAAATTGATAAAATGTGGGATTTTCCAGGGCATGCTTATAACTTTATTTGCACTTAATTGCGCAAAATAATAAATCCTTTAGAAAGTATAATTTGTTGTGAATCTGCAGACAACACAAATTTCTCAACCCCCAAACATTCCCAACAATTCATGTATTTATTTATTCTGAATAATGTTATCAATGAAATCTTTTTTCAAGCTGATCAGGCTGAACAGGAAAGGCCAGCTGACACAGGGAGAATGGTGTATAACTCCCGTGGATGGAAATTTAATTACGAAGCACTGCGTAAAAGGAACAGTTGATGGGCCTTTTGTTTATGATGAGGCGGGTTTTTCCACTGCTTTTAAGCAGAACAATATTTTTTCTTCGCTGAGGATTTGAATTAACATTTGTATTCATTAACAGAAAGTCTTCTTATATCCAAAATGGTGCAAAAACGTCATATATTTAGAAAAGCGAGCAAATAATGACGGGCAACTTGTGTCTGACAGCAGCTAAATCTATGGAGCATTCAACATTATCAATGGAAAAATGTGATTCGGAAAATCAATGGCAGAAATGGAGATGGCGAGAAATATATATTAGTTGATTAGTTGGCTGATTTATTCAAAAACAGAAAATATATCATATAAATCATATATTTACAGAAAATATATTGTATTAAATAACTTAGGATGTCTTGCGAAGTTACGAATTTGTATAGGGAAGAATTCAATTTTCCTCAATATGGAATAGGTACTGAATGAATAGCCCTTTTTTGATTAGCTCATTGAAAGTTTTTTATTTCCGTTATCGATCCGCCACTAATTGAATATTATTTGTTGTGCAAACTGTTTTTTTAATTTCGTTCCTTCTGTTTGTGAAAGTGTCCATCAAATTTTTTTTAAAAACGCGTTTCTAACGTTTGGATGTTTAGAATCATTAAAAATGGGGGTGGATAATCCATTTATTATTTCTGTTAGTGATGCAAAGTATGTTGTTCTTTTATTGTTTGTTTTTATCAAAATATTTGCTTTTACTGTTTTAAAAATGGTTTAAAGTACAGTTAAAAAGATAATCCTACTAGTGACATATTTTGGTTTATTTTGCTTAAGTAAATTCTTAAACTTCTTGAGTTCCTTTACTTTTTTCTCCATTATTTAAATTTAGAAAAGTAACTGGAGGGTTATTCATTTTATTATTTTTGGTTTTCATTTTCATCCGTTTATTTTGAAATGTAGGTGTTTTGCAGGCTTTCTAAAAGTAATTTAAGGACTGCTGTATGGAAGCTTCATTTGTAGAATCGTCGAATATATTCGATTGTAAATGGATTTTCCTTGTTGTCATAGTGGTCGCGCTTAGGTGATTATTTCCAACGAATTTATATAGTACTGTCTTTTAACCAGCATGTTTTACGTCATGAAGAAGTGTCAGTTATTATTCTCGGGATAGGTCATACATAACTGGAATGCATATTTTCTTGAAAATGTTTGTTTCTTTATATTTGTTTATTATGAATTCGGATTACTTCAGACCTAAACTCTCATATATCCTACCTAGACTCCAAAATACTTTAATTCGAGTTTTACTTTATAATTACCTTTTAGTCTTTGTGATATTGTGTTGCTTAATTCCTCTTGTTTAAGGTTTTATTTCAAAGGCGCTCAGTTCAAGGAACGCAAGACGGTTAAAGGCATGGTAGCGGTTGTAACAGGCTGTAATTGTGGTATAGGTAAACAGATCGTACGAGAGCTAAATATCCGTGGAGCAAAGGTCTACATGTTGTGTCGCAGTGAGGATCGAGCTCAGAATGCCGTCATTCAACTCGTTAAGGTTAAAGTTAAAAACATTACAATTAATTAAAAATTTTAATAAAGTAGGTCAAAAATCTGCATTCCCTTTCATATTGCTAAATTTCTAAGTCAATGATATGTATATGAGAGAAGCGAGAATTGACATTTGTGATAAAATTTGAGCCAAACAAATTTCATAGTATTTTTATCTTTATCCTTCTTCCAGCTTGGTTGTAATCCTCAGAGATTGGTAGTCAAAGTGGTTGACCTCACTCGGTTCAAATCAATCAAGGCAGCAGCAGCGGAAATAATAGAAGGTTTATATTACCTTTACTTCAATTTTACGGTGAGAATTTCCTCAATTGTGTGAATTAAAACTCATTGGGTTGAGCCAACAATTCAGTGGCTTCATAATTTCTTTCAGGATTTATTTTCTTTTAGAAACCGCATCTGGTATCAGTCACCCACTATCACTGACTTATATTTAATGAATTAAAATTAAGGATTTGATCTTGTAATATGCCCTGATATCTCGGTTATACATTTTACGCTTCAATTTAGCAATTTACATAAGAGAATTTTGTAACGTTAATAAAATGGATATTATTGCAGAAGAACGTTATTTGGATATTCTGATCAATAATGCAGGTGTTATGCTGTATCCAAAATTTAAGTTGACCGACGATGGTCATGAACTGGTCTGGCAAACAAACTATCTCGGTTAGCATTGAAAAAATCAGAAAATAGTGCTGAACTGCTCGAATTGTATTATTGTTAAAAATTTGTTTACTTTGAATTTTTTATTGGCGTTGAGTACTATTAAATATCCAATTTCTTTCGACATGCAAAAGTTTTTTTTGTCAACGGATTTTCATTAACGGATTTATACAAATCTTAGCATTCTCTTTTAGTCAGATTTATTTATGAAGAGGTGAATGTTGCTGTAATAAGTGTATTCGTTTTTTTGGACAAAACCACGCAATTTATTTTATGTAGTTAAAGAATTACGTATATCTTCTAACTTAATACTTCCAGTGCTTTTGCTGGACAAAAATATCCTTTACTTGCTTCAACAGTTATTCTCATTTTACCTTAGCACATGTTCTTTTATATTACTGGGTGTCAGAATTGAATTTTCTGTACTTTCGACAGCCTAGCTGTATAGTCAAAGGCATTATGGATAGAAATTTTACTTGAAGTATTATTTGATCAAGGCATTATTCCAGAAATTCGTAAGTGTATTGATGATAAATGATTATTCAAATTTCAAAAAGGAAGTTTTCAGGACATTTCTTGCTCACTGAATTACTTTTACCTCTTCTTCGAGCTGCTCCAACTGCGCGTATTATTAACGTTTCTGCATTGGCCCATTTCTATGCCGATCCCATTGATTTGCAACTGATTGATCGTAGAGAAGGTTGGGATTCAAGGCAGTCGTATTCGAAGTCGAAGCTTGCTATGGTATGATTTTTCACTATGAATGAATGCTTTCGTAAGTTATTCTGTAGAGAAAATTGCAATTTTATTTTAAGGTAATG
This sequence comes from Litomosoides brasiliensis, assembly GCA_013365375.1. Taxonomy (NCBI): domain Eukaryota; kingdom Metazoa; phylum Nematoda; class Chromadorea; order Rhabditida; family Onchocercidae; genus Litomosoides; species Litomosoides brasiliensis. Next base: position 273,917 of record JABVXW010000015.1, on the reverse strand, counting down.
CATGCATTTGAATTGACCAGAAGATTACGGCAGTGTGAAGGATCACATGTTACGATAAATGCTTGTCATCCTGGATTGTGCAATACACGACTGATGCGCTACACACCATTATTACAAAAGCCGCTAAACTATCTCACCGCGCCATTCAGGTTCATGTTATGCATTTTAAAATATCAGAAATTTAAGGTATTTTATGTAGGGAAATTCAACAGTTTGAGGTCGTGCTGCACGACTTCATAATTAAGCTATTCCAACAATTTAATTTCTTTTTCATTATTCTAGATATAGTTCTTGTGCTTATTCTTTCCACTGAGATTATAAGCGATCTTTTTAATAGAATCAGTCTCTATTTCTTTCGAAAAATTTTAATATTACTTCAGCCACTGTATTATTTTATTTTTGATTTTTATAGATGGTATTTGTTAAAAACACCAAAGGATGGAGCCCAAACTCCGCTTTTTTTGGCTTTATCAAAAACTGTAACTGGTTCTTCGGGACTCTATTACAGGTACCAAAAACTGATTTTATATAAATTTTTTGGTTTCAAAATTTTTATGCTCTATCCTCAATTTTATTTTGCATGCATCTAGAAGTAAACCATCTTTTTAGTTCAATAATATTATTTTGATTATTTAATGTTATTAGTTTTGTCATTGATAGCAGTTATCGTTTGGATAATAAATACTACCCGAGATATTAAGCTTACTTTAAAAGTACTTAATCTTTGACGTAAATTTCAGTTTTTCGTTTCTAACATTTTGTCCATTTTTATGGGAATTAAAACAGAAGCAAACTTTGTAGTTAAACGAAAAAAGGTTATTCTATTTTTCAGTGAATGTGTAACCAAACCATTTATTGAAATGGCAGATTGGGAGAAGAAATGTGCCCAGTTGTATGATTATTCAGTGCATGCTACAGGTCTTGACGTTAAAGATTGATAAGAAAATTAGTGAGTACCAAAGCTGATTGTTACCCATGACTTATCGAATGACATCTGGCTGTTATAGGCTCCTGTATTATTGTAGTTTTGCAATAGTTCTCATACCAGAAAAATTAAATAGATGGTATGTACAAAAGAAGAACTTTATCTAATTTTGTGGTTACCTTCACTTTAGCGGAGTAACTTTAAAGATAAGAATTCAAATACAGTTGAGTTGTATTGTGTGGTGGCTGCAAACTCCGTATAATGACCTTTTTCAATCCTTTACAACTTTACTGTTAGTTTACCGTGAAAGTTATTGTTTCCTTAAATACAAATAAATATATCTCTGTCGTGCACGCTTATTAAGACCAATTTATAGTTGAGATTTTTTTAAATTTTATTTTTTTTAAATCCATTTCATTGCTTCTTTTAATTCCTTGTGCAACATTTTTCAAGTTGAGCATTTTGAGATAGTTGCTAGCTATCATTTGTGTATTCCACTTCGTTAGGGCTTGATATCTTCCCATATTTGTCTTCATCTTTACAGTGTATATCCTGTCGAGGTTTTATTGATCTTTCTTCCTACATTTACCAAAAAGTGCATTGTTTCAACTCAACATCGAAACTTTATTGTAATTGATGCTGTTGAAACTAATTATATGCAATATTCAATCAATGACAGGAATGATTTTTAAAAATTATGCGGTAGTGAGTAAAAAATTATGAGCGTAGAGATGACACCCTCTTCCGCAATGGACTCATTTTCAACGTTTGTTAATTACATCGTCGATATTGCTGGCTAGTTCCGAGACTCGGTGTAATGTGGTATTTAAAGTACGTTTTCCTTCTATAAACGTCCTATTTGCTGTAAGCCTTCGTGAGCCACCGCACTTGACAGTTAATTGTTACATACGCATTTACAAGGTGAATAATAAAATCACTTCGACAGCAATCATTGCTACATATTAAAGCGACAGATTTAAAATACAATTCAGATTCATGCAATGTGAATAATATTCCATTACCATTTTTAAGTTTTTGGGATCACTGGAGTTCGATTTTAAATCCTAATCGGATCATTGGGTTTTCCATGTCGGTTGAGCACACTTAGGCTAGAACTGGAATATCCGGCTGGGCTTCATTAGATGAATTTTAATAAAGTAAAACGGAGACTTCTGTAGATGCCTTTTGTTTTGACAAATCGTTCTGTCTGGTAGCACATTAAATGTTTAAAATTTATGCTATAATTTTAGTTGGTTTCCATAGCTCTGTGCAAGAATATGTTATATAAAACTACAGAACTGGTTTACAATTTAAATGTAATGGAAGCAGTGAATCATCATGCCAGTCTGGAAGTTTAGCTGTATTCTGGTTCTGTTCAAATATTTAGCGTTCCTGAATGGCTAAGTCAGGAACATTACTACTTACTTATTCTAGTGAATACGGAGAAGCATTATGCATTAACACCGCAGCATAAAAGCGTTCGTTTTCAAAAGTGATATGTACGGCATACATTGTACCTTCTGCGTGGCGATTATATGCTGAATGTTTCGAAATTCAATGTGATACTTGGAGTTTCAGTCCTTGCCGTCCGTTTATTCAAATTTAGCGTAAAACTTTACGTCTGCATCACATTAGTCTTGAATTTCAGGTGAATCTGTAATTCTTTGAAATTAAAGTTTGGCGCGAATTTTTGGCAAGAGATTGTTGTTTTGTTTCTCAATTTGTCGAAAATATTTCCTCTAAAGTACTACTCTTTCATAATGCTAGAGAAGCAATCGTTTTTCACTCTCAAAGTTTCCGAAGCAATTTGAATCCACTGATTTCTTCTATTTTACTGAGACGTGGAACCTTTATTTACTTTACATAATAAACAAATAAAGTAAGTGTTAGCAGAGAAGTGTAGCTGGAGAATTTTATCTAACTATCACATCTATTCATTACGGATTTTATTTAAATATAACTAAATGTCTTTAATGGGTATACCTTAATGGATGCTACTCAGAAGCTTGTCGCCACGCACTTCATGCCAGTCGCTGAATCCAACTGCGTCCGGGTAATAATATACTTCGATAATCTAAAATAGTATTACACTTAACATTTACATGTTCCACTTCACTAATTTTGTTAATAATTAACGGAATTAATTTCAACACATATCTGAAATAGGCACATTAATCTCCACTATATTGTAAGTGTTTGTTTTTTCAATTTACTTATTTGAATGAAAGATAAATTTTTAAACGCATTCCTTTTTTAATTTTGATAATGATTAGCCAGTTATAAATTTCATTAGCGGCAATATATCAGAAAGGAAAAGATATGGGAAGGAAATATAAGTGCAAGCAGAAAGATACGTGAAAAAGTAAAACACAAACCCAATGTTTGTGTGAATCACGGGAAATAGTTTTCCGTGGGGATTTCGAATAGCGATTCCCTGGGAATTCAACAAATAACACCCAGAAGCCTTTGTGTTTTACCTGTAAATTTATGTTCGAAATATTGTCGGTAAAATTTATGATGAATAGCTTAGTGTGTACGAAGTTTGTCGTTGAATGACTAATTTGATAGAGTGGAAAGATAGAAGTGACGAATGTCCGGGAATTATTTTTCCTTCCGTTTGTAATTGAACGAATGATAAAATAGACGTGCTGACTCATTTTATCGCATCTATCACTTTTCTGAAGGAACGGTTGAGATGCAAAAAAGCAAATTCTAATTAGGAACTTTATTAAATGAAAACCTTTTAAAAACTTACCTCATAGCTCTGTGTAAAGATATCGCCAGGTGCGAGGATGAAATCAACAGTGTTTTCAACTCCAATAAGACGGAAGAATTTGGCTTCCGTAACATTACGATTATGGACGGAAAGAGTTAAATTAAAATGTTTATGATATCGTTTGTGCCTCCTCGAACTGTACAACGAATTACAAAGCATTAGCTGAAGAATGAGCAGAAGGTTTAAAGTTCGCAAAAGTACTGTCCACATATGCCACATTGGTTAGTATTGCTTCTGCAATACATTTAATTTAATAAAACAAAACAAAAGACACAAAAAAGTATAATTTACTAAATTCGGTTCAATCGCCAAAAACTTTAATTTTACTTTCATAAATTCATTCAACAACTTGATATTTAATTAAGAGACTCTTTCTCTCTCTCTCTCTCTTGAGAGTATTAGATGTTACGAGAAAAGTCTGTCACGAACCAATAATAAAAAAGTTCAGCAATTAACTTGAAATTACTAAATGTTATGAAATGACAATATGATGGAATAGATGACAGAAACTTTTTTTCTTAAACAGACGGAGGTAGAAGGAGGTAGACAGTAAAAAAGTAAGAGAAACAGATAGGAATGTTAGGGAAAGTTGTGCTTTGCTAAAATGATTATCAGTTAAGTAAATCAATAATGAATTCTTGTCATTCTTATCTGTGATGTCAAATGCTAGTAAAATGATTTTCGCTAATTTATTGGCAATTGATGCTTCTAGAAAATTTCCGTAATGATTTGAACCGCGTGGTGTGATTTTTTTTCATTGTTTCATCTGAAGAAGTTAGATGTGAGCCATTTAACTTCAATCTCTTAAGTTATTAAGGCCCGCAAGTTTTCGGCTCTCAGTCTGTTGCAGTTTGAAGTTAATTTACAAGCTATCTTTAAAAGTTTGTTAAGAAAGCAATCTGACAGTCACTTTTAGGTAAGTAAATAATGTGTAATTTCACTTTCGATTTCTCAAAATTTCAATGCTTTTTATTATTGAATTTTTGCATAAGTTTTGGACAAGCAAAACAATTATGAATTTAAACAAAAAATCGAGTTCCTTCAAAAAACTCCAAAAATATTACAAAACTTACTTGTATTTCACGAGGCTCGTCAACTACTCGAAAAATTCACTGGAAAACCTTTTCATTTCTTTACAACAGTAAGGAAAAAAAGGAAAATATTCTCATTTTGAAAGTTTAACTTGCAAAATAATAAAACTGAAAGCAATAAAGGAACCTAAAAAGAAGTCTCGAATAATGAGAAAAATGAAAAAAAATACATGCAGAAAGAAATGAAATGAAGAAGTCAATGTTTTTGAAATTCTAAAATTAAAATTAGCAAATGTTTTTATGGAAAAATATGATCATACCTTCCTTAATTGTTGCTTGATGGTCTTTTATCACTTTCTTTTTTGAATTGCAAAATCCAAACGAAAGCTCCTCATAGATCCATGAATCCTGATATCAATCATAATATATTCTGATTCATTATCGACCCAATATATATTCTCTCAACATATCAGTTATCCCCGCACAATTGCGGCGTCCTTTCTTTTGTGGACAAATAGCTTGAAGCGATAACAATAGTAAACCGTAAGGAAAGTTTGAGAAATTCTTAGGTAAAATTGTTGCATAAGTAACTAAAAATTTTAACTGCAAAATATACATTCTATTGAGCACAATCAATTTGTCCATCTCTGCTTGTGAATCTCACATTTATGAGTCTCACTTATAAGTATTCTATTTTGTGAATCTCACTAAGTTTCCTTCTACTTATTGTCATCGGAGATATTGCATGTGATTCCTCGTAAAATATGAGATCATCTAAGTCTTTGAAAGGAGAAGGTTCGAGAAGAAGGCTATTGTGATTATGTCAAATGTCAATCAATCATTAAGATTCTAAACAATAAGCTTACTTTCATGCAATGCTTTTGAATCACTCGGAGGATAGAAGAGAATGAAATGAATTGAATTTTGCAGAGGTTATACACCAAACAGAAAAATAGTTAATGTTTCAGTTAATTTAAATCGAAACAAAAGTGTTTATTTGCTCTCTTTCACTTACTTTTGAATGTACTTACCTATCCTAACTACGTTAATTCTACCGAACATTTTGTTTTTTTTTCTCCTCAAAAAATTAATGCAAGAAAAAATGAAATGATTCCAACAACTTCTTATTATTTTTCAAATTTTAATCAGTTTTTTTTGTCATGGAACTTTGTGAGTGTAATATTGTTGCCAGCTAATTATCATCCGCAAACGATGACACCCAATCTCTCAATTTATTTTTATCGCACTTTCAACTTCCAAACATTTGCCACCGCATATTCAATAACAATCTTATGACATTAATGTCTTGACAAGGAGAAGTTAAAGGAATCGTTTGAAGGGAAGTCATCAAATGTTGTCCTCAATACACACACACACACACACACACACACACACACACACACACACACACACACACACACACATACAGACACACACACACACACACACGTCGTAAGCAACGTAATAGATCATTAATTTTTACATAAACAACAGCCATTTTGAGGAAGTGAAGCGATGATTTTGTGATGGATGATTAATGGAGCACTTTTGAAGTTAAAAGGGTGGAGTACTCTCTTTTAGCATCATTTTAGCCAAAAATCATTGTACTACTAAATGGGAGAGAGAGGGACAGGTAGGACGATCCAGCAAAGTTTATCAGTAGAAGATGACTATCACTCTTCTCAATCTATGCTCATAACTGAATTATGCACTTCTAGTTCGCATAAATAAAGATTCTAGCAATTTTATTTTGATCGTTTTTAGCTTTTGTCAATAATATTCATTAATCAGAAAAAGTTGCATTTTTCCAAAAAATTGGAAAAGTCGAATCAGTTCAGGGAGAAGTATGAGTCGAATGTACAAGTAGAATTCTATTTACCTTTTCCTCACCTCTTGCATAAATTAAAATTAAAGAAGGTCGGTGTTACCAAAACAATCAAATTCAATGAAATGATTTCTATTCCGTCAGAATTGTGAAAATTTGATGAAATCCGAATATTTTTGAAAGGTAATCTGCAGCGTTATCAGAAAAACAACAAATTTCAAAACTGACATTTAAAAATTTCCAAAGTTTGTAATAAATTTAAATAATTTCACCTAATTTTTAGGGCGAAGAAACGTATAACACAACAAATATTCACTACTTCTGTGTAGCGATACTTGAAATAAATAATGAAATTACTGAAATAAAAACGAAAATTATCATTTTATAATTAAGCATAATTTTTCAAACAATTAACGGACAAATTAAAATTTGATTTATGTCAACAATGAATTATTTTTGGTATGGAAATTTTTTGAAAAAAATTGGAGAAATCTCAGTTTATCAATTTTATGCATTTAAATTTCCAAGTTAATTTGTTTTCATTTCTAAATAAAACGAAGGAAATCGCATGTAATTTTCGCCACACTTAAATTTAAATTTCAACTTCGAATCTGCTTGGATGATTTGCTAATGTGGCAAAAAATCAAAGCTGTTGGATAAATGAAAGTTCGTTGAAAGTCTTTGAGAAAAAGAAAATTTCACTTTTAAAGGTAAGACACAATGAAGGAGACATACAGCAAAGCGTTAATCAAATAGAAATAGAAAAAAAAATTGAACCTGGGTTTATAATTCACGCGACTTCTTGATGAGTAATGCGTACGTCTGACATGTCAACAGTGAAATGGATGAAAAATGACGCAACTATTACTAATCATTTCCATAAAGAGGTTGGGAGTGCTTTCGTCATAAGTTTATTATATTTAGCCTTTCTCGATCGCTGCTTATCAGAATGAGTTGGTAATTTTGAGATGGGAACCTCTGACTTAAATTCAGTAAGTTATTTAATTAAAATAACAATTATTAAAAGATTTCCTATAAAATATATATTAGTAATATTTTTTTAATCATAAAGTGTATTAATTACAAATAGAAAAATTCTCATTTAAATGAGAGAAATTTGATGAATTCCCATCCGTTCTTTCAAGGCGAATAAAACAAAACAAAAGTAAAACCAAAGTAAAACACGCAAAGTAAAACCAAACATTTCTCCCATCATATTATTGATGGAATTTCACTTTTTCATAGTTATACTTGTACATCAAAGAACTCTCATACTACTACTTATTATTATTGTTGCTATCACTTTTATTATTATCATTAATTTACCAACTAATTAGTCTACATTAATAAGTTAATTACTTATTCATAAAGGGTTATGTTTGATCAGTTACTTTTCTTCGTCTTCTGAATTAACTACTTTTGGAATACAAATAAACAAGGTTTTCTTGTTATATCATTAAATCCTTAAAAGATATATTCAACATCAATAAGCTTAATCCTCAAATAGATAAATTAATTTGAGACAGATATTAGCTGAAGGAATTGTGGTTGCCATTGATGCTATTGATGTGTCAATTAAATTTACATTGATTACGAATGAAATGAATTAACAAAGTAATTGATAAAAGTGCAGAAGAACCGGCCGAAACAAATATCGACAACAATTCGCCATGTGTTTTCCTCGGGAGCTGAATCAGTGATTATTATTTGGGTTCGATATAAATGATTGAATTTCCTGTTTGCACTAAAATTTTTAAGTTTACGAAAAACATCGTTTACTATAAAACATATTGATCTCTTAATAAATTGAACAACTACCAACAGAACACATTGGATAGCAACAAAAAAAAAGAAGTGATATTTCAGGAGCAATCGACGACGAAAAACTCAACCGGAATTCTTGATAATTCTGGTTGATTTCAGCAACGACACGTTGAATAGTGTCAATTGAACTTCCCACAGATATATAGCAATTTCTGTTCAATTAGCAAAGAATAAAAGGAATTCTCCAGTGAACAACAACACCACAGGGAGGTATCAAATCGAATTATTCTTTATTAAATTGTTGCAAACGTCTATTTTAACGATCGGTTATTCAAATTAGAAATTCAATTAAGTATGAGTGAAATTCATTGTAATTATCAACTCTTCCAGCAAATGAATTAGTTAGCAAATGATAAAAGTATTTGCAGGAATTTAGAGAAATAACAAACAGACAACTATTAATTGTAAATTTAAAGTGGCATCACTAGCCGACCCACTTGACATTTACGGATGAGAAAATGTGAAAATACGCAATTGAGAGAATGCTACCGGCGCTTCTGCTATTGAAACGTAGCAAAAACCAATTTCGCGTGCTAGTAGATAAATACTGAGCGCTAATAGCACCTCTTTTTCAAATATTATAGGTTTTAAATTTCATTCGTTGTCAAGTTCCGTAAGAGTGATGAAGTGATGCCCAAGTTGTTAAAATCAGACGCCATGTGATCTATTCCTCTGTTACTTCATAATTCATATACTTTTATGATTGTTTACCAATTCAGGTGATAACAAATAATATAACATTATCCTCACTAATTGCATTTATTTTCATTCTATCACAGTTTTGCAGTACATTGATAATATACAAACATTCAAGTTTAACGAACACAAAGGAAACAAAAATTTTAATGTATTTGGATGTACTAATATCATATCATATCATATCATATCAATAAAGTATTTAAATACTAACAGGAAGACGCAACTCATTAGGTCATTTTGACAGTAACTGCACTTTGCCCTTTTAATAATACCAAATGATGTGTTCTAAAGATAAAATTGTTAAATTAGCCGTGCAATATGAGAGCTATCTGTTGATGATTATTGGCATTAAAAAATTATTGCAAGTCGCGCAGATGGCTGTTTCTCTTGCTGATTACATGCGCAAATTATCCCTGCCAGTTAAATACTTCTAGCCGACCGTTCACTTGAAGAGTTAAAAGTTAGAATTAGAGGATGCAATAAATTAAAAAGAACAAAAGTAGGAATTGTTGGAAGAAACGTTGGGAAATGGCGAAATATGACTAGTGGAAATGTTTCTTATTTTCCCATCGCCTTGTTTATATCTTTAAAAACATAGAAGGAGGGAGGGAGAGAGAGAGAGAGAGAGAGAAGTTAGCTGTAAGTAAACATATTCTTTGTAGTAAGGAAGTAAAGAAATTTGTCATTTGTCTCAGTTGTAGGCCTTTGAGCTATACATAATCTTCATAGTTGTGATGAATAAATTATCAGTGAAATGCTGATAAATAACAAATGCTGAGAGCGATATGGAAGATGATAGGTTGGACACTTTTCGTAGAGTTGTGAGTTAGAAGAAATGAATTATTAATTTTTGTTTTAGTGTACTCTTGAAATGTACCTGTAAGGTTTGTACACATTGAAACTAAAAAGAGCTTGTGATGGAAATAGAAATTTAGTGGAAATTTCAGGCAGCTTAGATGGTTTATTATTTCATAATGTCACTTAGAAGTGCAGTAGCACTGCTATTGCTATTTCATGAACATCCTTTGCATTCATAAGACATCGACAGCTCAAACAGAGTAGGCATCGATGGGATTTATATGAATCGCAGATATTTCGATTAAAAAAGAACGAATGACAAGTTGCTGTTGAATTTCTTGTTTATTTAGCATTTCCAATGAAAGACAAAAGTTAAGATAATAAACAATTGCAATTCTAATACCAAACATAAGTGCAATATTCATTTTTAACTAAAAATTTTTTACATTGTCTGCCGTAGAGGAAGGAGCTCAGTACATCGAGCAATTAAAAAATTTGGATGCAAAAGAAAAATTAAAAATGTCATTTCATACTTTTGATTTATGAGGTATGTTTACCAATTAGACTTATCCGATTGATGTTCCACTCCCGGCAGTATTGCCTAATCAGTGAATTACATAGTGAGGAAAACTGGTCACCATTAAGACGTCATAACCTAATTAGACATGTCATCAAAAACCTGAAATCAATGTAATTGCCCTCTGCCCTATAAATTTCAACTTGGAGGGATATGGCTTCCCTCCCATACATGGAAAGAGAAATATGAGGGTTAGTGATTATGTCTCATAGAAAAGAATAATCCTCGTTTTTTTTTAAATGGAAGCTTAATAAATAAACCGATAAGAATAAAATAAGAAGGAAAGCTATTGCTTAAGGTAATTGAATTTTAAATAATTATTACTTATTATGTTATTATTATCCTTTATTATTATAATATTACTATTATTGATTTTGAAATGACAAATGGTCGTCGTATATATATCATCCCTTTAAAATTCTATTTGAAAAACATGGAGAAAGAAAGAGAAAGACTGGAAGTGACCTGAATCCTCAGAGTGCAACAGTGTTCTAAACAAAATGATCTGCAAACGAATCTTAAATTCGTTAATTTTTTTGCTGTTATTGAGCAGACGATCAAAATCGATTATTTCATAACATAGCTAGCAATACTTGGCCGAAAAAATATCTGCTGAAATAAACTCACAAATTTCTTTTCGTTTTCCAAATGGAAACTAAACTAAATGAATTTCTTTTTCAATTGCTCCATTCTATAAATTTTACACAATTGTCGTCAAATCGACTGCACGTAAATGTAAATTTTATAGGACAGGTTGATTAATCAAATCAAACTTATTCAAGCTGAATTATTTCAGATCGTTAGATCAAATTATTTCAACTAAAACGGTTCTATTACCATTACACACTTAAAAGCCAAAGATAGCTAATACTGGAGTAAATTATTTCGTTTAATACTTCCTGTTTAAAATCAGTATAAGCAATGAACGGAACGGAACGGATGGGACTTTAGTGGATGCTATAACGGAAATGTTCTGTATGATAACAGTAATAGGCGAAAATGTTCTTCCAGCTGTGGCATATAAAATTTAGGAATGGAAATTTGATGAAAAAGTAATTCAGTGAGGAGAAAATTTGAATGAATGGTAGGGACGTAAAGGAATGATGGAAGGATTTATCAGTGGTGGTAGGCATTATTTTGCCTGCAACAGCGCCAGATCCAATCAGAGCTCAGGCATGCAAGTGTCACTCGATTAACAGGCCCTTTCATCTTTTAGCAAAAATGAAGTCAGCATTTATAGGCACCTGTCAATGACTCCCTACACCTTACACAAGCAAATGTTAAATTGAAGAATGTGGCGTACAAAGGCTTCCATAAAGTGAGGAAGGAAGATATCGCTTACATTTTATTTAAGCTTACAATGCTTAGCTTCATTTCAATTTACAAAAATTCTTACTCCTTTGATGCATCAACTTCTTTGGTATTATCAGTGCAATGATTACAAAACTATCATTCGCTATAAAATAACTTTTGCAACCAATGATGCAGAGCCTGAGCAGACGAGTTAACTGGTGAGCTAATAAGTCAAAATCAAGCTTTTCTTTGGGATATCACACATATTTTCATATGATTACGAATTCCTAACTCAAATCTTTACGAATGAGAATTCGCAGTAATTTTGTCTTCTAACACAGTTGAAACATAAAAGGTGGTGTTGATATGACACAAGACTACTAGCTTTTCAATCTCCCTTTCCAACCAAATCGTTATAGAATTTGAGGTCGAATTTAATTCCCTTAAAAATTTTATCAACATATTTTCTTCCTTTAGCAGAATCGTTAACGTGCAGAATAATTGATTTCTTTGCAGAAATACATGTTAGACGAGAACTTCACCGTAAACTTTTTTTTGACTGCAGCATTAATGGTTTTATTATAAATTTGAAACGATAATAAATTAAGCAGATAACCTCATAAAAATAAAAAAACTCGTAAAAAGTTGTTAAAAGCTCGTAAAAATACAATGTTATTAAAAATATGCAGCAATAAAGTACAAAACACTTCATGGTAACTTCAAATAATGACATTTACCACATTATACCAGTTACAGAAAGACCAAATACTTCAACGACAAAGCTGTGAACAATTGACTTTAGTTCAATTTCTAATAAAAATCACTTGTATTTTAGCATGCATTCAAAAAGAATAAAAATCTTCAAATGTAGAGAAAATTAAACATATGATCCAACGAAAATACAGAGATAGGGACAAAATTTGCCGCGACAATATCTTGCTGAGGAAAATGATCGCAAAAAGAAAATAATGTATTTTTTTTATGGTTAAGTAACCTCGGCTATGAACGAATGGATATTCATCATGAAAAAAAAGTGGAACAAGAGTTAAAATTCCCAAAACTATTAAAAAACATTGCAAAGTAGTCCGTCCGCAATTTTCGAAGCATTAGCATCACTGTATTAAGCATCATATTTTGCAGTTTTCGATTGTGTACAAGCGTCGACTATCGGGACTTTTTGTTTCAAACTTTCCAATACTTTTTCACGCACTTCGTACGTACCAAGTATTGCGTTTGGGCTATTCAGATTTGAAAATATTATCCTTGGAACAAATGGAACGTCAGGAATATTTGAACCGGTCATTTCATTCCTCTCTTTGCAGCGGATTACAGTATTCTCGCTTTCTTAAATTCGAATGAATCACATATACTATAATGAGCATTGCAAGGAAAAATGTATACTGATAAAATTTATCAAAAAAAAGCAGACGCTCACTTCTATTCAAATCCTTATCGCTTATCTGCCTTGAAATGTGACTGTCATCCGCTAATGAATTACTTGATGACGATAAAGTATCTTTATCGTTGAAAGGTGATACAGTTCGTAACAAAACTGAACAGCGAAATAGCTGTAAATGATAAAGTCGATGCTGAACACAAAATAAATTTCAAGTTAATCACACTTCCAATCAAAATACATGAAAGATTTATTAAAAGTAATTATTCCACCTTCACCTCGCATTCTACTTTTATAAATCCGGCTTCAGCAGCCGAAGATTCCGCAAAGAGCTCGAAGGAAATCTCCAGCAATATTTCCTTTCCATCTGCATCAGATTGAGTCCTTGAAGTGGTCACCCAACTGAAAAGTCAGTGTGAGATCAGATTAAATCTTTTATGATGTTTTGTTTTCTACCAAACACTTAAACCTAAAACTTCGAAAACTTTTCGAAATTTAAAAATTCCTTATTCAACCTTGAGATGTATTATACTGACAAGTCATTACGTGATTATCTTTATAGATTAATGAGAAAAAAGAATAATGAGTAGATTCGGATTTAAATTGCTTATTTCAATGAAATCTGTAAGGAGAATTTACTGACTCTTTATGTCGCCTTTGACATGGAGACAACAGTGTTCGATCTGTGCCACCTCGGCTTCGATCACGGACCATATTAACGAGCGAAGGACGAGAGTGAGAAGTGCTATGAAAAAACAAAACACGATAAAAGTCTTAGTGTATCCATCGTTTTTACTTCATTATTTCCAGAGTAAGTATACAGAAGAAAAATAAAGGAGCAAATTCCAATACATACAAAACAAAAATCCAAATAAATCGTAGCTAAGATGTAGTATTTTACAGGAATCAATGTTTTTTGGATAAAATACGGACTGTGCCAAAACAAATAATTTTAAAAACAATGCTTCCTACTTCAGTCATTTTTCTCATAAAATAAACTTTCCGTACTTTAATTTTTATAAGACCTACTTGTTACCAGATTTCCTTACTAGCCTTTTTTGCTCCTTGGTGCTTTTCAGACCTTTCTTGACCGCTGCAATTTTCATTTGCTCCTCCCTTTTCTTTTGGTCTTGAATTAAGCGGCGATTTTGTTCTTCCTGGAAATCCATGGAATGATCCAGTTGGAAAAAATTGCTGATTCAGAGACACCTCACTCAAAAATATAAACTACAGCAATTGGTGGAACATCCATTTCTTGTTATTAACTATCTTACGGGCGAAAAGAAATTGGAACTGATTCACTTCCCAAATACGGTTGTATATATATTTACTTTCTCGATAGCTTCAATCCTCTGTTGACTATCTGGCTCAAGAGTATTAATTTGTTGACAGATGGTCTCCATTGGAGCAGGGTCTGGCTTGTAGCATCGTTTGTGATCGATCACGGATGTTACAGCAGCTAGACAAATAGCGTACGGTTCCAACTGCTTGGCTGCACTGACAATATAGCGTGCCTTTTCACGTAGTGTTATTATTTCCTCAATCTAGAACCAAAAAAAATATTCATAAAGCAATTCAAATAATTATGACCCTATAAAAATTAGAAGTGTGTAAATCCGCTATGTACATGTAATATAGCTTAACGTATGATCTCCAATTCTTAGTGAGATCAGAATTAGAAAAATTAATTGAAATATGAATGAATGGATTTCCAATAGAACATTAGAAAATAGCTATATCGAAAACTGAAATTTATTATTCAAAATAGCTAGTGCTGTATATAGCCTACCTTTTCCCTAAATAAAACTTGCTGTCTACGGACTCTATCCAATTCTTCCTGCCATATTTGTTGCAGTTGAGGTTGCAAATCACTAACAACTGTAGAATGCTGACCAACTCTCATTTCCAAATCCTCGCAGCTAAGATAATTTGAAAATAGTCCAAGAACAAATTTGATAAAAAAAATAGGAACTAGAACAGAAGAAAATAACACTCCAGTATTCCTTCTCTAGTAAATAATGTAGGCTTGTTCTATAATTACACTCTGAAAAAGTTCAAGTCAATGAGTTGTATCAGTATATACTTAAAAATCTCGATCAAAAATAAATTAAGCAACTTCAGAAAAACGGAAACTAATGAGCGCAAATTCTAATAATATAAGCAGTAATGGGAAACTGGCAACAAGAGCAAGAAGATAAACTTCCGTAAAATATTTTTACAAACTTCATTTTTCTTAACAATAAATGATTATTTTTAAAGTCTTTGAAAATGACTTACCTGTCGATAAGACCAGTCATGGAATCTTTCTCAATAAGACATCGGCGCAGCGTTAAATCTCTCTGCAACTCTTGCACCTTTTTACTAAGATTCGTCATTTCATGATTGTATTGCTGAAGTGGAGTTTCGACTCTAGTGAATTGCTCACCAAATGCACCGGCGAGATCAACAACCAGTTGATATTTACTCAGCAATAATTGACATCCATTGACAACACTGGATATAGAAAATATCCGTAATTTAAAAATTATTGCAAAAATAAACTGCGAATTAGTCACAATATAATCCACCTAATAATTATCCGTCCTAAAAATTCTTACCCAGAGCGTCTTACAAAGCTATTCCTGGGAGATGCAGTTCCACGACTTCTTTCATTCCCGTCATTACTATTGTTTACACTAGTGCACAACAAATATGAAGACAGGCCAAGAAATGGTTCCAGAGCCCTATTGAACTCTTCTCGGCTATCCACTGTTAAGTCGCCAGTATATTTCGGCTTTTCACATTTAATTGATAATAGTGACTGAAAAAATATCCTACAAAGATTATTTCACTCTGAAAACAGTCTGAAAATAGTTATCATTAATGAATAAAATAAAGCTAAACGAAAAACCACTAAGTTTTTGATGTGCACACGTTAAGAAAGTTTTCTTACCTGAATTCTTTTAAGCAAATCTGTATAACACTGTAAAAAGTCAAGTTTCGAGGCAGAGGAGCAAAAAATTGAAGCACTCAACAAACACAGTCGTGTTGTCGGCTGAAAATGAACATTTATTTGAAATAAGAAACGAAAAAGCACATTGACATCATTAACTGCGGACTACAGAAAGAACCAATCCTAATATAACCTGTAAGGATGTAAGTTGCCTCATCTGCTCATGGAAATGTTGGATACGTGTAGCCATTTCTTCATCAAGTTTTTTCAGCAAACGATCCCGGACTGTTAATAGTGTATCGGTCATTTCCTGGCATGTTTGCCGGACGCTAAAAGCTGAGAAGAAAGAAAATCTTAAAAGAAATAAATCAAGAAATAAAAAAGAAAAAAACAATAGACAGTTTTCTAGGGTCGTTTTTTTCATGTACACGAAACAAAAAGATGGCGGTAACATAACCAGCTGAGATTTGTGGAGAAAAAAATAAGCGGAATGACCTGCTCATTCAATTTCAGCTTTAGATTTCAATCTCATCGTAGACTAGATTTCAAGTTAATGTCAGCTTCCCTATAATTTATTATTCTCAACTTAAAAAAAAATGAAAAAGAACCTCTCACAGGCCACACGGTGACTCTCCTCGAGCTCAGAAGCTAAGCGTTTTCTGAGCTGCAATTGCTCGGCAACATCGTCCTGAAACAGTACGACTTTTTGATAGGAATTTGTATGGGAGAAATGAACTTAGTTTATAAAGTATACTTGAAATATGCGCAATTTGACAGTTGCTTTGTCCAGTTTTTCACAACCCATTTTGTGTGCATCGTCAATTTGAACGAGATGGTGCCTTGAATGTAATTTTGAAGACATATAAAAATGAAAGTAAAAACTACTGATATAAGTCCTATTTATCTTCAGTTTCGCTCCAAGTCCTATGTTCGTTCAATAAATGGGTCTCAAGTTATTTAATTCCAAAAAATAACTAATTTCAGTTCAAAATGATATTATCCACAATGACTGTATGTACATATAAAAAAGGCCCAATAATTACAGCCTTTGTAAGTACATGTGACAGCACAAACTCGTATTATCGATAAAATATTGTTTGAAATGATGTAACCATAAAGCTTGGAAACTGACCTTGAATCGAAAGTAGCATTATTAAAGCATACAATACATGCCAAGTTACGACTTTCCATTGAATACAGAATATAAGGCTCGCCATGTGTTGGACAAGTCATGCGTCCTTTGACCCGTGCTCGTTCTTCCAAAGGCACAACTCGATGAGTTGCAAACATTTTGGC
This sequence comes from Litomosoides brasiliensis, assembly GCA_013365375.1. NCBI lineage: Eukaryota > Metazoa > Nematoda > Chromadorea > Rhabditida > Onchocercidae > Litomosoides > Litomosoides brasiliensis. Next base: position 256,545 of record JABVXW010000015.1, on the reverse strand, counting down.
CTTAAAATTGTTTGCAAAATATAAGGTGTTCGAAATTAAATATAGAACTTGCAATAACAGCTCATTTTTAATTAGCCAATTCTTGAGTACAAAGTTATACATGTAACTCTAACTAAGTAGAATAACAAGATAAACACAGAGCAATCACCTGATGTGTACTGTGTCGACACCGATTGCACAGAGCCTGTTGGCAGGTTTCACAGAAATGCATCGGCTGCGATATCTTAAAAGAGTGCATTATTCTTACCAAAGTACGTTGAAAGAGTGAAAACTTTTGCTGGAATTCTAGAAACCACAAAGAGTATAATAATTCACTAGAACGTCTTTACCTGATCACAGTTAGCACACACGTCAGCCGTTTCATGGCTAGTATCAATTAAGAATGAGAGTAGGTGATCAGAACATACATCTCCATCAACTGCGGTGCCACACACCGGACATGTTTTGCGATTTTGGATGCACTCACGACAGTAATTATGTTGACACGGTAAACGGACAGGCGATGAGAACTCCTAAAGCTACATTTTCTTACTGATTTAATAAGAAACTAGGTGGGAAAACCTAGGCGAAAGCAATTCTGCTTTTAAAACTCAAAGATTTTCCAACAGGGAACTGTAATCCGAGTCGTTAATGAAAGACAAAGAAAATACTCGGTCGCATATGAGGCACTCCAGTGGATTTCTCGATTCCACATTCTCCAGTTTGAACATCAACAACGGGGATGAGCTTGCCATCAGCCATTATTTCATAAGTGTTCAAAAGCCGGTGTAACGTGTATAACCTAGCAGATATACATAAAATAGAATCAACCGATTTCACGCAACCAAAAAACTTTACTTAAAGGACAAGCAAATGCAATTTCCTCTCAACATGATTAACTTGCCATCATAAGCACTTCAACTGCTGATAAACCCACGTAATTTTTCAATTTCTAAAAGATTCAAGAACGAAGAAACACTGGAGCAACATAGTTTTTCAAGCTTCTGACAGTAAACGCAGAGGAAATACATAATTCGCAGAATAGTCAAAGTGTTTAAAATCAATATGTATATTAAATATACTAAATATTAGTAAAATAATCATGCTATTCCCATGTTTGTAATATCCTAATATTTCTTGTACAGCACTTTTTTAATACATACAATTTGTATTTATAAAAACAAAGGTTTTACAGAACCATTCGTCCACGCGGAAAATAAAAATGAACAAATTTATTCAAAAATCCCTTCATAAAATCAATGTCCCACTAACCAATCAAACGAACATGTAAACGGACGACAACAGGTATTCTTCAAAAGAGAATTTGCAAAACTATAGCAGTTGTAAAGAAAACTTCGCAGAAAAAGAATTAATAAACTTATGCTAAACACTTTTTTGGAATATTTACAAAAATTATGCATAAAATACCCCAACCATTAGAACTCGACGACAAAAGCTTTCCAGATAGAAGAAAAATCAAACTTAGACAACTTTTCGAAAAATTCATCTGAATTAAAAAACAATAAAAAAGACGCGTAAAATACATTGCTATATTGAAGTTTAAAGACCACTGTTAGAATTAGCGACCCAAATTTTAGAAATTTCAATAGTTTCCATTGTCAACAGAAATTTGAGCTTAATTCTAGAACAAATCAAAACAAAAAAGTGACGACATTATAAATGTAAATCTCAACCAACATTTTCTAAAGTAATCCCTTAAGCATTAAAATGAGTGCTCCTAAAATGCACAGTTCCATACATGAAAACCAACCTCCATATTTATTATAGTAATTATACTCAAAAGGCTTTAACAAAAACGATATTCAATATCAATTGTTAACAGTTACAAATTTAACTCAATAATAAAAATGGAGATTTTTCGTCTTACACAATAAAGATTATTCCATGCTGATAAAACTATGCCTCCTGGATTACTTGCTTAATCCAGGGTTAATGCAAGACAATCTTCTCAACATATTAAAAGGTAATGCATTAGTTATGTGATACAGCTACATTAACCCTGGACTTGTTACTAGTACCAAAAAAATCTACTTCGACTGTAGCATTGTACAACATAGCTATAATGGAATCACAAAATATTAATTGTTGGCTGGATAAATGGATTCTAACCATTGGTTAGAATCAGGCTTTATGAGAAAACACAACTGTTCCCTTATTAAATTATAAAGATATTTACTATAAAAATACTAATTTGAAAAATCTAACAACAAAGCCGATGATAATCCTAATCGATCAATTTCTTGGCTTTGAAATACCGACGAAGATATAACACTTGCCAAATGGCCAAACTGAGAAGACACAACATCGAAAATATACTCAAATACAACACTCGACTGTTTGTTGACTCTGAAGATTCGCTAATTTAATAAAATATTTTATTCCAGTACAATCTAACAGTATATTTGCAATGTTAAAGCATCTAATTCAGAAAAACCAACTAAAATATTCCCCATTTCCTTTATAATTTCGCTATATTAATTCTTACGCTGGTCAATTTTTTACCGCTCGGGGAAAAACCGCGTAAAACATAAAAAATCAACTGAATAAATAAGAAATGCGTGTGGAAAAAAATGCACATCCAAAAGTGATTCCAGAAAAATTCGTGGAATTTAGAATTCAATAAAGTATACTATAGAAATCTGACACCATAAACAAATGAAAATATCTTACCGTTGGTGGATCTCATCTCTTCTTCCCTTTGTCGCATATAAGCGAAGTCTTGAACAATCGAATCAGACAAATCCTCCAAACTGAAAAATGATGTCGAAACTTCAGTAATTGAGAAACAATAATTTAGCCACTCAAACTCAGTGAAGCAGTGTAGGTTAGATATTTTTTGCTACCTGAATTTTTGAAGAACTTTGGAAAAGAATAGAGAGACAAATACAACTCGATTAATTTCCTTACCGTCTTAATTCGACTTCCAAAGGTTTTAACTGTTCTGCTTCGGCAACTGCATTGTAATTCTTGGCTTCCACGCCTCGTTTCATCTCCAAATAGACCTCACGGTCCCCACCTCGAATATCTAAATAAAAAAAATTTAGAAAGTAATTGCACAAACACCATAGGTGCAAATAAAAGCGGTTCAAAAAAATGGTTCATCCGACGCTTTTACTTTTTATAACAATTTTCCGCACATAATTCCCGAAAGAGCAACAAACTTGGTGGAAGATGTGTACTGAAGCATATTTCAAAGATGTCATATTCGTCAGCTGTGAATGCAAACTTTCCACTCGTTTCAGTGAAACGTTCTCGCTGATATAATGTATGACTTCTAGTATCCGTAACCTAAAGCACATTGGAATGTTTCTTCGAATAACATGCCACCATATCTTTACTGTGTAGAAGTAATAAGGAAATCAAGAAATCAGTATTCACACCACGACATCAACAACCAACAAAAAACATCGTGCTAATTGGACTAACATCTTGGTTTTATTCCATATTTCAATATCTATTGTACACAGAAAATAGCCGACTTACATGAACTGAACTAATATGGCCTGTATTATCGGAAAATTCATAGGATCCAGTAACGACCACATTCTTGTGTATTTCCTCCTTCAAACATTTCTTACCATTCGGTGGCACATAAAATCGAATGCTTGCCGTCTGTGAAATGAGCAGGATAACGAGAAGAAGAATGGCATCCACATGTGTTATGCGCATTGTCCTCAAATGTCTGATAAATTAGTGCGAGCGTGATAATTCAGGTAACGCTTTTATAAACATTGTAGTAAGGTGAGTTTGTGGCTAACAATGTGTAGGAAATAAGAGTAATCACAGTGATGATCAGAAGGCTTTCTTGCACTCCCAACATCTCCAGGAACTCAATCCTTCAACTTCTGTTCATCTAAATATCAATAAAGAACCATGCAACAAGCAACTCCTTCCCACTGCTTAGCCAACAGCCCAGCCTTTTTCGGGCCTATGTCCTGCCAAACCACTCGCTCCGTCTGTTTTTGTCTGATTATGAAATTATAAACATCTCGCTTTAATGACGTTTGTTTTTATTGCATTTGGTAAGTATGCGTTCTTAACTGCAATCAATTTTCAACTTTCTCGTGGACTGATGTTTTGTAAGCCTCATGTGAACCAATGTTCGGTTTCATTTGTATTTTTTTTGCTTTCGAATTGATTTAACATTGCATAAATTAGCATTACGATACTTCCAGTTGTAAATGGATCCATCGTTATCACGGGATAAACACGTGGCTATAGATCTTAGTAATGTCACTGCCGATACTGCCGCTGATAATCTTGGCTTCTTCGACTCTGTAATACATGATGGTCAGGAAAGAGGTATTTGATTCGCTGAGAATGTTTAGGATGATCAAGTTAAGATTAAAAGTTAAGTTCTCATGAGGTATTTATGTCTAAGAATAGGTTCGATTGTTTCGTTAGTTTAAACTTGTTAGAATTGAACTGTTCAGAATCATGGTAGAAAAATATGTGACAGCAGTGAGATTTGTTGGTCACAGAACTTTTCCCCAGATTATAACGTTTCTGGGACGATGTCGACAAATGTTGGAAGTTCTGGTGGAAAACATTATCGGAGAGTTATGCAAGGTGGGTATACAAGTCGTTTTCTTGAAAATCGAGGATTTGGTTGGCTTCTTGACGTTGACGATGATGTGGTTGACTTTCAAAGGCCTTTGTTGTAAGTATTTTTAATTACTTTAATAGTTTTTTCAAAGGGAGTTAGAGTAAAATACTCTTTTTGAAGTGTTATACTTCAATATTGGTCATACTTCTTGTGGAAAATGTTAGGCTTCTAAACCATTTAGAATTTTTTTTCTCAACATCTGTTAATACATCCTCTTCAAGAAAAATTTGTTAGTAATTGGAAGTGTTGTGTCTCATTTATGAGTTTAACACAGCAAAAAACTTTTCTTTTGAGGGTTGCATTTTTAAGTCATTTTTGAAGCATTTGCGCAGTATTTTTCAATTTGCGTTGAATTCAGAGAAGAATTGGATATTGATTTAGCGGACATTTATTATAAAGTGCGCTGTGTATTGTTCCCTCTGCCATATTTCCGACTGAAATTATGTATTGTTCGAGAATCTCCTGATTTCTGGGGTCCATTGTTTATTGTTTCAACTTATGCTTTGTTATCACTGTATGGACAGCTAAGTGTATGTTTTGCTTATGTTAATAATTTTTAACTGGCTTGGTTAAAAAATCCAGTGTCTTAAATTTAAAAAGGGACAAACAGCTCGATTTTAAACACATTTTTTCGTTAAAATAAATGATTTATGCGGAGAAAAAAATGTAAATTTGTAACTAGGACAATTATTTAAACTGTATCTGTTTATGGCAGTTCCAGGTACTTTCATGGATTTTAACGATTTGGTTTATTGGATCATTTTTTGTTTTTTTCCTTGCACGAGCTCTTGGGGGAGAAGTTGGCTATGGTCAGGTGCTTGGTATTGTTGGTTATTGCCTAATACCTCTAGTCGTTGTGGGCTTAATCATTTCAGTTCTGTCAAGGTAAATTCTTTTGCAGTAATTGAATAATAATATTTACGTAAACTGCAAACTACAAATATTATTAACAGTGTCATTCAATTTTGGTTTTTCTTCCTGCGAAATTAAATAGAAGAATATGCATTACTGCTGCTGATTTCGCCAAATTTAAAGGTAAATGAATTACTGATGTATTGTACATGTGTTCTAAAGTGTAATACAGCACGGGCTCATTTTCAAGTAAGTATAAATTATAATTCATTTGTGTAAGTAGTTTCGGAAAAATGATTTCAGCTTTCTTCAGGTTCCGTTTGTTTTCTGTAGCAGTTGGTTGTTTCGGTGTTTTGTGGTCTGTATATAGTGCTGGTACACTCCTTTGTGTTGAGGAATTACAAGAGAAACGCACGTTATTACTGTACCCAGTTTTTTTGTTATATGTTTATTTCTTCTCACTGTATTCAGGAGTGTAGCATAGTACATAATGGATATTTTTCTACCTTGAAGGTCCAAATTTTGAACCAAATTATTGTAAATTATTATATTGTTAGTAATTACTGACCCCATTGTTATCAAAGTCCATCACCAAAATCATGTTGCTGTTATGATTAAGGTAACGTCTTTTGCATTTGCTTTATGATTTAAACTTTAACGATAAGCTTCGCATGTCGAATGACTTTTTCTGAAACGTGCAGGTGATTCCCTTAGTTAGTTCTGTTTACTTTCTTCAACAAATATGATGGTATAAAATGATTTTATTTTGATCATTCATTAAACATACAGCAGGCTAATGCCAATAATAAGGAAAAATAAAACCTTATTTAGATGTCATCCTTCACTGCTTTCTATTTTTCGCCACCAAATTAAGTAGAAAAGTAAAATATTAACTTAGAGAAATTTACGGATGTCTCTTTTTCGTTTCACTTGAGTGGAATGCATATTCTATGAGTTACGATATCTACCAAAATAGCGGGTAATGATTTTTCTTCTTACGTATCTACCAGGAAATATAATATTTTATGTGCGGCAAGGTAGTATTCTAAAGTAAGGATAATATTTTTGATCCTCGTTGAGATTACAATTTGAATTAGTCGAGACGTCAGAGATGCGAGAAGTTATGAGGCAATTCATCTTCGAACGTAATTCGAAGAATTATATCAAAGTAAAAAATGAGACCAAAGAAAATTTCAAGTGCTACCTTGAAATTTAACTCCTAACTTTGTGCCAAAATTCCCGGAAGATATGCTTGTTGTCCAATATATTTCAATTAACATTTGAGGTCAAAGATATTTGACATTCATTTCTGAGAGTAATTTAACTTTATTCAAAATTTCTCATGAATTTACAGGGTACCCTTTGAAAATTAGCGAAGATAAGAAAAGTTGTTTCTACAACTTTTTCTCTCATATAGTTCCTGCGCTAACTTTGAGTCATCGTTGCCTATGCAATTCAGTTGTTGAAATACCGGATTTGACGTCATACTAAATGCTTTTGATTGTCAGAACTAACACATTTCTTTCTGTAACGCCCCTTGTATTTTCCTTCATTTATATTTTTTAACTATTTTCTTGGATAAACTTTAGAAAAAAGCAAATAGTGAATAGCGACGTCGTTTAAATTTAATGAACTCAAAAAACAGTGCTGAAAATCAAAGTCTTGCTCATGAAGAAAGTGAAATTAACGTCTATAAAAGTTTACGATTCCCTTTTCCAGCGGCAGTATAATTACAAATAATCGAATAAAAAATGCAAGAGAATTAACAGAAATCCAAAAGGGCAAGAAAATGGTTTTGAGTAATTAATAATAGAAATGTTAGTGATAACTTATTAGGGCACTAAATGTTCCTTCGTTTATCTTTTCAAAAGCAATTAATTATATAATCAAAATTATCACAAAACAAGTTGTTGGTCTGATTTTTGTAGCAGTCTATTTCATATTTTTTCTATCGCAACAAGTTCTTGCAACGATATCTCAATCATTTCATTAATTTAATTACATTTCATTTAATTTGTACTAGCAATTGAACAAAGTTCAACGCTGAATACGACGATAATTGAAGGAAAGAAAACGTGTAAAACAATTATTTGAAGTTCGTTTATTTTAGTTCAACTTTTGACGCAATGTTGTTATTACCGATAGTAATGACAGTGCTGAAGATCTGCTTAGCTGAAGGGAGGAAGATATCGGAGTGTGAATGGATCAGTTGTTTGCAACCGAAAGTATGTCAACAAATCAACGACATCAGTTCGTTTTCACTTTGCTCTTTACATTTTACATTTATCGAAATTTGCAGAACTCTTTGGATAAGACCGTCACGTTTTATTATTATTACCTCAAATGTCTTTCTTCACAGCTAAACGATTATTTATAATTTTGAAAATTTCTTCGAAAACGTAGTTTCTTGACATTTTTTACCAATCCATCTTGATGAATTCAAATATCTCTGAAGAATTGTTTTTTAAAAAAAAGTCACTTCTGAATGACCGTATGAGATAAAATGATTGTTTGCAGTATCATGCATTTTGCCAGATGACGCTATGAAAACGAAATTAGAAGTATCTCCGGAATTGGTACTACCAAGTAATCAGATGAATCTGATGATTAAATCTGTTCCTACAGAATCCCTTGCCAGACACACACACTCGTCGTGGATTCCTGATTTCCGAGTATCACCACTATTGGTTCCTAAAATGGAATCATTTATACCTTCCGAAATTGTGACAAAACAAGGAATTCTAACTGATCCGGAAGCGACGTCTAAAGAAAATTTCATCGTTAAAACACTTCCTGAAATCTGCAGGCTTCCTGCTGTCACTGGACCTTGTTCGAAAGCAAAAGTATTATGGTACTATAATTCCTTAACTAATCAGTGTGAAAGATTCAGTTTCAGGTGAAAATTTTTTAGCATTTTATGCACTTAACCACAATATTAAAGTAAAAAAAATCAACACTTTATATTTACTCTTTTCACATGAAAACTGAAATCAACAGCTACTGATTTCTAATAAAACAGTGTGAAATTTCGAATCGATAATTATTATGTAACTATTTTAATCATTTCAATATTATGACAAACGAACTGATGCCCTCAGTAGTGATACGTTAGCAACATTGCTTCAAATTTAGTGTTCATTTCAGTGGTTGTGGTAATGCGAATCATTTCTACACTCGAAAAGAATGCGAAGATACTTGCTTGACAGAATCTTCCACTTAGTATCTGAGAACCATTCAGACATTACAAACGCTGAATGCTTCTTCACCCATCAACTTGTTTGATTCTATTTGACCTGATAATCTCAATCTGATCGCCGATATTGATAAAATTATTGTCTCTAATGATTTCTAAAAGATTTCCAGTAGGTTTTCAGTGTTCTTTAGCGTTTTCTTTTCCTCTCCACTTCTCCTCCCTTCCAATGCTCCAATTACATTTAATTAATGAATTTAATGTTTTGAATGAAGTAAAATCATTCACTTGTCATTAAAACGTTAGGATGTGTTAAGTACGTGATGTATCGAAACACCGATAAAACTCGTTTCCTCGCAGGTTGCAGATGGAACTTGTCACTGAAATGCTGAAATTAAATTCATAGCTTTCCGTGAAGGATGTTATGCTTGCAAAGAATAAAAATAGTTCAAAAGGGTGGAAAGGCATTTATCAGTGACTTCACTTTTCAATGATATTGTTTATCGCGTCGATCATAGTCGTAATTGAGAAACTTATAAGAACGGGCAAATTTAACCTGCTGCAGCTGAATTAGATTCTCTGATCTGATAAAGTAATTTTAATTTTAATTACATTAACACAATGTCTAACATCAGCTTTCATGTTACTTGGCCAAATGATGTCCACAAAAGAATTTTCATTCGCTCTCAATGATTTGGTCATAAAAAGCTGGAAATTTGGAGTGTTGATGGAGGTAAATTTAAAATTAAAGTAGTACTCATTGAATTTTTTTGAATTTTCAAATTGCGATTGATCACATTGGGGAAAATAAAGAGGAAGAGAAACTGATCATACCTTTCAAGCATAAAGATTGAAATGCTGACTTTTCAACTATCACTTCAACATTTTCAAAAATTTATTTTCAGATTTCAACTCAGAATAATGAACAAATAAAGTTTCAACAGATTTAACTTTGTGATTAGTATGAGTTTTTTTGCAAAAAAATGATAAGATAAATTTGAGAAATAAAAAGAGGAGAACAGCTAAATAAATAATGCGGTCGAAAGCGAACAGAAAGCATCAAACTACTCGATTGAAAAAGCCTGAATGAGTAATTTTATGAATTAATATTTATGTTTCCAACCTGAGCTGCCCAACAGGTATCATCAAATTCAATAATACACACTCAATCTAATTAATCAAGCTAGCGAAAATGAAATCAATTTAGTTGCAATCTGCAAAATGCGTCTTTTATGAATTAAAAGAAACTTTACAATTTATACTATCTATAGTAATTTTGAGCATTCAACTGCAACTGAATTGAATTAAACCAACCGGAATTTGCTGAATAACAAACAAATCGCAAAAGATCAATCGATCACAGATAATGCGATTGCTCACAGTTGTACAGTGCAAAGTTTCCAAGACATTTAATAAATACTTATAGTATTGTGCATCGCCGTGACAGTTGTTGTTGTCCGTCATCATTTTTGGATTTTACCGTATGCATTTCACTCTTCTCATTTATCGCTGTTTCCTGTCGGATAAATATCTTTTAAATGCTTTTATTTCGAAAAAAATTATCAAATCTTTTTAAATTATATCAGTTTCCTCCCAAAATCGCACTTCGTTAAGATCCATTGTATCTCGAGAAACTGCCACGACAGCAAACTGAACTTTTTATCAGAGCAAAATTACTGATCCTTCAATGATGATATCTCTGTTATCAGTCTTAATTGAGAAACTCATTTCGAATATAAACTAACAGGTTTAACTCCTTTCGCTGGTTGAATTGAAGGCGGTTTTATCTTTTGCTCTTCAACTTTTTGAATTTGCGTTAGAGCTGTTGCATGTGTCTTCTGAGATTCTGATTTCTGTATCGCTTCAAGTTTCGCGTCATTTTTATTGGTTGCTACGTGAATTTGTTTCACAGAAGTTGGTGTTTCGATGCTAAAGCTAGCAAATAAATTTGGTAATAATAACTTCCTAATTAGCAGTAAAATAGGGTTAAATCGACCTAATTATTTTTTAGATAGCATTTAAAGCTCATATACCAAACAGTTAGGCTTCAAAATTTTGGCTGTCAAAATCTTCCAATGGGTCAAAAAGTCAAATATATATGTTCCCAAAAAAAATAGCAGTATTTTTTGTGCACGAAAAGTGAAAAAAAAAATCAAACGTACTACTTACTTTTGCTTCGTTTCATCTTTTGATTTGAGCTTGTCTTTTTCAGTTTCAGAACTTTTCGTCTCTTCAACCGATGTTCCAAATCCCTAAACATTTTTTATATAATAAAATATACGATGTTGTAATTGTCTTGAGAACCTACAACAATTCCTTGATCTTGACGATCCTGAAAAACCAAGCGCAGATTGGCAGAAACATTGCCAGAAACGAAACTCAGAGGAAAAAAAACCCTAAAACACAGTGGAAGATTAATTTGGAGATGTGCAAAAGGCCCAACAAAATTAGCAACAATATAATTAGCATAATAAGCAACAACAACAACAACAACAACAATATTTGATCAATTTCGTTTTTAAATAACTTTAACTTCTTAAAAACTTTCGATAATAAGCGCACAAATATTAAAAACCAAAATTCTTACAACCGCCAAACAAAGTAGGTGACTTGTCTAAGTTAAATTTTCATTTCATTAAAAATTTCAGTAATTCAATGATAATGATTTCAAATAAGACTTTAAGTGTTGAAATCATCCTTACAATCCTGCTATAATCAAAATTTATTTTATTAAAATAAATTATAATGCATGAAAAAACTTCCGGAAGAAATTAAAAAATGAACGAAAATATCGGAAAAGAAAATAGTAGTGACAAAAAAAGAAAATAAAAAAACTTGAAAATACCCTTAGTGAACGTTGCCTCACAGCTTTGGCTTCTTCCGCAAGAATCATTTCAATAGATTTTTTCTTCGGTGGTACTGGTGGCGGTATATTTTTGGGTGGTATCACCGGTGGTTGTAATGAGCCTGCGGTTTCTGGTGATGGTGCTGGCGCACGGTTAGGTGAATCGCTACGATGTACAGAATTTTCTGTCTTTGTAGACTAAAATTCTTTTGCTTTTTTGTCCTTTTGATTTTATTTTTAAACGCGAATGGTGGAATTTCATATAGTTGAGGTTAATTTTAAGTTAATTGTTATTTTGAAAATAATGCACAATCGAAGAATCTTTTTTTTTGCTTTTCTTATGTGAGGCCCTGGAAAAGATGCCACGGCGGTGGAGAAGGCAAATTCATTAATTGGTAAAGAGCAGGATTAATTGTCAAGTGGAACAATTGGTAATCAGTTATTTTTTAAGTGAGAATTACCTGTGTGATTGTTTTGAACTGTTAAATTAATAATGAAAAGTATTAGCAGTTTCCGTCAGTCATTCATACTGTCTCTCTCAAAGTTCCCCTTTTTTTTGAATTTCAAAAAAAGAAAAATTGATTTAAAATAATGAGAAAAAATTAAGAAAGAAACAAGTCAACCAGAATTTCTTTTCCATAAAAACGCAAATGGAAAAAAAAGTTGAAAAAACAATTGAAGCGAAAAAAAGGAAAATTGATTGTTATCGCAAAGCAAAATGAAATTATTTCAAATTTAAAGGATAACTAAAATTAAATGCGTTAGAAATAAACTGATCTAAAAATTAAACTGAAAAAGTTGAAATAGAGCGGCAAAAACTTTGCTAAAATCTAGAAGCGAAAAAAATGCTGTATGGTACCTGAAGTTCTGGCTCTTTTTTTTCATTTCGATCACTGTGTTTGACAATCGAAATTTCGTGAGCATTTAAAGTTTTCGGGAATTTCAGGCTATCTTCGGATGTTAATGATTGGAGCGGTGAAGTAACATTGTTATCTAATGGATCAGACAGTGCTTCGCTTACGTCTACCGCATTCTGCAGATCAGTTTCATTACTCTCACATGTCCGGATTACGTCATAATGCATTTAAATTATTAAATCTGTTCCACGTGTTATTCAAAGATTTCCACATAGTTTTGTTACTGCGAAAAATGTGAACCGAAAACTTCAGGTACTGTAATAGGTCGGATGATTTAATATACCACTTAATATGAGTCGAATAAAATGATGATTTAGAGATTGAACCTTGAACCTTTACTGATCTAGTCTAGGCAAAGATGATACCCTCCCTCTATTCATTCCTGCTTCATAATAATTTGCATTAATAATTTTATAAATTTTAGTTACTTCCTCGGACTTTGTTAAATTAATTCTTTGTTTGATATTGAAATTTCAGTTAACATAGTGCCAGTATGATTTGCTTCTATTAGAGAACACCCAATCCTATCATGAACTTTTCACAGTGCAATGAAGTTATTTCATTTCTCAATGTGTTCCGATGTCATAACCAAACATTTGAAGAATTTCTCGCATCTATGGAACTCAACTCCCAAGAAGTTTAAAAGTACTAGAAACTGCGGGAGAAATTAAAACTTATTAAGACGGAGAAATTATTCTCAAACAGTAATACATCAAAAAGTATTACATTCTCATTTTGTCTCTTTCACAGATAACTGTGATCTAAACTTTACATAACAGCTAATTTTCAAAATTTTTTACTCACAGAGTTTATTTAGACATTCATTTATGAATTACTTGTGCTCATCACCTTTCATGTTAGGCATTGCAAACATGAGAGACTTAATTTATGGATATTTCGATCGGGGAAATTTTATTTACTTCTTTTATAAATATAAATGTTTAAGTATTACTTAAATTTTGCAGCGTTAATGATGAGTGAACATGGCCATTGGGATGAATTCTTTTCTTAAATTCAATGAAAGAGAAGAAGCAATTTCATTTATTGTGTTCCACTCCATTGAACTAACTTCAAATTTGAGTAAAGTGCTGCCAAATTGAAAGAGAACAAAATATCAAGTGAATCATTAGGTGCTTAAGTAGGCTTATATTTCAGCTAGAAAGCAGAAAATCATTAAAATTCTTCCAACAACATTCATTTCAATTTGAAAATTGTTGTGGTGAAAGTGAGTTATTAAAGTAATGAATGCTAGGCTAAGCTAGACATCCATTAGTTGCTTAGCATAGTGGGCCAAATTAAATCAACCAAGTGAAATAGCCAAGTTCAACGGAAAGTGAAAAGGTAGGAAACTGAAATTTTGAAATCTTCAAATCGAAACGAAAGCGAATAACTTTGCTTCATCAATTTTAATTTGCACAAAACGTTTTTGTCAATTTTGTAGTTAATGCATTTCTAAGTGTAATTGCCAGCCTGATCACTAACAAAAATTAATTCCGTCAGGATAAATTAGACGGAAGTATTGTTACCCATCCGTAGGATGTTTTGCAAATAAGTTAATTGATGACTTGATTGACATTCAGGTATTCTTTCGTTCCTCAATCCTCAATGAACAGAAGGAATGGGAAAGACGGGGGGTGTAAATAAAGGTCAAAGTGCGAGGTTGGGCTAAAATAAACTAAAATAAATGTTTGGCAGAAAGAGCTGGAGAAAAGAAGAACACATAAGAAAATAATAAAATGTTAAGATAAAAATTAGAAATATTGAAATTTTTGTGGAAGAGTCTGGAAAAGTCTAATTCAATTCGGTCATTAGACGAGTAAGTAAATGATGCACTCTTTTCATTTTTATTTTACCTTTGCTTATTTAAAAACACAATGTGAGTGCTTGGGAAATTAACAATGAACGGTCTATTTGAAGTGCTACTCAATCATTTCATATGAAATCTCATAGAAAGCTTTTGTTGACGCACTTGCGTTCACGCAAAAAAAAATATGTGAAAAATTTTTTTGAGCAAAAATTGCCAATTCTTCCATTACAAAATTCAGTAAATCAATGAGGAAAATTTTGTGAAGACTGATTTGCAATTGCAATAAATTAGTTAGCTAATAAATTCAATAAAAAAAATTAGAAAATGCGAAAAAATTATTACTTCAGGAGGATTGGATTTTTCCTGGACGCCTTCTCCTGCTCTCTTAACATTTTCATCTGTTTTTTCCGTTCCTTTCAACTGATCGTTATCCTGAAAATTGAAAATGTAAAATTTAACAAGAAAGAAAAGTGTGAGAAAGCTAACTGTGCAACCTGTGCTTTCATAATTTTAAAAAACTTTTCCTCTCAGCCATTTCTACATAAATTTAAAATTACGTCATCAACTTTTCCTGACACTCAATTTATTGCTGATATTAAATGCTTCATCCAACAATTTATCGATCTTATCTGCTTTGTCATTCATAATATCAGTTACTGCTGTTGTTTCAATGTCTTCCAACTTTTCACTACAGTAAATATCAATTTCAGAAAAGGTGTGTACCTGTTTCAGAATATCTTCACCTGGTGATATGATCTTTTTGATAGCTTGCACCTCTTCATTACTTTTTAATTCCATCATTAACTCATCTGCAACGCCTTTGCAAGTATTGCCTTGCAAAATATTTCCAGCACCAAGGAAATCATTTTCCGACGAATTTTCTTCTGGGAATTCATCTCGTTTTGCAGTACGATTATCCGCTTCATTCACTCCGACAATTTTCTCGTTCCCATTTAATCCATCGATTTCAATATTTCCATCTCTCATATTAATCTCACCAACTTTCTCATCCATTTCATCCTTCAAATTCTGCAATTTTGCTTCATCAATTTCCTCAACATCCGTTCTCTGCTCATTTCCTTCTGCATTCAATTTTCGAAACTTTTCAAATGTCTCATTTAACAATTCAGCCGCTTGATCCGCTCCTTCTTCCACTTTCATACCAACACAAATTGCTTCTTTAACATTTTCCCCGCACTGATATATCTTATCAATATCGTCTGCTAATTTATCTCCAACAGTTTCCTTGCATAATTCATTGAATTCAGAAACTATTCCATCGAGATTTCCATTGCCACTTTCACTTCTCCTTTCCGTTTTTTTCAATTCCTCTAATCCACCAACTTCTTCAAAAGTATTTCTGTCGACAGCATCAGCAATTCCATCTATTCCACACTTAATATCACCGAGAATTTCTGAAGCTTTGTTTTCGGCTTTATTGATTACACCGACAAAACCACAGTCTATGTTGCTTACTGCATTATTAGCAGAAGTGATAGTGTCCGAAGCTATTTTGCTCATTTCATTTTTCAGTTCATTAAATTCTTCAACATTTTCTTCAACTTTCTCTGATAACTTATGGATTAAATCGCTTCCCATTTTTGCAACATTTTCCATATTTTCTAAATTCAGTCCAGCTGAATCAGCGATACTTTCTAATACATTCTCTTCTGCCATTTCTTTCCAATTAGCATATACTTTTCAAATAGTATCCATCACCTGAAATTTCAAAAATCAAATCTTTTGTGAATAATTCAGTGTAATGAATGCGCGACATTGGAACATAAATTGAGTGGTAAAATAGTACTAAAAACTACTTTTTGATCATTTTATAACAGATCCTACCTGAAATATAATTTATACAGGTAAATAATTAAACAACGATGGTAATACGTTTAAACGAAACGATGGAACAAATTAAACACGGCAAGCAACGATTAATAATGTTGAGAGTTAATCAGCAAAAAAGGCAATTAATAGAAATATAAACTTTGCCGACAACACTGATTCTTTTTTGATAAATGTCAAAAGCATATTTTTTGAAAACTTTTGAAATAAGAAATTCAAATATACAAAGAAAGACAAACATCGACCCTTTTCAATGCCACTAAAAATTAAGTTAAAGTGTAAAAAACAGGAAACAACGAGCAAATGGTTGAGCATAGTCATCTGGCTAAATTAACATTTAGAATGGCAATTTCAAATTTTTTCACTAAATAGAAAATAACAGAAATTTAAAAAAAAACAAAATTCTAACCAACCACTTTTAATTGGATTAAAAAAAGAAAAAAAAAATTTTTCTCATTAAAGCCAAACACGATGTTTACTTTGTTGGCTCCCTACCAGCTGATGAATAAAACAGAGAGGAAATGATCTGACAAAACAACCACCAGAGATCAGTTCCCACTTCAGCTCCAATGATTCATTATATTTCGTTCAACAATGAAACGATCCAATTCAATAATTCAATCGATCGAAAATTTAATTATACAAAAGTATCACTCAAATCATTCGTTTATTAAAATAGCAAGTATTTTGCACTTTGCACTTTTCCTATTTCATAATTTTTGAAAAAAATCTGCAGAAATAAAAAAAAGCAATCTGTCGTTGTATAAGCTGAGATGTGTGCTGCGATCATTTTAGTTTGATGGAAAAATGCAAATAGAAAGGAAGAAAAATTGAAAGAAATATGTTTTGACGTCTTTTTTTTCTTAATCATTCCAAATTGAAGCGAATTTAAGTGCCATTTATCATTTTCATTCCATTCCAGATGATCGCATAATTTCAGAAAAAACACCTTCAGCTACTTTTTTTCTTTTTTTTTCCAACAAAAGATGAAGGATAGACTGTTTGTTAATTAATCTTGAATGTTACATTTGGGAGAGGGAGAGAGAAGTAATTGATAGCTCCGTTTTCCTCTAATTCCCAATATCACACTAGAACTTTTTGAAATGTAAAAATATATTGTCAAAATTGAAAAATTATTTGATCGAAATCGATATATTTAAATGAATTATATATGTATTGAAACTAAATTGCCAATTGGAATTATTTTTGCCGATGAAAAATGAAAACTTATTGACTTCACAACTTCGTCCTATTAATTAATTAATTATTTTTATTCAGTTAGTGGTAGTTTTCTGTTGAGAATTATAAATTAGTCGCAGATTGAATGAGGAAATGATTGATCAACAAATTTCATTTTATTGTTTATAATTGAAACAAAAAAATCTCAACACTAAAATAACCTATGCTACTCTTTCACACCCATTCCTACAAATAAAGTGATCCTTTTAAACCAACTGAAAATCGCGAATTTTCTAAATTAACACGACCTTTAGAATGTTTCCTTGAATTAGGAGGATAACAACTTAGATTAGCTAAAAATAAAATCAGAACAAAATCAAAACTGTAAAAAATTCACTTTCCATTCTTTCAGGTGAAATGCAACTCAGGCGGCTAACGACAATATTAAATTACAAGAAAGATTTCTGAGAAAATGATCGATTTGACAAAAAAATGTTTTCAGACAATATGCGTAAAGGTCAACTGAAATGATAGTTTTTCGAATTAATATTAAAGTGAAGAAAAAATTTAGGCTTGAAAATGTGAACAGCCATTTCCTATGTAAACAAGAAGCTATAAATATTTCTTTTTTATTAGAACTCAAAACGAATGAGGGAGATAGGGAAGAAGGGAAGTAGTCATCTCTATAAATGCTTTTATTTAATCAAACAGATGTTGACAGTACAGACACAGAGAGAGAGAGAGAGAGAGAGAGAGAGAGAGAGAAGAAGAAGAAGAGACTAAACAATTAATAATTGAATTTTATTAAGTATTAAAAAAACTCCTTTACGGACGAAGAATTGTAGAAAGAAAACTTTGAATTTGCAAAATTCATTTATAAGTTAAAATAAATTTCGAAAAAGCGGGATGATTCGGCTGAGATAAAGTAACTATACTTAACTATACTATAAGTAACTATACTATACAAGTAACTATACTTGTTCTACCAAACATCCTGACAGGGAAAACACATAACGAATAATTCTATGGCCTGAATGAGAAAAAAGATTATCAGTGATGATTCAGATGACTGATCAGCAACCTATTCGAAATTGAGCATATAACAGAGGCATGGCTTTTCCTCGACTACCACATATGATGTGGACGGTGAAGATTTACAGGACTGAAATGTGGAAGATGGAAGAATGTAAAGGAAGTGCTTCCTTAGATCACTGAAGGGTTGCTTGTTGAAATTGAAGCTGTGCAACAGGGAAAACAGTTGTTTCAGTCACCGCCTTGGAGCAAGTAATTTATCCCTTAGCTTTGCTTCACTTATCCAATAGCGCGGTGAAACTGTTCCCTTACTGCGTTCACAATACCACCGACTTCCTCATCCCTTCCATTTCAGTCATGCGGTTCCTAATGAATTTGAATTCGAAACTGAAACATACCACCCTTCTACACCTCTCAGCTTTCTTTTTATTCCTCGCCGATCACTAAGCTTACTTCACTTCCCAACACTGAAAATTAGTTATTATCAAAGCATATTGCTGAAACTTTCCGACCAATCATAGTTGTAAAGAGGAATTATGATAATTCAGACTCCTTTATGCTCAATAGGACAGATTTTCCAACAGATAGATTTCAAAGAGCTTGGTCACTTCTGTCCGGCAGTAGCTTCTGTGATCGCTGAACATTTATTCGATCACAGAAGTTTCTCGGCCTAATCAATGAATTGGTTCGAAAGAACGAATGGAATCGACCTAGTGATAATTCAATACCATAAGAAAGCGATAAGTTAAAAATTTAAAA
The DNA here is from genome assembly GCA_013365375.1 of Litomosoides brasiliensis. Classification (NCBI taxonomy): domain Eukaryota; kingdom Metazoa; phylum Nematoda; class Chromadorea; order Rhabditida; family Onchocercidae; genus Litomosoides; species Litomosoides brasiliensis. The sequence continues at coordinate 237,510 of JABVXW010000015.1, read as the reverse complement.
GATAATAATCTGAAAAGAGGAAAGAAGAAATCCGATCGATCCAATGAGGTATATTAAGATACTAGTGGATTAATCAACAAATAATTATTGAAGTGAAAGTTGTGGTTGTACGAAGATGAAGTTAGCAATGTTCAGATGGCAGCCATCGCTGAACTTAACACATCTCAACAACACCTCTAGCATCATAACCTACAATTTCGCAAATAATGCACGTCAAAATGCATTTATTTTGGTATATATAAGTAAATTTAGTAAAAAATAAAGAAAGTTTACAATTAAAATTGAAAATTTGTAATTCAATTCTCAGTTCAAATTGAGAAATTTTTTTTATTCCTAACGGATTAAATAAGGATATTTTAGGCAAAAGTATTTAAGAATGAAAAATTGAATGTCTTAAAGCCATTTTACATTGCATGGATATTTGAAGGTAGAACTCATCGATTATCAAATTGATTCGTCCTTATGCTTCAGGAAAGGTTTAAGAAAGAGAAAAAGCTGAGAAGAACAAGAGGTGGGAAGAGAAGCAAACAGTCATAACAGCTGGTTGGAAAAAAATGAAGGATTTGTGACAGCAATGTTCAAAGGAGCAAATTAAAGAGGGCTGATCGGTTGGCTGAAAGGAAATATGGATGAAAGTAATAAACAACTGCTACACTGTGAGAACTTTTTGCCAACTGGAAAAATAAGACGATCTGATTGAACTTACTGATATGATATCCTATTACTTTGCAAATATTTGATGCATTTTAGATGATCTGCAAATGAAGGCGTGAGAAAAACGTGTGACGAAAGGTGCGATAAGCGATGCAATGCGTGATATTTCCGCCAAACCACATATCAGACATATTTATTTCCCCTCTTTACCGTTGTATCTGTTCTAAACGACTGTAAAAATCTTTCATCACGGGTATTTATCTTGCCTATTTTATATAAATTAAATTTTAAAATGTTAAGCGGATCAAAATTCGGGAAAAAGAAACATTATTGTCTGATAATCGGGAAGTACTGTAGCTAAAATTTTTATTAATTGATATTTGCGATTATGGTAAATATTGAAGTTTCTAAGGCATATGAAGATAACTGATAAGATTAACGTTTCATTACACTTTTGTCTTCTCGTCTCTTCTTGTCATGTGATACTACGTACAAGTACTTCAAGGTAGCGGCTGTTCTATTTCTTTATCCAAAAAAAAAACGGAACGAACATTTACGTACTGAAATATATACGTGAGAAGGTAAACTATTTATTTTTTATTCAGACACAATAATAACACTGTTGCAGGGATAGTTAGCGATCATATGATTAGAGTATTAGCATAATTTTCGCTTGTATCTTCAGAACAACAAAATCATTTTAAATGTTCATTCTTTGAAATGTGTGTTTAAAAAATAATCGTTAGCAATTGAGCCAGCAATTTTTTTCCTTCCAAGAATTCAAGTGCAATTTCTTGGAAATTTAAATTGGTAACTAATCTAACGATTTTTATAATTAAACCAAATTTCCAACGCTTATCTTCAGTGATCAGCACTTCCTTTCACAATGTTTGAATGCGAATAAATTGTGAGTTGAAATTGTAAAATGTCAGTTCAAATTGAAATACTGAAATCAGTTAAAATTGTGAAATGAATTATGATCTTCACGAATAATTTTCGTGTTTACTAAAACAACTGACGAACATTTATAGCACTTGTAACAAACAATGGCGAAAATTGGCAGTTACAATTTTTTGTTTAAGTCCAATTATGGGAGTATTTTTAATTTCCGTTATTTTTCGTAATCTAAAATTGAATTCACTTTTTCCTCACTTGAGTAGGAAATCAAGAAGATTAAATTTTTTTTAATAACATTAAAAATTTTTTTTAAAATTAATGTTCCTATGTGTAACAGCTATGAGACCATTTTTCAAACCAATAAATCTTTAACTACTGAAAATTTAAAAGCGAAAAAATAGAGCGTTAAATTTTAAAGATTTTGAAATACAAAAAGTGTAGCAGAAAACTTAATCTTTCAAACTCTGAAATTTTTCGAAATTCCAACAGAAAACGTTCTTTTCCAGACATAAAAATTTTTAAGTTAAAGAGAATTCACAACAAATATGAACTTCAGGGATAACATTCGGTTGAAGTTCGATACGCATTAACCGGAAACATTCCAATTCATTCCAAATCCCCGATATCATTCAGGGAAGCACTGCTTTGCAAAACATTGCCCGTGTACGGAAGGAAAGCTTGCTGGAACTCTAAAACTGGAAAAGCTGCTCAAAATCCCATTTGTCCACAAGTTGATATGCAATCAGACAACGACTGGAAATTATTCAGATTGCCGCCACAACCTGTATATTCGAACGGTACACACTGATTCTGTAATGGAAAAGTCAATTATTTTCTAGTTTATAGATCATTTACAGGTCATCGAAAATAACTAATCAAAAATTCAAGCAAAATATTTATTTAGTTTCGCATAATATTTATTTATCCATAAAATATTTATTTAACCGTTAGTTTATCCATTAAACTGTCAACTTTCCAAGGGAAGGAAAATTGGTGAGTAATAGGAATGAGTAACTATTACAGACTGACTAACTGGAAATAATACCGACAAACACTGATTTTCTACTTATTGTGAAATGTGATCAGAGTGTGTCAGATTATCTTCAGCTTCTTTCAGAAGCACTGAACAAAAGTTCACATAGTTCGTTTAATTCTATTTTTCCATGACTATTATTTCATACGTGACGGTTTTTTCCTGATTTGCTACGTTAAGCAGCAGTATTATTTCGCACCTTCCCTCTAAGATGTATTTTACAAAATTTAGCAAACTTCCTGAAATACTCAATTACAGGATACGGAAATAGCTTTAGATAAGTAACCTGCTGTCGATCGAAAGCATAACGTGTTTCACGTCCATTACAAGCTCCTTTATCTATGGATAACAAACATAGCTGTTCTAAAAACGTAAAAAAATTCAATTAAAGCATCGAAGTTTGAAACAAAAGAAAAAAGTTAAAAGTCGGAAAATGTGAACAAGTTGAAATGGAACTGAAAACCATCTATTGCTTCTTGAGGAGAAGGTTTAGGGTTAATATTCAATTACTGTATTTTATTGAGTTAAAAATAATGAAATAAAGGAAGTGGAGGAATGAACTAAGTACGACTAATAAATTCCACATGCATCATGCATTGCCGTGCAGATTTCACAGATTACATAATCGCTCTTGTAATGATAAAAGTAAAGTGATAAGAGGAAATGACCACAAATTGAACTGAATATATGAACAAGTGGGAATTAAAAGTATACCATCCAATAGAGAGTTCTGAAATTAAATAATTTATTAATTTTCTATTTGTGTTTGCAAGATTTGGCCTTTCTAAGAAATGCAAAATAAAAAATCGGTAGTGTTTACGGATCCATTCAAACCAGAAGTGCAAATAGTGAAAGGTGCAATATGAGGTGTTGAAAGATTAGCAGGTGTAACTTTTACCATAAGCATTATTGGTGTCGCAGTATACTATTCTTTTAGTCATTGTAAGCAAGCGGTTTTCCTTATGTACAATAACGCTTTAATTATAAATTTAAATAACTTAAAATTTTTTCAAATTTTTTTTAGGAATTTTCACATTACAATTTTTCGCAGCTCATTTGCATTATGTGATACCATTTGGTTTACATCTTTTTGTTGAAGAATAATCCACCTGAACAAACTTTTCATATTTGTTTTTTTTGAATGGAAGTTATTTTCATTTCACCTTTCCTATACAAACAAGATTACGGCATCGATCTTAGCTTCCTGATCATATTATCGTATCAAGCGAGAATCGGCAACATCTGGTGGCGTTTGTTGAAGCCACGTATTTTCTAAAATTTAACTATTTGAAATATCAAAACATAGCTATTTCATCCTGTTCACGTAACATCTAAAAGTCTGATAAGATCTAATAATATTCATATTTAATTCATCAGCATAAATCATATTCAAAGTCACTGTTGCAAAAAAATTCAGTTTTTCATTTATTATTGTTTTGAATTTGATTTCAATTTCAACTTTCTATTTTAAGTAATAAATGTCGGACCTGTATGACATGGTTAACAATATGACTTTTTCTTTACCATTTCCGATCAAACAAGAACCATGAGTACTGTAAAAATTTAGCTTTAGTACATTGCAGTTCGTTAGCTTTCCCATTTCATGCAAAATTTTCAGCAGACGAATTCTTCTCAAACACTGAAACAAAATCCCACACGCTGGAAATACACTTCAAATATCAAACAAATACCTTTGAAATATTACGTGCGTGTGTGTGTGGGAGTGTGCAGTCCTTAAGAAAAACAATTTTTAACAGAAAAAAGTATGTAAAGTTTCTAAAGTACAGCATGCAATTAGTTAGTATAGATAATTTACGCCAATTAGTCTGTCATTGCGTGCAAGTTAGCAGATAGTGTGACATTTGCAGAACAATAGTTTCCGATTAGTGAAAATAAAATAATTCTTTAAAGATACATTTAAAGATATATTTTCCAAATCGAAAAATAAAAAAAAAATAGATATTCATTTTCATACACTTTTATATGTGATGGATTATGAACGATAGTTCGGTAGATGTAAAAGTCAACCTGGACATGTCCTTGAGCATTCTGTCTGTGATACGAAATTATTTTGATTCCCTCGTATACCATTGTACTTAAAAGGTAAACACTCACGATCATCAGTGCTATAGTACCATCGCGATAAATCCGCATTACCGGAACCTGGTGAAAGTGGTACCGAACATGGATTTGTTGCTAAAAACTTTTTTCATTCACTACCTATTTGCACAGAAGATATTATTAATTCACAGATATCTTCATCGTTGTCATATTAATAAATTTTTTTTAATAAATAAAAATGATTAGTTTGTTTGAAATTCATCATAAAAGAGAAATGCTACCTCCAGGACAGCAAACGGTTGTTTCTGGTGTTGCACCAACATGACACCAGAAATTTACCGAACACACCTCTTTATTAATTACTGAACAAAAGAGCACTTGTCCTGCAGTGTTTGTTGCTGGTTGTCCAATGCATGGATTTTCCGGTGGACGACATCGCAGTTGACAGGCTATCTGCAAATACAACTCTGCAAGATCGTTGATATTTACAAGAAGTAATTGTATAATTTTACTTTTGTCCATATCACTTTAAATGAATGTGCAAAAGTATGTCGGAATACGTCTCATTTTAATATTACCTAATAATTTAATTCGTTGTATTTGATTACATCGGTAGTTCTGAATCTTTTTTTTCCAATAAATATTTAGATGGATGTGTAGTAGTAGATCGGAATAGATCTTATATTATGAAATATCATATAATTTATTAATTGGATTGATAAATTCATAGTATCTAAATCTTAAATGAATATATATGTGCAAATATAATTTATCTTCTTATTCCAAAATTGAAACTTTCTGTAGTAGTAAGAATCTTTTTTCAAGAAATAATTCAAGAGAATTTATTTTGTGATTAGAGAAGGATCTCTTACCTGTGACAAGAAATTATTCTGATTTCCCTTCATACCTTGATATGTGAAAGGTCGACATATTCCTGTCATCGTATCGTAATGATATCGTGTCAATTTTTCATTTCCTTCGCCTATCACCATAGGCAAATTACATGGATCACTAACTGCTAAAATTATAAAATTCGTTATTGCATGAATAACACGTCATTTGCGCTCCGTGAAAAATAGTTAACAATTCCAACTGCACTTCTATTTCTTTGATAAGAAAATTGGATACTAAATAAAATTTGATACAATTGCTGAAAGAGATCACCTCCGGGACAGCAAACTGTTGTAAGTGAATTGCTGCCAGGATTACACCAGTAACCATTCGGACAACTGTTTATGTGCAATGATGTTGCAATACAGGTTTGATAAGTACCATTTGAAGTGATAAATGGTTCGCCTAGAAGGTAACTTATATATAAGCTTCTAGTGTTCACTATTTTTGGCTGAGACTGAGATTTAAGTCAAACTTCACGCGATAATCGAAAGCTTCGTCCAAGTTAAATCTAAATTTAATTTTATTTGGGTCTAATTCAACAGATTTAAAGCCAAACCATCAGCACATGGATTTGTTCGGCAAGCAATTTCGCAACTCTCTTTGGTCAAAAAATTATTAGCATTGCCATACAGCCCACCATAAACGAACATTTCACAGATGCCTTTCTGTGTATTGTAATACCATCGCCGCAATGATGCATTACCAGTACCGCCGGACATTGGCTGCTCGCAACGATTTCCTTCTACAAAAGAAATTTCAGAGAAATGAGAAATTGAAGAAATTGCACTTTCTCTGAATAGTTCAAAGAAACTTGAAATAACTCTTTAAAAAATGGCAGAAGTTTATTAAGTGTTTGAAAGTGGTACCGAAAGGACAACAAAGTGTAGTCTCCGACGTAGAACCGTAATGGCAATAGTTACCAGTAGGACATGTTCGTGAATCTGAGCAACTTTGAGGTGGTAGTGATATTGGTCGATTACATGGATTTACGAAAACTGAAATTTGATAATTATGCAAAAAAAGACGAAAATTTCCATAAATTACCTAAACTCATCACTGCTACAAGGAATGCAAAATTCAAGATGCGCAAACCTTTGCAAGCAGCTGCGCAGTCGGCTTCAGTTATGAAGTTATTTTGATTTCCTTTTCTACCGTTATACTTGAACATTTTACAGGTTAACGTAGCTGTATCGTAATACCAACGGTTTGCAGGTGGTACGGATGCTCCTTTAATACCAACTGAAAGTGGCATCTTGCATTTTGCAAGATTGCTTTCTGCACCAGGGCAACATTGATATTCGTTTGGTACTAAGCCCAAATGACACCAGTAGTTTGGACCACAGCTATTCTCACCAAATACGCAAAGTTGTGGCTTATTGGTGCTAATTTCCATCAACGGAAAGCCCTGTGGACAAACATTCACGTAAGCTGAAAATTAATTACTCTTTGAAGTTGAAAAATGAATCATATGGAAGTGATTGTCGATCGATGATAGATTTCAAACTGCAAATTTATAAATATAGACGGAAACGGTATCGTGTGGTAATACAATTCAGTTAACAATAAAGGAGAGGGAATTTTTGCTTAATTCTTTATTTTTAATAAATAATTTAAGAAAAGTACCAGGACAAGTCAGTTGACACTGTTGTTCACTGACAAAATTATTCTGATTACCGGTCATACCGTGGTAAGTAAACGGTAGACATTGCTTGCTATCTACGTCAAAGTACCATCGTTGTAAGTTTGCATTACCCATTCCTTCAGTCACTGATTGCAAACAAACTGCACTTTCTTGTACTGCAAAATCCGATACTTACGATTGTCGGGAAACCCGAGAGAAACCTAACACAAATTCTAAAAGTCCCTAAGATTTCGTTATGAACTGTTACATCTATATATCCCGTATACTGCAGTCCGTTTCAACATCTTATAAAAAGCTAAATTGGTTACATCATTTGCAAGCTTTTTTTTGTAGTTAACCGTAATTTCACAAACGATTTCCTTTATTGCTAAGAAAGCAGCATACCATTCCTTTGTGCTTGGATATCGCCTTATGTGAAGAAGCTTCTTTACTCATCACTGTGTGCTATAACTTCTTTCTACTCTTAAACTCTTCCGATGAGATAGGATCGGAGGGGCTTCTGCTTCTATTCTTCGCTTTTTATTCTTTTTTTCCTCTTTTGGGGCTACCTATCATGCTCCTCAACCGTCAGCCCTTCACGTCCCCAACCTCATCTTCAATTACTAATTCCTCCCTTTCATATAATAACCATCTTGTACTGCTTAGCAACTTTATTCTTCAAATACTGTCCCGTCGCTTACTCTTCTGTTACTGAAACTAAATGAATTCGCAATAAATCCTTTAGAAGTATTATTTGCTGTGTATCTGCAAACAACACAAATTTCTCAACCAACCGCAGACGTCCCCAACATGTGGTTCACTGTTTGTCCCCAACATTAATGATTTGTTGTTTAGTTGTAAGTGTGATCGGAACATTTAGAAATAAGACGAAGCAAATACCTCTGCCTGGGCAGCACACGGTTGTTTGCGGTACTGCACCAATGTGACACCAAAAACCATTACTGCACTCGTTGTGTGAAGTACACGATCGTGGACGTCCATCATTTCCCTTTTCTGCTTCACCCAAAGCACATGGATTTATATATGCTGAAATTGCATATAAATGTTGTATGTAGTCGTGCTCCAATATGGTGCCAAGTTACATGAATTGAATGATTGCTGAATACTGCTATCCATGGATACATACGAATTTATAAATCCTAAATTTAATATAAAATTAATTAGAAAAATTTTTTATGCTCAATGTTAATTTATTGTTCTTAACATCCAGTTGAATAAGAAACTTTGCAAAACATAAGGTGTGAATACTTTATATGTGAACAGAATTACTTAGCCAAACGACAAAAATTAGCATATTGATATTTATTGCAAAAAACGTAGCTACCAGCTTTAGTACATCAAAAAATCGTACAAAAGAGTCAGACGGAAGAGTGAGCTATTGTGAGGGAATAATTTAAACCTTCAATAGATAGTGCTACTATCTTATCAGTGATACCTGATAGAAGGAAAGCTACAATCAATTTTGATATCAAAATCGATGAGAATACCGAACATCACCTTGACAAACTTGTTGGCATTGCTGTTGCATTAGAAAATTATTCTGATTACCGCGCATAATTTATAAGCTTCTGCTCTTCAAGTAAATTTATCCTTTCAAATTTTAATACATTAAACTGAAAAGAACTAACCGTTGCAAGTTTCCTCACAAGCCTCTTTACTTAAAAAGTTATTTTGTGTGCCTTTTAAGCCAGCATAAAGGAATTGCATGCACCGTTGACTTGCAACATTCCAGTACCATCGCTGTAAGTGATAACTGCCCTGTCCTTGCTGTACCTGTTGCTCACATGAATTACCGGCTGCAAATTTAAGAGGATGTTATTGAAGATGTTGTTGGACTTGAAAAAGCAAAAGAAATAATAAAGTGTGTCGGGAAAGTTACCGATGTTTGGACAGCAAACAGTTGTTTGTATTTGAGCTCCAATGTGACAGTAATGTCCGACTGGACATACTGATGGCTTAGCTGCTGAGCATTGGACAATATTTCCTTGAATCCGATATGGTTTACCAACAGCACATGGATTTACTAAAAAAAAATAATTTTTTAAAGTTGACTTTTTGAAGAGAAGGATTGATATCCTTGAGAGTGCCTTTATGTAAATTTCTAACTAAGCCTGAAAAATTTGATAGAACCAACCAAAACAGGTCATTTGACAGTCATTTTGATTTAAAAAATTATTCTCGTTGCCTTGTAAACCTCTATAAATGAATGGTTCACAGTGTTCTGAATCAACATTAAAATACCATCGTCGTAAAAAGGCATTCCCTAAACCTGTATTTAACGGTTGATGACATCCATCTCCGGATGCTGAAAATTTTAACGATAAATTAAATTTGCTAGTCCGGAAAAATCAGTGAAATCAAAATGACCAGATTGTTTTATATAACGATGCATTTATTTAACAGAAGTTAATATACTATAATGTGGAATATGGCGGCAAATCTATTACCGCCATAATATAGCTAATTATAATTTCAGGTTAGAAATAACCATAATTTTATGCAAATAGATAATTTAATCTCGAAATTTGATTTAAATTTATAAATTTGCAATTTCTGACAGTAAATAGATACAATAACAGGTTTACGTGATCGATTGCAGCAAACGGTAGTTAACGGCGATAGTCCAATATGACAGAATTGGTTCCTACCACAGGCACCGTTATCAAAGCAGGGTATTTGAGGTACGCTGCTACCATATGCGCATGGACCCAATAGTTCTACAAAAACATATATCACAAATATGAAATTAGTGCAGTAAGATCAAGCGTTCTAATTTTGATAATTAATGACTTAATTAGGTGAGGATTTTGTGATAAATAGAACTCTTGTATAAGTAAAAATTTTAAATACATTTAAAGTGCTGTTGTAAAATTTTCACAAATAACATTCTCGCTTGTCGCAAACCTAAACATTGTTGCTGACATTGCTGTAAGGATTCAAAATTGTTCCGATTTCCATTAATACCACGGTAATCGAACTGCTCACATGTTCTGGTGTACTTATTGAAATAATATCTGACCTGCAGATCATAACCGTGTCCGTGATCCAACTCTTGCTTACACGGATTAACTGCAATCTGTTCATGAGCTTGCAAGGTTAAATATCAATACGAGGTAATCAAACTGATAATTTAAGAGGAAAGAAAATAAATAAATGTAAGAATTTTGTAAATTTTTCTATTTTTCCAATTGCTAAGCTAATTATTTTTTTAGGATAAATTAAAACTGTCCTTTTATGCCAGAAGAAGTAACTATTTGAAATATTTTATAAGCTTTAGAACTAAAATCATAAAAGCAATGAATATATTATATTGCAACATCGAAAAAAATACTAAACTGCAGTTTTATGTTTGGGTACTATTCAGCTAAACCATTTACATAACTGTTTAAAAAAAGGGCATTTTTAAGGGAGAAAAATTAAACTGAAATTTCAAATTAAAAAGAAACCTTCACATAATTTTTGGCAGTTATGAATTGATGGGAAGTTATTTCCATTTGCGCAACAACCTGACCAATAAAATAACTCGCAACGCATTCTAATTGAATTATAGTACCACCGTGGTATACGATATGGGCCTGTACCTATTTGCCGAGGTAAATTACATGCTTTCGCACCTATAAATAAATATTTCCTTTAAAACAGAACTGTTAATAAACATTATTGAATGGAATTCATAAAATTAAATTGTGTGAAAGTTAACCGCGAGTTTGACTTGCAGGATTAAATGAGAATGAAAATTGTTGCGGTATTGCAACACTTCGTTGCCTTATCACTTTATGTCCTACGCTAATATTGTCGTAGGTTTGGAAGTGGTATTTTCGACTCTGAAACGAAATGTAAACTTCCTAATGCAAAATGGTACTAAAATATTTTTGCTCTGTTAAAATATTGAATTTTTTGCTAAATGATTAAAGCAAATGATGTTGTTGTGATAAAAAAGAAAGTGATGATTGATTGGCGGTAATTGTTGTCGTCAGGCGCAACTAATCAGTGCGAATGTTTTAGGAAAAAACATATTATGAAATAAGATCATTTATGTCGTCACGCTAATTACGATATTATTTTTCTTTTTTTTGTACCTTTGAAATATATTCTGAATTTACATTTCTGAGCGGTAATTTACAGCACATAACTATCAGGCGGGAATGACCGATGATTACCAGCAATAGTAACTTTTGTAAGCCAATCATTGCACTCAATGCTTTGATTTTCTTGCAAGCCATATGAAATTAAAAAGGTGAAATTTTCATTTTCTGAAAATAATGTGAACTTTAAGTAAATAGCTAATTGAAATAATTTGAAGATTACAGGACAAAAAAATGAGAGGCGAAATGAGCAATGCAATTATCAACAAATCATTTTCTCCGTCTTCTTGGTTACACCTCTACTGAATATGCAAATTTGAGAGCGATTGCTCTTGAAACTTCCTAGAATAAAATGTACGGGAAAAATAATAAGGCACTATACCAGTTACAATAAATCCAAAAGATAAATTAATTTTTCTTTCCACAAAATTTAAATTTTAATGGTATGTGTTTGTCAAATTCTCAAGATTAAAATCTTAACTGGAAGTAGAAAAAAAAATATCGATTTCCGTAGCAATATAATTTGCGATATTTGAACCAAACCTTCAACATAATATGGAATTGATAACAATTATAAAGTTTCCTCGGCGAAATGAATTTTCGAAATTTTTTGATAAATCAAAAAACTAGATGAAATAGCTCAAAATTTGGTCTAATTATCAGATAAACAAAAAATTTCATCATTCTTCTCGTAGACGTCTGATGTAATTACGTTTGACACTTTGACATTTATGTCTCGAGCAATTTCCCACTGATAAGAATAGCAATGTCCATTATTAAAGGAAACCTTCCATTCTTTAATTTGAATTAGGAAAAAGAACCATCAGTTTTATCAACTGATATGATATCAGTTATTAATCACCAAAATGATCTTTGGACATCGAAATTTTAGAAGACTTTCTACTGCATAATAACAGAAGAAATTTATATATTTAATACAGTCCCAAATTGCTGTCAAGTAGCCTAATTAATTCTGCCGAATATTGAAGCAAAGCTTTGTAGCTTAACATCGGTAAAGTAAATTATTAAAATGAGCAATCGTTGAAAAGAATGTTGGAAAGAAGTGAGAGGGAATAGTTAAAAATTAAAAAAAAAACTGGATGGCGCTAATTGTCAATTTTCATTCCTGTCCAACAGTGCTTGCAAAATTTGTTGTCTCAATGAATTTCAATTGAGGATACTCATCTTACTTGTATACCTGTCTTTTACCTCTTCATCGAAATCCTTTCTTAAAGAATACCTCATTGCTTCCTCTCATTCTCCTATTCCGTGCAAACATCAAATTTAATAAAAGAAAAAACTTGTTATATATCTCTCTCTCTGTGTGTGTGCTTTACCGTTTTGCGGGAAAAAAACTTGACATCTCTCGACTTTACCATTTCTTACAAATACAAACAAAACTCTCAATGAAGCATTCATTTATCGCTTAGAAAATAAATGCTGTACTTTAGCGTAATGCGAAAATATTTCATTTGTACCAATTGCGCCTCTTACTAACAAATATCAGTTGAGAGAGACATTCCTTTAGACTATTAATCAGTTCCCCTCGGTAAATCAATAGATGATGAGAGAATCGCTGTCTAATTAAGCTTCTTTCAATTCTTATTTTTAGGCTAATTAATAAACAGAGGTTCAAGCCTGAAATTTGATTCAACAAATAGTAAGAAAATAAAATATTGGAAATTAAAGTTTTTTCGAAAATATACGAATTTAATATTTCATTTAGCTGTTTCCTTTCATGATCATTGTTAAATTATAAAGAAGAAAGTTTTCCACACAAAGATAATCAAGAAATTTATTCAATAATTAAATTGGAAATAAAAAGTGTTAAGCATAGAACAAGAAAAGCCACATAATTGCATTGTAACTATCATTCAATGCGATTATCACAATTACTACGATTACTTACTGCGTGATATTTCCTTCTATCGATGATCGCCTGGCAGGTCATTCATCTATAAGTGCCTTAGTATTCTTCAATACATTCTTCCACTATAAAAATAATACCAAAATATAAATGATCTTTTTCGGCCAGAATGTTTTTCAGTTTGAAACAAATGGCATTTCAATCTACGTGCCTCACTTAATTAGTGAAGTATAGTAAGAGAGTAAAGGAAATGAAAATAACATTGAATTCTGTTGAGAGAGATAAGTAGTGAAAATATAATTTTCATTTCTAAATGAAACACAAAGCGTAAAATTAATGATTGTGAAATTAGAGGAAACTGTAATATTTTATTAATCGATTTGTTTTTGAAATCAAAAATGATTTCATTTATGCGCATATCTGTCTCGTTAGCAACTGCTCCAAGGTAGCTTACAGTGATTCATTACAATGGCCAGAATTCTTTCAATTTGTTAAAAGTTAATTTTAGTTAAAAATTCATCTCATTTTATTCAAGTTGTTTGTCTTTTTATTCTATAAGTAAAATTATGGAAGAATCGATCGAGCTGACTGATAAAACTTAATTAAATTAGTGAAATATGTTATGCACTTTTCTGTTGCTATTTTAAAACACTTCGTTTCTGAAAAATTAATTATAATACTCAAAATACAATTAGCAAATAAGCCTAAAATTGTAAGTGCAAAGGATCTTGAATTCTAAACATTTTACTTTCCAAAAAAAAGTTAACCTTTAATTTCAGTTCACTTCCTGGAATTTTAGCAAAAAAACTGCATGAATTGAATTTGATTATAGCTATAAATTATATTTAAAAATTTTTTTTATGGCTTTTCCTTGTAAACATCAACGATTTTTGATGTATTTGAGAGCGCATCGACCGACTTCTGCGAATTCTCGAAATCCGTCGGACAATTCTATTGATCTTGGCCCGATGATGTACTTCCTTGTCTTTGAGAGAGAAGTCCCAGACAGCTCTCTCACTTCAGGCATATTATTTTTGTTATACTCTTACTGTGCTGTTAATTCTATTTATTGGTAGTAATTTTAACTTAATTAATCTATGAATATTTCATCCAATATCTTTGTCCTCGTCATCTAATGTTTCATTGATCTTAACTTTTTGTTTATTTATGTAAGAATTGTTCGGTCTATCGTTTATCTTTTGTTTGGCGGTAGTCCGTTTTGTCTTAATACGCCACTTCTAACTTAGCATCGACTTTGATTTATACAGAAATTACCGAATAGTTCGTCCTCGTCAATTAGCCAATTTCATGTTTTTGTGATTAAAGTTATCTGTGTGTAACTAAAGTTAAGTACACATATCCTACAGGGCCACCCATTGTTGCTATGAAAGTGGAAATGTTCAATCCATCATTATCCATTAGTCTGGTTGGATGGCATTCTTCTTCCTTTAATCCGATCATTTTCAAATACAACAAGTCTCATTCATTACAGACTTGAGAGAAGGAGAATAAATCGATAAGTATGAAATGGATCGATACTGATTGATTGAAAGCACCGATTGCTAAAGCTTTTTGTTTAAAAAGAAAAATTGAATATAAACATTTGTGCAGCTAATGAGCCTGAAAACAACCGCTTCACTATTTTACTTATGCTTTTATTATTTCACTAAAGCAGCAAATTTTCCTTCATCGCTTTTCCTCTCTCTTCTCCTCTTTCTGTGTACACATGCGTGTGCGTGTATAAGTGCGTGTGTGTGAAATGCGCGGAATGAGTGATACTGAAAAGTGACATTACTCGTAACTCATTAACTTTCAATAAGTAATGAGAGATGAGCGTTCATTTATGCTAATAAATATTCTTCGCCATTATTGCTTTTATTTATTATGCATTTCTCAAGTTATTTTCGATATGCCAATTTTTACTTAATTTGTTAATTAATTGTATTATACTCTTTTTCTTTCGTTGCATATTTCCAGAAAAGGTTCTTTCGATCAGATAACTTGTTATATTAGCCGATTAAACGATTCAAAATTACCGTTGTTGCTACTTTAGTTATTCATATTTTATTCTGTTAATATCAAATGAGTGAATTATTAGTTTGGAAATTATAGAACTAAAGATTTGTGAAAAAAAAATTTTCATAGAGAGAACAATTAATAGCAAATTGCGGTTTGTGATTAAGGAACTTCTAGAACACTCGTGATTGTTTCTGGATTTTTTCATTTCTCACTTAAGTTTCCCACTAGCATTCTTAAGTTATATCTACAAGTTTCAAACGGTAATAATTCCCCTCTACCTTGCCCTCCTTTCATCACCCAAAAAAATATAAGCTAATATTGAAAGGCAGAGCAATGAGATATCTTAGCAAAATTAGATAACTTTTACTTTCAAATAATCAATATCATTCGTATTGTATTGCAAAAAAATGACGAAAAGCTGGTAAGATGTAGAAGGATATAGCTAAGCTTGCAAGTGATGGAAAGAATAAATTAACGCTGTGATGCAACAACATCCATCCATCCAACAGCACATCTCTCCAGACTTACCTTATGGCTTGTTCCACTATCGTTTTGCATCGTTAGCTTCTTTCTCTTTGATAATGGAAAAAGTTTGTAATTTTCGAATTTCACTTTTTGTGTTAAAAGTCGGAAATCAATGCATCTAAACTAATAGCTAGCAAGAGTTGTGAATTAAATTATTGCTTAATTTAAGACCTGAACGGATATGTCTAATTTACTCCAACATTACATTTAATCTATTTCAGGTTTAAATTCTACTTTTAGAAAATTGTTATAACGTCAAGGCTATTTCGCACGGTTAAATCAAGTGTTAATTTGTAATTTACCATTAATATGTATGCAATCGTAATCGCAGCAAGATCAGTGATATTTATGAATTTCATATTTTAGGTAACTTACCGATAATTGAAAGTGACAAAGTTAGTCAGCAACTGTTATTCTCATAGAAAAAAATTGCTGTTTTTGGAGCGAAAAATGCCGATAAAGTCTGAACTTGCGGATGTTCAGGTTCCTCGTGTACCGTTTCATGAAGTAATCTTTTCTGAAATGCAACGATATGGCAATGAAGTAGCGTTGGTAATCAAACTTTGTTATTATTTTTTAAAATTTATTAAAAAAAAAGAAGCGATGTAATCGTCGTGTTTTTACAGATAAATAACGACACCGATGAAATATTCACATTTGAGGATATTCTAATTAAAACAAAATATATTGCAAATTCACTGCTTGCAATGAGAATAGAGAAAGGCGAGGTAAGATTGTTTCTGCCTGTTATATTAATTAATTAATGGAATTATTGGAAATTTTGATGAAATTAAATTTAAAATAACTAAAGAAAAATGATTCGTGCAAAAGGAAGGAAATGAAAAGTATTTCAAATTTTGCCTCTTCAATTTAGCTGTTTGTTAACTTAGAAAAGGTCGATCTTAGTTATTTTATTTGAGTTTAATTAAATATCTTTTTTTGTGAATTTACAATAAGGAATGTTTCATAAAATCTTTCTTTCTTTCCCGTTTACATAGAATTGAAAAATTCAAATTTTTTTTTGATTTACTTTAAATATTTTAGCCAATCATTCTATGCGTACCAAATTGTCCAGAATTCGTGTGGCTCTTTCTTGGCATATCACTTGCCGGTGGAATTGTTTGTCCATTACATCCAAGTTTTTCAAAAGGTTCACTTGATAGTTTTAAATTTCACTTGCTTTTTACAAAAACAATTAAACGACCTTTAATGAATAATTAAAGAGATAAATTGAAATTTTCTGTTTTATATTGCAATAAATTTTCAAATGAATGTCACAATATTATGTGCCATTTTACTATTTCCAATTACTCCTTTAATGATTTCGAGAGGAATAGTGGGATATCAATAATGCATTTAGCTTAAAAGGAGAGGATAGGAAAGCCTTGAAGATGAGAGGTTGGCAGTGATCGGTTTGATTGCTAGAAGTTGGCAACGATTAACTGAAGCTGAAAGTAACGATGATCTTCATGCTACATGCTATATTACAGTATAACTATTTAGTAAACTGAAAAAGCAGAAAAGACTTGAAACTCAATAAACTGACAATTAGAAAAAATTTGCGGTACAATGAAATTACAATTGGTTTTCTGTTCAGTGAATTTTAATTTGCAGACGAAATGCGCTGGCAAATAATGGATTCAACGTCGAGATTTGCATTTGTCGTACCGCATGCGTTGGATAATGTATCGGCGGTGTTTAACGAATTGAGCATAGATCACAGGGTATAGGCGGAAATAGTGCTTAGATTTATATCGAGTGGTCTTTCCGGTATTCTTTATAACGAATGGTTAAAGTGATGAAAGTTAATTTTAGATAATTTGCATTGGTAATCGTCAGCTATCGAAAGGATTCCCAATATTGAGTGATTTAGCTGTGACAGCAGCCCGTTGTTCGTCAACCTATCCGGAAATGAGCCCAGAAGAGGACATTGTCTTCTTACCTTATTCAACAGGAACAAGTGGACCACGAAAAGGAGTAGCAATTACACATTTTGTCCTCAATGCTATGCTAAAAACATTTAACAAGTAAGATATCACAAATGTCAATTTTTCAAAAATTAATTGAATATTTGTATTTTTGTTAATTGGAATTGACGACAATATTATTATCAATCACTCAAAAGATAAATTATTCTTTAAAAAAGAAAAAGATTGAAACAGTTTCTTAACTGTAATAGTAATCATATCATATTGTATAATATCACTTTCAACTCCAAAGTTTTCCTTCATTGTTAATAAAATTAATATTCATAAAACTTCAAACATAACATTTCATTGTTAAATTCTAACTGATCAGTAATCCACTAATGGATAATTTAAAAAAATTGTTTTATTGACAAGTTGCCAATTAAAATCCAATATATTTACTTCAAAGATATCTTGCTAACTTAAAAAAGCCAATTTATTATTTATCTTTAAAATTTGAAAATTATGTATAAAAAACAAACAATTAATTCATTAACATTTAGTATGTTTCAGTAGAGAAGCTTACGAGTTACCAAATCGCGGGGAATTTATTCTTTCAAATGCACTGTTTCACGACACCTTCGGACGTGATATACTCTTTTCATCGTTATCGAACGGTGCAACAGTTATAACGTTTGCAGATAACGTGGAAACGCTAGCAAAATGCATTCATGCATATAAGGCTTGTTATAAGCATTCATTTCTTTTTTTACAAACCTTACTTCCTATTAATTTACTTTAAATAACGTTCCATTTTATCAAGTCGTATCATGTGATAAGCAGATGTTTCACGTTGTTTCTTATGCAATTACACTATTAAACTTTATTTAGAACTGATTTTGACTGAGTTAAATTTTTTCCGTTTAAATTAATAATCTTTTATAGGTTAAGACATTATTTGTCAGTCCTACAACACTCAGGCATCTTTGTAATGCAGATATAATTCATCGTTATCCGTACTATCACCTGAAAACTGTTGTAATTGGAACAGAAGCAATTAGTGAGGATACGATGAAGCTTGCATATCGGTGTTTACCGTTTGTTAAGCATTTTAGTACAGGTATGAGTGGTTGTTTTATTTTCCATGTTTTCATTTCTTCAGACATGACTTATAAGAAAATAATAATTTATTACGAATTTATTTCCCTTATCAAATTCGTGTTTCTTTTCAATGTTTTTTATTGCCAATAATTCATTTCAAGTTTTGTAGTTTGAACACGTAACGCAATATTTTTTGTCTTTAATATTTATAAGTAAGCAAATTAATTTTCATCATTTTTTGTAATCTAAACAAGTGACGTCATCATTTCTTATTATCAATAGCTATCAGTTTACAGTTAATGCACTTCAAGTTCTTTATTTCTTCAGTTTACGAAATGACCGAGGCGGGAATTATTAGTCGGACAACGAAGTTCTCTCCCTTCATATCTCGATCGTGTGGAACACTGTGTGCTGGTCTGAGCATGATAGTTAGTCTTTTCTCATTTCGTGTAATTTTCTTCGAGAGCTTTATATTTAGTATCAAATCTCCGGAAGTTGAATGTTTTAATTGCAAAAAAATAGATTTTTTTAAATGTTAAAATTTCATTATTTTAAAAGACAAAATATCAAACGATGGTATATTGAGGTAATAGATATGGTCAGTGGAGTTGAAGTAGGCACAAACCAGCAAGGTCTGATTTTGCTCAGAGGACAAACTGTAATATCACCATACTGGAGGAACGATAAGGCTACATTTGAGGATTTTCGAAGAAACGGCTGGAGAAATACTGGTACAGGCCTGATATCTTGTAACTAAAAATAACTAAATTTACATGACTGCAGAAAAACATCACTTGAATGAAAATAGTTCGAATATGAAGTGATTCGGTGAATTTTGTAGGTGATATTGGATTTTATGACAAAGATGGTAATGTGTTTCTCGTTGATCGAGAAAAACAAATGATCAAGGTTGATGGTTTACAGGTGCGGTTTTTTGAATTCTTGCGCCGTATTTTTAAAAATTTTGCAAGTATAACCTTTAAATGCAATTTTTCCCAATTTCTTTAGGACGTCTCAATTCAATTAGAAGTTAAATTGACTTTTCAATGAATTTCACATTTAGGTGACACCACAAGAGTTAGAATCAATTCTACTAACTCATCCGTCAATTGCTGAAGCAGCAGTTGTGCCTGCCACAAAAGTAAATCAGCAAGAAATACCGGTCGCTTTTGTGGTGCTAAAACCTCGCATGCCTGCTACACCTGAACAGATTAAAGCATTTATTAATGGTATATTTCGAACTTTTATTATTCATTAAAATCATTAATTCATTAAACAGTAGTATTGAGGTGGAAAGGGAGCAAATTAATTCGTAATTAATTGCGGTTTAATCGAATGTTTTGAAATCTTTAACAATGATTTTATTTCCAGACCGTGTGATGCGTCATAAACAGGTGGATGTTGTAGTAATAGCAATGACATTACCGCGATCACCGGGTGGAAAGATACTTTGGCGACTGTTGCGTGAAGCTGCTGATAGGTACACGTAAATTGTATTGCAATTGTTTGAATTAATTCAATTCCTCTCTCACTCTATTTGATGTACAAACCGTCAATTGTGATAAGAAGTAGTATTCTTATCGCAAAAATTTCATCTAATCAAGAAAAAAGAGCATTGTTCACTTTTTACTTTATGTGCTTAGGAAGTTCTTATCAAAAGAAACGTTTGAAATGATCGTCCTCAGAGAGCAGATGTAGGAGGTAGGAGGGTAGGAGGGTATCAATCTATTCTACAACTTAAGTTAAATATTACTCGCTACATATGTAACAGTTATATTTGTAACCTACTTTGTCATCATCTTATGATCATCTCTCTTTGTCGTTTAACTGCCTGAAATTATCTTACCACTTAATTAGTTGTTGTAATTTTCAAATATGAATTAAACTATTTTAGGTTATTTGTTCGAAAATTTACTTTTCACTAAGTAAGTAATTTTATACATTTATATTAGTGTTATTGTATTGTTTCCTTAATTAAAATAGTGAATAAATTGTAATTAAAAGAATAATTTTGATTAAACAATTTCACTTCTCATCGATTATTTTATATTTTAATTTTTGTTGATCGATCAAAATGCATTACTGCAACGAATGTACAGTCTGTGTTACTGTGTTGCAAATGATAAGAAGCTAGAATTACAATGGAAAAAGAATGATAATAATTCAATACAGAGAGAAATGGTAAGATATACGATGACTTCAAATATGAAAAGTTTAAATTGTCCTCATTTCTGAACTTTGTCATAAGGAAAATATTCCTTACGTTTGCAGGATCGATCAGTTTTACCCATTCTTACGTAGGCAAACTTGTTTTATTATTTTCATCGTCCATCACTTCATTTCAATTTTATTTCACCCCACTTTTCTTCTATTCCTTCTATCATCAATTTCTGGTCTGAAACGCCTCAAAATCTTTTCATTTACTGTCATTACTTTTCTTTTCGATTAGTTTCGGAAAGTTTTTTGGACTAAAAACATCACTTTTTTTGTTCATTAAAAAATTGTGTATGAAAATGAGTGATAAGATTTCATGTCCTTGAAGGAACAGGTATTGGCATGGAGATGATCTGTAAACATTTCTTATCAGATTTCTAACTTCCTGGATGATTAATCAGTTCAAGTACTTTCAATAATAATTTTACTACGTCAAACTGTTGAAAAAAAAATTGAAAGTAAAATTTAACAATATTTATCGTCCACGTGAAAAGGAAGTGCGCAACGGATCAAATCGTTTCAAAAGAGACTGCTATAGCTGTCTAATATTTTAACAAAGTTGGCATTGATAAATCCATTTCAATTTACTATTTCAGCATTTTATTTACTAATGCATTTTCAGCTTTTATAAATTTTAAAATTATTTTAAAAAAAGGAACGGTAATTTTCACGCCAGGAGATCACTTAGTGACGATCACTTAGTTTCCAATTTCTACTCCACGGAAAAAAAGACTATGCTAAGACTGTCTGCAGTAGAAAAACAAACTCTGAAAAAACTGATGAAATTCTTTGCGAAAAAAGTGAAACGTATTTTTAGCGCATTAATTTACACTTTTCTCTTCAACTTATTTTTCGTCTTAAAAAACGTGTATAATTCAATTTCTAACTTTTTTCAAATTTTTTTTTCGACTAAAATTTATAGTTTGTTAAAATTTCGTAGATGAAGGTGAACTTTTTCTTTCATTTTGCTCTAAAATTTACAAAAAAAAATTGGCAAAGGAGAGATGGTTAATGAGAAAGAACTTCGGTTAGCAAAGGTGGAACAAATGTGTTGAAGGAACGAATTGATTGTGTTGTTGTTGTATTTTGTAAAGATAGTTAACGAAAAACCTGCTTCAGTAATTTCATCTCTCCTTTATCTCTCTCCCTCTCTCTCTCCCTCTCTCTCTTTCTCTCTTTTGACGTAAAGAATTTGACATAATTTCTAAACTAACTGATACATTGCGCTTTTTTTTAACCTTTGAAATAAATATTTATTGAAATGTTTCACTCGAAATAACAATCTTCAGAATGTTTGAATTTCATTTAAATCGTAATCATAATTTTTTCGAATCAGTTTTTTATTGCTAGAAGAGAGAGGTGGGGAGGAAAGGACGAAGGAAAAAAGCAATTAAATGTATAATTGTCGTTTTCACTTTTCCTGCACAATTTCGAAAAACAAAGGCATTTTTTTCTCATTTCCATGAAATTGAATTTATGTCATCAAACATTGTCTTTTTTCTTATTAAATTTAATTTTCATCCATTAATGAAAGCTTAATTAGTTTTAGTGCTAGCTAAAGTTCAATAATTTTAATGCAATTCAAAAATAGGGCAAATTTGGAAAGCTGTTACCTGGAGGGAAGGTCATTCCGCCTTTCATACGAAGAGAAAAAATTTCGTGCGAAACGATTAATTAGATTTTAAATTTGGTTCTTTTGTGTTCAACTGCTAAATACTTTAAAGTTTTCACTTTGTACTTCATGACATAAGGAGTGAGTAGTTCAAGGTACTTACAATAGTAGAAATTTCCCATTTCCACTTTACTCCTCCGCTTTCTCATCATTTCCATTCTGAAATCAGTCGGAAAAGTGCTTTTCAGTTTTTCGAACGAAAAAAAAATATTTTCATTTTCCTGGAGATTATCAGTAAAATTAGAACATTCGTTTATTGAAGAAAGCATTTCACAAATTTTTATTTTTATTTTTTTGTAAAAAAAAGGAAAAAAAGGAAATTATCAAAAATGAATAAATTTGACTTTGTTGTTTCTTTTGTTGCATTGAAAGGAGGAAACTTAGCAAAAAATATGGTTTTCTAGTTATTTTAAGCTATCAAATAATTGTGTGGAAGGAAGTAAACAGCTGAAAAATGAAAAATGTTTTGTTTATTTTTGAAGATTTTAATTTGTTCGATTGCATAAAACTTATTCAATTTAAAAATGTTTAAATTTCAAAAGGAGTTAGTTAACTTAGTCTTAAACTGTAAATTGTAGAATTATGTAAGTAATTTTTCATTGACACTTTTAGGCAAAATATTTTTTGAAATGTTTTTTGCATAAATTAAAAAGGGCAGTTTACGATGTGATTAATTGTATCGAATGGTTGTGAAATCGTTCAACGAGAAAAACATGTCTTATGACAGTTAACAATTTATTACAAACTAAAATGTTATATAATTTAATTTCACACATCCATCGGAGAATCCTCTTTCTTCCTCCCGCACTATTTTGTAGTATATTTATGAATTGCATACTTCAATCTCCTCAACACAATTTCAACCGTTCTAATCGTCAAATTATTTCCAAAAAAAAAAACAAAAAAATTAAAAAAAAAATAAAATAATAACTTAATAAATATAAAATCAAAAATTGAAATTTCTTATAGCTTTTTTCACAGACAAATGGTTATATTAAAGCTTAATAATTAATGAGAAAACAAAATTAACTTATTTTTTCAAAACTTCCTCCGCTGATTCATCCCATCCATCACTGAAACTCTCGTAGACAACCTTTTCGTGCACCTCTCTTTTTAATATAAAAATAATTTTGTTGTATAATTATAATATAATAATTCCTTATAGTTATTCATTCGTATTATTTCACTGTCACTTTTATTTCAACTTTTTAAAGGTTTAGGTAAATAATTAACAATGCACATATGTGGTAGCTATTTTGGCGACAAAAACAAATTGACAAAAATACGCTTAATTTTTTTTGAACTAATTTATTTTTTCAAAGAAAATTACCATTTTTCAGGTGGACTATGAATTCGGATCACACATTTCTAGCAATTTTGCTTTCAACGATTGAATTGATCAAAGGTGATGGAAGAAATCCTTTGAAATTTTTTTCCACCTTTGGAAATGGCACATATTATTATCAGAGTGATTTTTCCAGTCAAAACAGTTTTTTGTATGTTTTACAGTACGTGTAGTTTCATGAGCACTCCAAACTTATGCTTAGCTGAGCAATTTAATTTAAATTACGTGTTTGCGGTACATTTTTGGTTTTGATGAAACTTCCGAAACAAACCTTTCTAATCTCTCATTCTCAATCACACCGAGAAATTTCAAGGTAATTTCGCTCTCAGAATGAAGCCAACGTTGCATGTTTCACTTGTCGTGGAAGCATTGGTTCTATTGTAGAAAGTTACGCGATTACCTACAATCAAACGACGTTGTAAGGAATGACTCACTACGAGTCACATTAAATGTTGGAAATATCACAGTTGGTCGGCATGATCTTAGTTATCAGTTATATACTTATGAAAACATCATTGAACAGCCTAAAATGGAAAAATTATGCCATTTAAAAGTTTTCGAAATTAAGGTGAACATTTTTCCTTACATTTTCTTACGCTTAAAATTAAATTATTAGGTTAATATGTGACTGAGAGAGGGAGGAGAGGTGGAAAAAAATTGAAAATAGGAGAGGAATGAAATTAAGGATGGGGCAATTATTAACTTGTCTCTACACCTACAGATGGAATTAAATTCATAGTTTAATGGGCAAAGTAATTGCTGGAAAGGATGAAATTGATCGCAATGTAAATGCCAATAAAATTTACTGTTTTATAAATGATAATTATGAATATCTTATGAATTATTGATCTATGATCTCTAGCAAACACAAAAACGCTAAACTAGGAAATTAATCAAAAATTTTAGTTAATTAGCAAATATGTTTTTTACATAAATTCTGGTCTTTAGTTTCAATTTGTTGTTGCTAATTGATGGTAGTAATGGAAGATCTGAACAATCCAAATGAGTAGCATATCTGTGAAATTAGCTTCATTTCATGTACAACAACAAAACAGCACAGTTCCCATATCAATGGAGAAGATGACTTCTTAGAATTTTAACAGCATATTTGTTGCAGGTGGCATCATACAGTTAGTAGTCACAGGTTGTTCATCCCATAGGTTTGTCATGGCATTGTTAACAGGTGTGGTTCAGGTTATTTTGATGTGTTACAGGAGTTGAGCAACATTTTTATTGGAAATTCAAGAATGCCAGTGAATCATATCTACTGGATGTGTCCACCATATGCTTGGTGTTGCGGTGCGGAATGCTGTCAACCATTCTACAATTAAGTCTTTCGCTTTTACTCAACAAACTTTCTTCCCTTTGATTTCTTGTTTCACACAGCAGAAATGCGTCATCTTGGGAGTTGAAACTGTTCTGAAGAATGAAATGGTCATGCTTATCACTTATCATTTACACTATCTTTCTCCTTCGCAAATTTTAATTCTCATTAATTAAGTAATATACGCCTGGGTTCTCATTTGATTCACTTTTTATATTTCAAATTTTTGATATTTGAGCTTTTTTGTCTCTTTTTTTCCGTTTGATTTTTGTGTGAAAATATGATAGCATCAAATCATACACAATATTTTTAGAAATCCATGGCCATTACTTGGACCGGATTTTTGCAAACTGGTTGTTGCGGTAACAGTTTTTGTCGGTTTATTGGTCATTCCTAAATTATATCGTCGATGGCGAAAACGAAAAATGGGTAGTGCACTGCAATCTGCGCCATAATTTCCTGTGGGAACCTCTGCCAGTAACACGGTGAATTCAGGAAACGCATAATTCATAGCATAATATGCGTGCACTGCAACTGCATATTACAACTACGTTTTTTTCTTCTAAAATAACAAAGACCTTACTTTTGCTATGAACGATTCTCTCCTAATTTCTGTCATCCAGAAGAGATAAACGCTTTTATAAGGAATATGTTGTTCGCAGAGAAATTTCTACGAGTCAATCATTTATTGCTAATCGTATGAAACGAGAATATTACGCCCAACCTTGTTTCGTTAATGAACTTATTAAGGCTTATCTCTACGTGATCTTATATTGATTCCTAAAGACAAAACGCTATCTTAATAAACAACCGATTATTAACACAATCCTCGCCAGCACTTATACTGAGCGATGTCATCGATCCTGAAATATGGGATTGACGCTGTTGCCAAGGTGAGAAAAGAGTCATAAAAGCGTTAAACTGTAGATTGGGTACTTCCTTAACTCACGGAATATTGAAAAGGCAGAAGGTGAAGGGAGAGTATTATGACATGAACTATTGAAGTATGTAGGATTGCAATAACGCTAATCTCGAAGGAAAGAGGGAAGACGAGAGTGACAACTAATGAGAAGAAAATGGATGCTAATTAGGAGTAAGGGGTGAATGGGACGGCTAATTGTAATTTACATTTGTGACGATTTGGAGAATTTAAATAATTCAAAACTTTAATAATAATTATAAATAGCTAATACATGAACAAGGAGATTTAGTACAATCCACATCCTCTCAAATTAGCCTGAATGACCATATCAATAACGCTATCCAAAATAATCTGCAATTGGTTCTTATCTGTCGCACATGTTTGATGAATGTAAATCGTTTTTTCTGGATTTGCATTTACAGCTTCGAACTTTTGTTCGATAAATCGCACGGAGTCCTCATAGGTTTGGGGACCTATAAGAAAATATTTTCAGAAACTTTCCACACTTCTTGCTTCATAAATAAAGAATGATAATACATTTGGTTAAGTCAAATCAATTTTAGTCCTAGTAAGATAAGATTGAATGTTAAGATAATTGGGAAAAAATTTTCCTAGCTTATTACTACTATTTTCAAATTGATAAATTACTGAAATATTACAAAAAAAAAGATGAAATGGCAAGTTCAGTTTAGTCACCTAATTCTTGAAACCTGATTTTGAAAGTAAAATGAATGCAAACAAACCATCATATTCGGGAAAAGCAATTTTAATCGAAACCCGTTTAATCTTCTCAGCAAATACATCTTTTTTGTTGAGGAATAAAATTATCGACGTGTCGATAAACCATCGACTATTACAGATCGATTCAAACAATCGTAAACTTTCGACCATACGGTTCTACATGTAAAAAAAAAGTTTCAAAACAACGAGTGTTTGATCGCACATCTTTGTGCTCTTATCTTACAGATTCTCGAAATTTGCTGTTAAAAATAAAATACTTTTTTTTTGAAAATCAACCAATTTAATCAATTTAACTATTTAATGGTTGTTTCAACCAAAAATAGAAACAATTACGAGGAATAATCTAAGCAGCGACAAATGTGCTAAGCGCAATTATCTTTCATTGTCTATTCCAAAGTATCACTCATTGATTTTAAAAGTAAAATGTTAATAGAAAGAAAAAGTTCTATTATGTATATATAAATGACAAGAAGGCCTAAACTGAAAAATTCAAAGTTATTGTCAGCTAAAAATTTCCAAATATAATCAAATTTCATTAAGCGATCCAAACAATACAAAAGTGAGAGTTATATTGTTTCCACTTCAGCCATCTTTTAACTATTGCCGTCCTTTGATCACAATAATTAAAAGATAGCTGAATTGGAAAGATCGTGCTGGAGGCAAATTAACAAAAAAGGGATATTTTATAGCTTTCCAGTTTATTTTTGCATAGAAAATATCATTCATATTTTGCTATATCCTCGAGATGGAATTTTGAACAGATAAGAAGTGAAGTGATCCCGACAACCGATAAATCGATTAATGCTTATTTGAAGAGCTTTTACAGCTTTAAAATTGCCCAACTATTCCTAATGTTAGCAGTAAATCGGATCGGAATCGGATCGAAATTTAATTTTCATCTAAATTCTTTTAAAAAAAGCGCTTTTTCTTCTTTTTGAGAACAAAAGAAAGAAGAGTTAGACGACTTGTGAGTTTCATATCAACGAGTGAAACACTTTGTTCCAAAAAAAGTTACGTCGTTGCAAGACGTGCAACAAATTAAAATATTTCAACAAATTAAAATACATGCAAGATAAGTGGGAAAAAAGAGAAGGAAAGATTACCGTTGTTTCGTCTTCAAAAAGCACTTGGTCGTATTGACTAATTGCCGCAATGAATATAATTGCATTAACATCTTCAAAGCAATGAATCCATTTTTTACGCTCCGAGCGTTGTCCGCCCACATCAAAAATTCTAAAAGTTACTTAAAATAATTTTAAAGAAAAGGGAAGAAAATTTTGAAGGAATGAATGAAATTTGATAATTGATCCTAATCGTTTTATTTTTCTTCGATTCAAATTTCAAAAAAGATTTTAAAATGATTGCCTATATTTCAAACGCATTACTTGCATAAGAATCTGTGTTTTTTCAATCAATGATAAGTAACCAATGAAACTTTCAGGGAGGAAATTTAAATACATTACGATCAAAGAGATATCACATATTCCAACTATTACTCTTAAGACTTTTGCGCAACACGGATTAGACGACATGAGATCGTTGATCTGACAACAGGAACGGTATTTACCTCATTAACTATATTGGTATTAACGTAGAATGCCATTTTACTTTACTTTGCATCAAAATGTCCTACCAAAAAGAAATTATGTTTGAATGAGGTCAAATTAAATTGCTGACTTAAAGACATCTGAAAATTTAAAAATTTATAAAAGGTTTTGAAAAACTACCGAAAATCAACATTTTTCATTTTAAATTTCACTTCCACAATGCCTGTTGTCTTAATTCGACTGAGCAAAATATCTTGTTCGGTAGGCTTATAGCCCGGAAATGAAACTCGATCTATAGAATCCAGAAAGCTGCAAAATTTTTGCAGAATAATTGCAAGAAAATTTTACCACTTTATTGCAATACATAAAATTTATTTTTTATTAGTTTTTGAAATAGCAAATGAATATGATTTATTAAAATTTCAAGCTTATAAAATCTCAAGTCTAAGTAGAAATAGTTAAACTTTTGGCCGACACTAGAATCAATCGAAATCCTGGTAATTCAGTAAAATATCATACTAATATCAATTTCAGGCATGTGACAATATCATTTAATGTGACTTTGGCTAATTCACGTTGCATGCCTTAATATTATCGATCTTTGGTTTCAGCTTAAAGCTAAATGAATCTAACAAAAAGAGGCCTAAATAGCAATTGAGGGAAACTTTGATGCTATATTAATTGCAAAACATTTACTAAGCGGTAGATTCCGCCATTTGAAATTCACTTCCACGTTCGTATGCATCTCTACGAACTCCTCTATCAGCCCACAAATTCTTCAACGCAATAGTTAACGCAGGTGGTAAAGATTCTGATTCGCTACCTGACTTCAGAGCATCCATTACAATGCGTGCATCAGCCTATAAAATCGTTTCAAAGGATGAACTTTTAAGATAGCGTTAAGAATAGCAAAAAACTATCACTTTTGTCTCTCATCCAATTAAAACTACTTTGCAAAAATTTAAAGTATAATTTGCAGAAAAAGAAAGCAAATGGATGACGTCATCATTGTGCTCATGCAAATTTAGGTTTTTGAAAAAGTTTCAGTTACAAGACCCACATCTCGTTCAGGATTCTCAAATGGAATATCAAGCTTTTTCATGCCTCGTAAAATAGAGGCCATTCCTTGTACTACATTGTTGTAAATCACTACTTTTTGTTGATTCATTTCATCGTCAGTAAATCCATTAGTGTGCAACAACCTGAATGATATGATATTTGTTCAAAACGGATATTCAACTTTTTTGTCATAATAATTTAAATATGAAAAAGTAATTCAAATTTCAAATCAATTAAATTTTTTTCTAAGTTAGGAGGTGTATATTTTACACTAAAATTTTGTTCATTGAAGCTTTCACTTCTGTTATATTTGAATTTTGCTTTGAATTCAAAACTAAAATTGTAATCAAAAAAGTCAACTTATCTCATTTGCTTGAGAACTGTACTTTTGCCACATTCACCAGGTCCTAAAAGTTACTTTAATTATTTTATTAATCGGAGGGAATTGCAATATTTATTAAAATACACGATTGTTCGTGGCAATTCATTTCTTAATCTCCATGATCCCTTAGAAACCAACATCATTAAAATACATTTGCATTTGAACCATCAAAATGACAATTTTGCAAAATGAAAGAAAAGAACGGACCTAAAAGAAGTAACTTAATAGTATTCTGTTGAGCAGTGTGACCCTGAACCATTTCTCGATCGATCGCTTTACTCTTTTCAGCCATCGTTTTTTCTTCTTGACTTTGGCATATTCCCATCTTATCGCGGACTTTATTTTAATAAATGAGATTTTGTCTTTGTACGATCTAATTAGCAAGCCAATAATAGTTAGCTTCTAGTCTGATTATACGTTGAAAATGTGAACAAAATAGCAGTGAGGTTATTGTAAGTACCAGGATTGGCATCATTAAAGACACTATTATTTATACGTTCATTTCATATTTTTCAAAAAATTAATTGAATAAAACAGAACATAATTCAAGCAATTCTGATGATAAATCTTCTTCAATCGTAATTTGTTTTGCACGTCGTATGATTCATTCGAAAGCAGAAGATCAAATTGCAATTCTTAAATTAAAATCAAAAATATTACTTATACCTAAAGCTTGAAATGAATTTGGAAATTTCATTTCACTTTTTATTATCGTACACAATAATATTAATCTTAATAATTTGGAAGTGGGAAAACAGTAAAGGACATTAAAAGAAGACAGTAAAGGAGAAAAAAAACTTCACATTACAGTATCATTGTATTTTTGTAGGTAATAAAGTTATGCAAAATAAAATCACCTCAAACATGTCTTAGTACTACTTAAATACAATTAAAATTATATTAATAATTTTTGGCATTGCAAAACAGAAGTTGCGAATTCCCTCTAGTGCATTTGCAATCAGTGCCAACTTATCATTGGCATTATCAATTTTACTTCAAATTAATTAATTATTATTCTGCGTGTTAATCATCAATTTTGTAAAATTTTTTATAAATCGAATAGTTGAAAGTACTACCTAAATATCATTTCGTATAAATAATTCTCTCTGCTTAATCCTTAACTCAAAATCTTAGCATGCATGATTTCACTGGAAGTGAAGTTGAATAGTTTTTACAGTTCCGTTCTACTAGCTGACAGGTAATTAAAAAGAAAATTTTTTTAAAATAATTACGACTTCAAATAGTAAAGTTGTTCGTTTAATTTGAAATTTTTATGTATAAAAATGCAACGATGCGACACTCTAAAACATGATCATCATTTCAAAAATGTGAAATTCAATTCAATTCTTACAAACGGCTACAAAGTTTTATTTTTAAGAGAAGATAAAACTGACGTCTTATCCCTTGGATAATCAGTGACGCTGTTGAAAGCTGATTTAAGCGAAGGGATAATTTTTTTGAAACTAAAGAACACTAAATTGAAAAAAGATCTCGCTTTAATTAAAATAAAGTCTTTTTTATAAGACAAAGGGAAATTATTGCAACATTACTTAAAGCTACTTGATCAATCAGATGATTGCTTCAGTGAGACTTATTTTTAAAATTACGCCTTTTTGAATTTTCCCTGCAATTAAGGTTAGACGTTTTTACTTGGAGAGGAAATACAGCGCGTGTAATTAAGACGCAGAAATTGGTAAAGTCCTATTGTTATTGTTCTATTTCGTCCTATCGTTTCAACTTTAAAAATTGGTGTGAATTTTTTAAAGACAATATTTAGCGATGGATTCCTTTGGGCATAGGGCTCCTTGAAATGTTCGAGATAAATGGATGAAGTTGAAAGCACGAAATCGTCAATCACAAATTTTTATGTTGACTCATTGTGGATCAATGTTTAGGGATGTTTCAAACGTCTTTTTAATTATAAAAACAGGAATTTTAAAGAGAATTTTTTAATTGGTAAGTTTATTAAAGGATTTTTGCATTAAAATTGTTACATATGAGCGTTTGAAGAAAAAGCGCTTAATAGTTTGCTCCTTTTACATCGCAAAAGTTTCGAATAAAAAGTGAAATTCAAGTAGAAAGTTCACTTATATAATTAGAAAGTTTAATAAATTCTCTTTTGGAATTTAATTTAAGTTCTATTTTGGAAATTTAGATAAAAATTTCGATAACAATAAAAAGGGATATGTGCAATCGCAGCATTATTATCCTTTGTGTGTGGGTGGATATCTGCAAATTCAGAGATATTTCTTTGAAATGACAATAAATTCGAAACAATATTTCCCGCTTCCCAAGACT
Organism: Litomosoides brasiliensis; assembly: GCA_013365375.1. Classification (NCBI taxonomy): domain Eukaryota; kingdom Metazoa; phylum Nematoda; class Chromadorea; order Rhabditida; family Onchocercidae; genus Litomosoides; species Litomosoides brasiliensis. The sequence goes on along the minus strand of JABVXW010000015.1, from coordinate 205,321 downwards.
CTAACTCATTTGCAAGTCTGAAGTAAAAGGAAATTATGTAGAAATCTTCCCGACCATTACTGAAGGATTTGGCATGTCTTGGAGATAGTCTTTGTAAGAATTTATTACACTCACAATAATTACCACTCATTCATTACATTTCCGCGTAAGCTAACTTCTGTAAATTTCACAAATTTCGAACTAATTCGATAACAATTGCTCAATTAGTAAAACTTTCGTTTAAGTGCATTGCGTTCTCATTCAAATCATATGACAAGTGAGAGCTTTTCAAAAAGTGCTAGCTTCAGCAAAAATTTGAAAAAGAGATAAAGAGAGAGAGAGAGAGAGAAAAAGCAGGGAGTTCAAAAAATATAATAATCTAGCTTATTGAAACATATGCGTCGGATTGCATTCCAACGATGGGATGGATGGTTGATGAAAAGAAAACAGCAACTAATATATCCCATATCAATCTGTCGCTCTGTTTATTTCACCGGTATTGAGGCAGATTTCAGAGGTAGTAATGCCTATAAACCAAAACATCCATCCGCTTCATCACCGTGACAACCTAAATATGTCTATCAGCACTAATAAGTAGGCACGCAGAAAATTTATTATTGTTATTATTATTACTATTGTTATTATTTACGCTTTTGCATATATATATATATATATATATATTTGAACATAGGAAGCGCTGACTTGATTTTAGTAATCCAAGGCATGGAACATTAAAGCAGTGGCCACATTTGGATATAGATCGTAACAATCTTAAAGGGCTTCTTGTTTCAGACATTACCTTGCTCCAAGATCGCCTCACCACCTAGATAACTCAACTCAGCTAATGTCCATCAATCCAATGAACCACTCAAAATTGTACAGGATGCAAAGAAAAATCGCCTATAACCCAACTTGAAAAGTAATATCGAGATCACACCTTTACTTATTTTTACTAACTTGAAGATCCGAAGAACGTTTTGATCTACGTACACTTCCTGACACCTGCATATTTATTGCCTTATATCAGTTGCAACAAGCAGTCCTCACTTTCAGGACTTCCTTGACATGCGTACTTTGTTAGTCCTTCCAATACTTAATACAAAGACTGCAAAACGAGAAAATTCTTTCCAACTTTTGTCTTTCAATGTAATGTTGATGAACGTAACAAAAAAGAGTGAAAAAAATATTACTTTAAAAAACTAGATCGACTGGATCCAAAAAAAGCATTAATTTGATAATAAGAGTGCTGTAGCGGAGTATTAACAGTCTTATAAGATATATTTTGATTACACAGGTTCTTTCAAATATCAAATCCTAAAATAATACCATAATCTTCAAATACAATGTCAATCGTCACCCATTTAGCTGTATCACTCTGTCCGATCAAATAATAACGACGGTTAAAATAATTGTCTAGAAAAAAACCTCATTCTAATCCTTCAAACATAATTTCTTCGGAGCTTTAAGGAATAAGTAAACACTCCCACGGTACTAATTCCATGCAAATAATATAACATCTATAATTAAATAAATCAACGTAATGAACAAGATTGGCATTGATTTGAAAAAAAAACAATCATTCATTGGCTTTATCACAACCATCAACATCAGAAACTGCATCTTTCAGAAGTGAAGGGGTTTGTTGATCATTTGAACGTTGCTGCAATGTTACTTCCTGAGAACTCTCATTACCGGTAATTATTGACGAGGATGCTTCAGGCAGTGATTTTTCAATCGCGGGTGAAACTTCCATGTTCTCCCTTCTCAGTGAATTATTCTAAAATAGATTCATTTAAGCACAAGAGAAATAAGTCAATGCCGATAAATTAATGCTAATAAAATCATCACAAATTCCAATAGCACTGTCTCAGATGTATCCCATAGTGCAACAACCTTGGGTACTTCATTTGAACTATCTGCTTCTGCAGCTTGTGACGAATTCATCGGACTAGACGTGACACGAGAAGAACCAAAAAGACGTGACATCAAACTTCTAGCAGGTCCTGAAATACATTTAAAAACGAAATCTAATTTCAAACATTCAGGATTTAAGAATGCCTCAGCACCAATATATAAAGTTCATATACCATGTAATTCATAAATAATAATACAACGTAATGAAATAGAAGAATCGCATCTGGATATGCGTGTGACTTATAAGCCATCTTTTGAGCCAGCCAGAAATAAATTCTAAAACTAGATTTCGTTTCTCTAGATTACTACACCACCTCTAATAAAGATCAACAAACAGATGGATTACATTCTGATTCAAAATAGTGTTTTCCCCAGTAGAAAAATACTTAGCAAAACGAACCCGGTTGTTGACTAGTTGAACAACTTGCTACACTGTCACTTGCGCTACCTAAAACTCGAATGTTTGCTAGAAATATTCTGAAAATGTCTTGGGAAATATGCAAATTTCTCTCAGAACCAAAGGATTCATTAATTTTTTTTGTTGACAAAATCGAATAGATTTTAAACATCTGGAATAACATATCTAACAATCTTGAGTGTTAAACTAGAAAATACATATCTGCTGACCAGCACATATTTTACGTTCCGACAGTTCATCGGTTGTAGAAGATCCCTGAAGAGGACGACGCCTATTACGTGCGCCGTTTTCTGTTTGTCCGATTACTATTTGTGCTTGGTGAAGTGCGGCCCGTAATAAGATATCCAAAATGTTGCGATGCATCGAATTACTAACTTCTATAAGCCTTAAAATTGACCGAATCAGAATCGTCAAACCAGAAGATACACATCTACACAAATTTGAACAAAAAAAATCGAAATTATTTACAGAGACTGCAGAAATGTAAACTCCAAAGCTAATGCAGAACTAAAACATACTCATTGTAAGTAGCCGTAACTTGGTTTTCAACTTTCGCATGCAGCTTTTTGCGAGACGAATCGATCCTTGCAGATATTTCGTTTTTCGCAATTAATTTAACAAGCTCATTTTCCAGCTGTATATTAATATTAGACTAAATCTTTTCTAGAAATTACACTAAATCTATCATAAAGTAACTTTTCTCATTATTTCTCTCAATAATTAGTAGAGACACCACTATTCCTTCCAACAGTTACTAAAGATATCATAAAAATTGCAACAGATAACTTTTACACATTTGAAAAGAGCTACAGTCAAACACAGCAGAATACCTTATGTTACTTCCTTTTCTTAAAAATGGAAAAATGAGCCCAAAAATGAGCTAAAATAGCGCATCAATTTATTTTAACAATATTTTAACAAAATCATATATAATATCCGAAGAAATTTTCTAACTGAAAAATGATTAAAACCATTACCTCGCTGACATGAACACGAAATATAACAGCCATTTTGTCCATATCAGCAACTGCATACGGGGTAAAATACTGCACAATTGCTCGTCGCCGAATTAAATAATACAGCTGCTTTACATGAGACCAAAGATGCATATTTAAAAGAAGCTGGTCACGAATCTAACAAAAAATAAAAAAGTTTAGTTCTCTGAAAGAGAAATAAATCAAGGGATCCAATAGGATACAAAGAATTTGGAGGATTTTTTTGTGCATACAGTCTGACGCCCGCTTAAGACACAAAAAATAAACACCATTCAATTTTCACTGTATGTGGAAATTGAATCATATCTTATTGAATAAACAGTTCAGCAAAAGATTTCCCTCAATCGGCTGTGGTCGCTTCTGGGAAATACACCCCAGTCACGGACGTTCCGCAGTTTCAAGCTAAGGCAACAAAAAACTTGTGTAATTTATAACAGAAGACAGAACAGTTTTTCTCATTTACCAATTTATTGGTATGGTTCGCACTTTTGCAATTCCATACAATTATTTCGGCAGTGTCAAGGATGCAAGAAAAAACGTAAAACTAACAATTGATATACAACATACCTCTTCCAAAATATCAAAACAAATTCCAAATTGATTTTTTACAAATTTTTGCAGCAATTCAACAAGTCTTGGCTCTGTTTCGAGAAATTTCCAAAACAATAAACTTCCCAGAACTTTTTCTTTCAATTCCGATCGACTAAAAGTTGCTAATGCGCAAATGGTGCCGAACGTAACAACATCCTTCGCAGCCAATAAAGCTGGATAATCAAAATGATCAAATTCAATCTGAAAGGATAATTAAGTAGTTAATCACTAATCAAAGTACAGAAAGAAAATTATAATAAATCACAGCAACGTACACGGGCAATTGCATCCGTCATTTTCAGAATTTCATTTTTTTTGCTCATAATATATAATATATGTGAATCATACTCAAAACCTTATCAACGAATACCTTCAAACACTTTTCTGCTACTAGTCTGTAATTTCTCATATTAAGATAATTTAAGGCAGAAATTGCTCCAGCTTTGGCCTTTGCAGCATCAATTATTCCTTTCATATTTCTAGTGGCTGCAAAAGTTGAATTTGCAGCCAAACGACCAGGTCGACTAGTTGATGTTGCTGCCACGCTTTCCACTTCCATTGCTTCAACTGCAAAAAATAACTAAATGAAATAAATTTTTTCGAACAAGTTTAGAAAGATATTTGTGTTGAACAACTGATTTTATTCGCACGTACACTAATTAATTTTTTTTGCAATTTCCTAATTTAAATTTTTTGAAGGAACAAAGAGCTTAATATAAATACATTTTTCTGTTGGCGTTATCATAGCCAAGTCATTTTGTCCGTTAAAAAAAATAAATCAATATTTGAAATGCGTACTCAGAGCTCTCTCGACCTGCGTAAGAAGAGGCTCTACTCGATGCCAATGATTAAGATATATCGTCACCTCTATCCAATTCATCAACATCTGTAACCAAAAAAAATTTTAAGCCAAGGAAGTCAAAGAAATTTGAAGGAGCATTCCTTAAATTCTTCGAGCTTAAAATTGGAATGGATCCAACTTGACCACGAATGTGGCAGCAGCAAGAGAAATATTTAAACCCAACAACAGCAACAGCAAGTTCATAATGAACGATTATCAACGCCATAAAGAAGTGTACAGCACCGAACAATTACAAGTACCCAGAAGATTAAGCATACTGTTAATCTCATAATAAAACAGTTCAGAGAGACCTCGATAACATGTTTCGGTGAAGTGCAATATTCTCGTATTCCACGACCATATAGCTTAGCAGCTTCTAGCAGTTGTCCCATGGTGATCTGTTGTTCAAAAAGATCATGCATGGTGCGTCTCGTAGATTCCTATATTTAATTTTTGTGAGAAGGAATAACTTTAAAATAAATTCGGATGAAAAACTGAACTGGCTACAATAAATTAAAATAAGAATACAGCGACCTTTATTAAATTTGAATTTTATTGAAACCAAGAATTTTCGATTCATTAACGCACCTTAACGCCCTCTTCTTTCTGCCTTTTAAATTCAACTGCAAGCATATCCAAGCGAGCCTGTGATTTTGCTGTGGTTGCATCTATCCACTGTGAATTCAAACGAGGCAAATCATCAACAGTATTCATATCCGTGGAAACACCAGCTGAGTGTAATTCAAGAGGTGCTGCACGCAAAGAATTCAAACGATGATGAGCTGCCAGATACACTTGCACATTTGAAGTATGCTGCAAACTAAAATTATCGACCTCTCGTATTCGAATTCCACATAATGATATAACCACTGTTCAACTATTCAAGAAGCTGTTGCTGATATTAAATTTACCTTTAAAGTCCCAGATACTATTTTGCAATATAACAAATTTAGAAGAATAGAGATGAAATTAAAATAAACGAATAACCTCAACAATATAATTGATGAGCATAATTAGTGAATCTTTTCGTAGTGGAGGACACGTATCGGATATAAACAACAGTCGATTAATCAACGCATAACCTAGAATGATTTCCAACTATAGCATTCACGGAATAAGAATCCAATTAACAGTTCGCTGGTTTTCTCTACTACAAAGTCGATAACTCCTCACAAAGTCGATGAATGTGTAAAATTTGCCTGAAGCAAAAATAAAAAGAAAATAAAACCAAAACATGTCTCCAATCATACTGCAAGGGAGGTTCGTAACATTCGATTTTGATCAGCGGTAATATTAAATAACTTACCTGGATAAATCAGCACATCAAAAATGACGCTTTGCGTCTGCCATGCCTCACTGCATGAACACAGAAAATAATAATGGAATTTTGTGCGATGAATAATGACTTCAATAAAGATACCACAGAAAAGTATGCCAGACATGTCGAGCTAACTTACTCAAACATAAACTATCCACATCTTTTTTTACTTCGGTTTTATGGCAATAAAAAATTAACATTGTTTCGATGAAATATTTAAGGCATAAATGGTTCACTGAAGTTACCTGTATAACTAATTCGAATTGCTTCCAAATCGAACGGTACAGAATTAACAACGTTCTGGGTAACAGCTGGTGTAACTGAGATTTTCTGAAGAGTACTACCTGAAATGCATTAAAATGAGAGCTTAACTTTTTTATAACATATCAATTGGATGTACATAAATCCTAAGAAACTTAAACTGACCATTTTCTCCAGGAAGTACAGGTGAAACCACAGGCTGACTAACAAATTCGTCATCAACATCATTTGCGTTGTTCAGATCGAAATCGGCATCGTCGATGGGTTCGTCCACATGGGCACTCATCATTTCGTCCGGGTCAGGCACCGACATTGTTCTACCTTTCTATTTTCAACAAATTTTCCTGAATTAGAAAAAATTACTTGGAGTGGGTCAAATCTGGGACAAATTCGCTAATAGGAAGAAAAAGTTGCAATATACAAGGAAAGGATTCGTTTATTCTCATTAAAATTCCAGTTAAACGACAATGTTAGAAAGGGTTGACGGTAAATACTTGAAATCCCAAATATTTTGCCCTTCTTGGATTATGTTCCTGTTCGAATTTCGCACAAATGATGAAACTGGTAGTTCTAAATAGTAGACAGATAACACATGATGAAAAGCAAAGGCAATTTAATAAGAAACTTAACAATTCAATTATATGTTGAGTGCAAGATACCTAACCAAAAATAACAAATAACGACAATCCGCTACAAGTTTGACCTCCTATGCCCCGCTAAAACTACTGATACCGATCACACCACCTTATCAAAACCAAATCTCAGTGTATCCCCAGTAGCACACATGTGAGGTGTTTCGAATGAAACGCATTATAATCCTATCGCCAGGTTTTTAATGTGCGATGCTCCTTTCTCCATTTGTTAGGTCTTCGGAGAGGAGTAAAGGTTACGAAAATAGTTCACTGAATTAAGTTCAGGTTGATTTGTTTTCGTTTCATCACAGAAAAATTTTTAATGGAAAAAAAGGCAACTTAAACTTTTCAGTGGCAAATGCGAGATGGATACCCCCAGCAGTAGTCGTAGTGTTAACAAGAGGGGAATCAAAAATGATGGACAAGTGAGCCGAGGAGCAAAACGACGTTGCTTCAAAAAAGATCAACGGAAGGAAGATGTTCGTCATGAATCCTTTTTTATCATTCATTGAAATGAAACAGTCAGCGAAGCGATCAGTGTGTTATTAATGCATTTTGTTATGGTTGAAGGAATGAAATTTAAGTTTTTCACGTCGTTGCATCACTTCTGTGAAGTCTATTTCTCATACGAAGAATATGATCAGGGAAAATTATATTATTCATCGAGAATATAAAATGACTAGTTTTTAGTGAAGTTATTCATGGTGTCAGCATGAATTTCTCCACGAGGGGTTTTACTGGACGTTTTAATTTTTTTTATACTGCAGGTTGGAAATGAAGACTCTGGCGAGGAAAAGTCATTTAGGGGATGGAAAGAAGACGATGATGCTCCCCTTCCCAAGTATCTGTGTGATGATGTAGCTAGAATTTATGAAGATGTTATGAGTCGATATAGAAATATGATTGATGCTGAAGGCCTAGTATGTGTTGTTATTTCTAGTTTAGACTAAATGAGCATCGTTTTTATCTGCAGTTTGAAAATTTGAAAAACTTTCGAACCGATTACAAATTGAAATATGCTTCTCAAATTATGATTTTAGAAACTGTACCACAAAATGCTGCGGGAAGAACCACGTAAGAAATATGTAGTAAGTGTTTACCACTTAAATCCTTTAACGCGGTATTACGCTTTTACATTTTTATCTTTTTCTGAGATATTATATATATATATATATATATATATATATATATATATTAAGTGTAGCAATAACAGAAATAAGGAAATGCGATGATGTTCATTTTCTGCTAAATAACACGCTGATAAAATGCGGCGCCACAATTAATTGCAAGCTCTGAGTACTGAGATGTGGAAAGCTATATTGGATCTCTTTATACTGTGTAAGATTTTTTGCAGACAACAAGCAGAGTAAAGCCTTTAAATCTCAAACCAATGCCGGAACAACCAACATATTTCACGTTGCGGTCAGCAACGAATGCAGTTCTACAGAAATGCCCTTCAAAATGTATTGAAGCTGTCATGAGCACACCCCGAATGCAGTACTGGACACTCACCGAATGCAACATCCTGGTTCCTTTTTTTTCAATAAATTTTCCATTTCTGTTCTGTGGAGGTGAAATTTTTCTTCAGAGAACATAAATGGAGAAGTTTATTAGAAAGATACATTAGAAAAAGTTTTATATTATGTATATATGGCTCCTAATTTATTTGAAATCTCTTTCCTGTGATTATTCGTGTTTTTAAGTGTGAGGATGAACGTACGCTTTCACATATTCCTTTCTTGGGCGATCACGAGGATGATGACATTGGTTTTGGCGAAGAATTACTGAAGACTTTTCAGGAGGTGAGCTTATTAAAAATATGAGTGCTTATGTTGAAATTTTATTTTAGACAACTGTTTTTAATAATTTGTTTTACTGACGACATGTTCTGAAAGGGTATACATGGCACCAAAGTTGGTTGTGGTTCATTCATCAACGATCACATACTTTATCAAGTTTTAAAAAAGCTGTTCGACAAGTATTCAGATGTTGGTGCGTTTAAAGAGACTTTTTTAAGCAGATGATTTTTTTATAAGCAGAACGAATATTACTACGTTTTTGTTCCTTTTTGTATTGTGCTTTTGAAAGAATACTATATGCATATATTTAGTATACACGTATGTATAACTTGAAATTTTAGCCGATCAGGTAATATATAGAGCGGTTTACGAACAGTTTCCGAACAAAGCTTCAGTTCAGCAGCTTCCGTTTCTGTATGTTTTTAATTTTATGCATAAATTTTAAGCAGATCTAAAACATATTTGACTTATAGTGTGTTAAGGGGGTTTCTTTTCTTCCTTATATCACATTTTTATTTCGTTTTGATTAGATTCGAAGATCTGAAGCGACGTTTTTGTCCGTCAGATTTATTCGTGGAAGAGAACAATCAATCAGAATTCCTGGACACAAAAGCACTTCATTCATTTCAACTTCTTTTGTGTAATCGTTGCCTCACGTACGATTGCCTTATTCATGGTTCATTTTTTAGTTCATTGGTAAAAGAAAGAAATTCGGCGGAAAAGTTGCAAATTTTTATACCCTGCCAGGGTTAATAGCATCCGCACAATTCTCTTGATAGTTGTTCCTATGATTTTTGAAAATTTTTACATCGTTGTTGATTTTCACGAAATTTTCAAGTGTTTTGTGATTTCGATCATATTATTAGAAGGACTGTGCCTTAGGCGTCAATGCAACAGAAGCAGAAGTCCGGCGACGTCGTGGAATAACAAGTATTGAGCCTTGTGGACCTCAGTGTTTCAGGCATTTGACGAAAGAAATGGTAGGTCTTGTTCGAAACAATTCATTTTTCATGTGACTTCTGTAGAACTTCCATATTAGCTGAATGATTTGATTTAAGTTGAGAAATGAATTTTGTCTGATGGTGATTAAACGAAAACGTTTGTAGTATAGGTGTTCTCATTCATGAACTTCGGTGAATCAGTTAAAATTTTATTTTAATGACTTACGGCTTGTCAACTTTTTAAGAATTTGTGCCTGTAGGAAGAAGCTAAGCGCCGTTGTACTTCTCCACCAGATACGAAAACGATAAATGCCATTTTAAATATAAAGACAGAGGACATCAGTTGGACAGCGCAGCAGGAATCAATGTTCATTGCTTTACGGCGAACATACAAAAACGATTTCTGCAAATTAGCTGAAGTTCTAAATCTGGTTGTAGAAAATGCATCACCGAAATCTTGCCGCGAGGTACTTTTAGTCCTGAATTATGTGAAGTGTACTTCTTGCAGAACCAGGTTCTTCTAGCACAGCTTTTTTTTATGTTGCAGTTGTATGCATATTCTTTTCGTACAGCGCCAATATCACCGAGAGCCGACGTTTCACCAAATTCACCACCAAAAAAAAAGAAGTAATTTTTTGAACTTCTTGCACATTTTTTTCTTCTTGCACATGTTTTCCTTTCAGTTTTTCTTCAATTTTAAAGTTTTTTATTTTATGAACCCGCCTTAGTTTTTTATATTAAAATTGTTATTTACCGGTTGAAGAATCAGACAACAGTAGCTGAGGAGGTATGAGAATATCGCTTAATATAAAGCTAAGTATGGCTGTGCAGGAAGTGTGATAAGTTCCCGTATGTTTCGGGTACAGAAATCTAATTTCTGTATAGGAATGAGCATTTCTCGACTGCTACTGGCTTTTGGCTATGTGTAGACCATTGAAAACATGTGTTTAAAATGTTGTATTGTTATTTTTTTATGCAGCAAAGTCATCTTTAGAAATATGAAAGATCAGCATCGCACATTTCGTGCTGTTAAATGGGCGAAAACAGAGGGCAAAGTTGGGAATACCCATGTTTATGAACCGTGTTCTCATGCTGGACCTTGTTCGGCGGAAAACAATTGTTCATGTGTTAGCGTCGATAATCTGTGTACAAAGTTAGTCTGCAATTTGCAAATATTCTTACTTCCAGTATGAATCAGTTAGCCAAATGATTCGTACTCTTTTTATTTCATTGCTTGGAGTTGCGGTGATTTTAGATTTTGTCGCTGCGGTGAACAATGTAAATATAGATTTCCTGGCTGCCGTTGTGCACCAGGCTTATGTAGGACAAAACAATGTCAGTGTTTCTATGCTAATTGGGAATGCGATCCGGATGTTTGTAAATCATGCAAATGTGGTAAGTTGAAATTATGTCATTCGAATGCCGTTGTTGATCCATTAATTGTAGTGTTGTACAAAGTCTTAACTTTTTACATGTATCATTAATTTTTTGAAATTTTCGATTTCACTTAGACTATTGCAGATGTATTGGATGATCCTAATGTTGCAACATGCAAAAATGTAGCCATGCAACGTGGTTTGCAGAAGAAATTAGTTATTGCACCTTCTCAAGTGTGTGGCTTAAATTTTCTGTCATATTTTTGCTTGAAAATGGTTTATAATTATGATGTTTCTACTATACTAAATTTCGTTGGTATATTTCAGGTTGCTGGTTGGGGCTGTTTTGCAGAAGAAGACATTGAAAAAAACGATTTCATATCAGAATATTGTGGTGAAGTTATAAGTCATGATGAGAGCGAAAGAAGAGGCAAAATATATGATAAATTGAAATGTAGTTATCTTTTTGGTATGTTTTGATAATATACAGATGATCAAAATGTGGTTGTCTTTTATAATGTGTGAGAAGAGATGATTATTTAATTTGATCTGTTTAATGGAATTTTATAACCCCTAAAAAAAGCTGGAACTGGTGAAATTCTGGGTCATATCATTGAATTTGTTAGGCTTAAATGACGAAATGGTAGTAGACGCCACTAGAAAGGGCAACGTTATTCGATTTGCAAATCACTCAAAGGATCCGAATTGCATGGCAAAAGTTTGTTTCTTTTATGTGAGAGTATTGTCTTTGAAACATGTTGTTAGTTCTCAATTCTAAAGAAATTATTGAGGGTATTATATCATAAATTTTTAGGTGTTCATGGTTAATGGAGACCATCGTATAGGTATTTTTGCACGAAGGCCAATTGCAGCTGGCGAGGAGCTCTTTTTTGATTATTCCTACAACTCTTATCAGCAGGTTAACCTTGAAGCCTAAGTAGAAAGATGATTAGGAGTTCATCCATGATTTTTTCTACATCACAAAAGTTGTAATTTTTCTGGCTCTGCAATAGCTAGTTCTTAAAATTATTTGTTTTCAAATAAATACCGTTTCATTTCAAGGTGGTAAATCTGCCTCCCAAAAAATGGAATTATATCACTTTTTTTGAAATGTAATACAAGCTAGCGTTATTGGTCCAGCTTATTTTTTTGAGCGGAACTTTACATGATATTTTATGCAACATGTTACGTCGATTTTATACCAATGAGGATTAGAACAGCTATGTTGAATGAAAAAGATGGGATGAAAAATTTGGTGAATAATGTGTTTGTTTGCAGGTGAAATTTGTTTCGAAAGAACGTCCAAAGCCGTGATACATTATAAAGAGATATTATAAGTGTTCCTACTCATCATTTCATTAGTATTTGAAGGTAGGATTATGATAATTGCAATAAAATTATTAGTTCATGTATGAATTTTGATAACCAACTGCGAAATAACTTCAAAATTGACCAGAAACAGTTGCAGAGTGAATTCAGGAATGACTTTATAAATGTGGCGAAATAATTATGCCATGACGTTCTCTTCATTGGCTATGATTTTTTGCTAATGTTATAAATTCCCGTCGTTTTTATACATAATGCACAACCAACGTGACCTTTAAGCCCTGTGTCATTGCAAAATTCCTGGTCCAAATTGCTGTCATAATCGTTACATGCAGCACCGTCTGTTCAACATTAATTTCGACAAGTTCTTATAATCTACAAATAGTAATTCATTTATCAGATATCTGAATCACCTCAGGTGTCGTTCGCCAAATTTTATCGATGTGGCCTCAGCAACAGGGACTGCCAAGTTACACAAATTATTCCATGAATACGAAGTAAACGAATTGTGATATCCAGATATCTCCCTGTCTTTACAACACTAAAATTAGTAGCTAGTACTCTTACGCAGTCATTAATATCTGGAAATGAAACCTAATATGAATTTCTGGCAGTTTCATTATCCCTAGAATTGAAATCAGTGAAATCACTAAACACGACCCCACACATTTACAAATGCATTTCACAGCTCTAATTAATGTCTTTCACACCATAAATCCATAACCAGCAATTTCAAAGTAATATGATGTTCAAGCAAAACTATAAATTGAATTTATAGACATAAGAAATTTACCAGCACAACAATAATGAAAAATAATGAACACTCAGTTGAGATTCAACGTATTATGTACAAAGGGACAAGAAAACATTACAATCATTACCCGAAAGACATATATTTTCAGTTCCATTCAAGCAAAGAGAGCAGCAAGTACGACTCAGTCTGGGAAAAGGTAAATTTTTAAATTTTGAGTTGCCTCGCCCGAAAATCATTTCGTTTTATTACTCTAACAAAAAAAGCAGGACTCGCTCTTTAATTCGACACCAAAAACAAAACATCAGAATTCGGAAAGGAACTGTGTAATACCTAGATTTATGAATATGAAATTATTGTTTAAGGTAGGAAATAAAAGTAACAATATAGGAACCTATGTCGGCAAGTACTGGAGAATTGATATTGGTCTTCATCATGAAATACAACTTGCTTATATGACTTTATTTGAACCAAAACAATTTTAAAATTCCTAGAGGAATATCAGTTCTCGTTTTTGCTTCAATCTTTAAAACTGAAAACAAAGATAATGAGGTTTTTTGTTCAACAGATATCACAATTAAGACAATTCCCGTATTTATGTACATCAAACGTTCGTCCCTAACGCCTCATTTTAACCGGCGAAGGGCTTTCACTACTTCTCCTTCTCTTGCCTAATGCCAAATAAACATCTTTTTCACGTTCCCGCTGGTTGCTTACTCGATCCTGAAAAAGTATTTCATTCGAAGACAAAAAAATTAGAAGGCGCAACATAACTGTGCTTTGTCTTTCGAATATCAGTATCATACTATACTAGTCACCATAAAAATATTGTAAGAGTGATGTCTGCTTAATATTTTAGAATCCTTTTTTTTGTTTCATATGTATATGAATCGAAATCGCAAGTTACACCAAAAACATCAAGCAACCTTCTCAACGACCTTCCGTCGACCATCCCGACTTCTAGTCCGACGACGCCTATCTTTTTCTGCCCGCCGTTCTTCCCTTGCTCGACGTCTTTCATCTCGCTGATGCCTTGAATGATGATGGTTGCGTTTTGATGACCGATCGCGTTCAGTCGACTCAGCCCTGTGGTGATAATAAACAGGTGAGGTGCGGAATCTGAAAATTAAAATAATAATGACGTCCAGACTTTCTTTTATATGTTAAATTTTCTTGGAATAACATTTGAAATAAAAATGATTCACTTTTTGGGTTCAACTGGTGATCTTGAGCGTGAATGTGAGGTGGATGATGATGTTTGTTTAGCGTTATAATGGTCATTTTCCTTTTCTCTGTCACGCTGAACTTCTTTTTCTTTACCACTTCCTAAAACTTGTCTTAAATTATGCAAAAAAACTGGAATTGAATATATTACAAGACCAAAGATAGCTTCAAACTATCCGAAAGTAGTGTCGAACTATTCAAATATTTGTAGTATAACACTTTAAAAAGATGTAAACCACTAAAAGTATTGCACCAACCTTCCCTTGCCTTATTTCTAGCACCATTCTGCCGTTCCATTTCAGCAGCTTTGCTAGCGATTTCGCGACGCCTTTTCTCCAAAACAGCTTTTGCTCGTTCGACTTCTTTACTTGCTATATTTTCTGCTTGCTGAACTTTTGCAAATGCATTGCTGAGACCAATTCGTAGTTTGTTCAGTGTATCATTTAACCGTGTCCAGTTTGGCGCCTGCAATAATGAAACTAATCCTCCAAAAAAACATAAATCATTTGTTCTGATAAGAAACAGATTTTAAAAAATTTTAGAAAAATGTACAGCGAAGGCGTACCCGTAATCGTGTATAAACCTGCAGAAGCAAAAGTGAGATCGTCTGTACATCCCTGTCACTTGCATCAAACGCTTCAAACCAGGGAAATGGTTCGCGCGGAAGTGGTAAAGGTTCCTGGAAATGTCAAAATTATACACTAAAATTAGAAAAAAAATCACTCTGAAAATGAAAAGATCCACTATACTTACCGCTATAGTTCGTGCTGCAAGATGAATACAGGCACATGCAATTGTTTCCGGCCGATACCTAAGGAATATATCTGTACGCAACCCATCATTCATGTAGCTCCTAAAATTAATAAAGAAAATGTTCGAAATTCGAAAGTGCATAACAGCAAAACCACTTTGTTAGGGAAAATGAAAACAGCGAATTTTTAAAAACTCCAATTTCTAACTGTATCCAAACTGTTTGCGAAAACCAAATCAATATCGGTTTCCTGCGCCTAAATCTGTAAATTGTAATACGTACCATGCTTTCTGCATCAGTTCGTGGTTACCAGTAGCGCCCAATGCATGAAGATATGCATATATGAGTTTATGTGGATGATTGACATGTACTACAAAACCAAGCGCATTCAACAGCTTTCGCTCCGCTTTTATCACTTGATTCTTCAAATCTACGTAGCTTCGATCCAAAAGCATTGGAACATATCTACAAATAAGCAGTAAGCCAAATACTGGCTCCAACGCCTAGTGCATTCCTATGAATGGCAATTATATGCTGAACAGTCTCACTCCTACGTGTCCTTACGAACCTAAATCCGATTTCAGCGTCTGTAAGCATCGTCAATAATGCCTACACACCCCCAAATAAATAAATAATTTAAAGGCACCACACATCCTTCCGATACAATTCTGAAAATTGAACAATAAGAACAAGCAACTGACCTTCTTCCTCTCAAATAATCTCCAGTAAACCACTGCTTCCTATATAATTAAGTCATATTAATTCACACTTGAAGTTTTAGAAAGTTGACAGATCTTATTTGCTTTCTGTACGTTGTCAAGAGTTGGCAGAATTTGAAACACATACAAATGTGGCATAACCAAACTAGAAGTGGTTTGAACAGGACAAAAACTTAGAAAACAGATCTGAAAAAGACAAGGACGCACAAAAGTATATGAAGGGAATCATAAGTATATATCATTAGTGATGTTGCTAAACACAATCAATTGTCATATAGGATTTGTGTATGTCCAGCCGTTGATCATATCATAGATCAGAAAAACGAATCACAGTAACTGGCCTGTGTTAAACGGCTTTAAAAAAGTAAACATGCTGATTCGAGTGCGCCATGAAGTATGATTCTGCGCAAACAAAGTAACAAAGTAATAAAGGTATTAAAAATGCACAATGTAGAAAAATCGCTACATATGAAAATTTTGTTATGACAGAAAAAAACGAGTTAGATAGGATTCATCAGTATTAATGCCAAATGACAGGAAGGATGAAAGAACATTTACTCAGTAATTTCATCTGCAAATATATTTTTGCTACTCTTCTAAATAGTAAAAATTAGGATTTAGAATGCTCTAAAAGCTTCTGAATGTGTTGCACTGACCCTGAGAGATGACCATTCACAAATCGCCACTTAATGTGCTGTAAGACTGTTTTTCTGTTGACAAAAGCAAACTCATAACAGTGGATTACAACAAGCGCTTTTTTACATAACATTATATTTTTTATCAAACGGATAATTAGGTATTCTACATTTTTAAGATGAAATTCAATTAAGCTATATCGCCAACAATTAAGACCCAATAAGTACTTGATGCCAACGTTTAAAAAGTGGAATAGTGAAGGACCTTGCAAGTCAGTGAGCTATATCTTGAATGGTACTTTCATCCTTACCTTCATTGTTCACTAAGTAATCAGCATTCACAAATGCGGCACAATAAAATCCACATAAAATGAACGACCAGACCATATATCTTTTAAAACACTAAAACACAAATAAATATTTCAATTAAACTAAAAACCACATTCACAAACAAAGCTACGTGCTTTTTAAAATAGTATTTTCCCAAACAAAATTTGGAAATTTTATGATATGAGAGTACAACCAATAGATTGAATTATGAAATTATCTCGAAATAGTAATGTGTCCATCGGTTCTCGCTGTCTTCGGAGCTAATGTGTCTGAACACTGCCACTAGTAATGAATCCTAGATGTGACGGGATTGGTTTTCACACAATTGACATTTAATGAATCTGTATCTCAGTTCCAAATGCAATCAAGCAATTGGTATTAAATTAACTTACCTGTGCGCATAGAGAAAAGTTCAACCGCTCCAGCCCAATAGTGTTGCGATAAATCAACCAATATGCAAAAGAATTTTTTTATCACCAAATTAATATTATCAGATACTACAGGAAACTGGAGCCTTTTCCAATTTATGATTGATGTTTGATTGAAAGCAACGCAAGTGTAACTGGACCAAATGAAAGTGATATAATAACAGCAAAGTCTTACTAGAACTTTCCGCCAACTCTTGACATTCGATAGCAGAATACAGAAAATCAAACCTTTCTTTTCGAAGGAAGAAATAAACAGATTGCTGTGATTTTCGATAAACGGATGACCATTACCAGAATTTATTGATGGAAATGTATAAACAATAACCTACAGAGGAATTATATAAATTTTGGCAAAATCTCCCAGAAAGATGTAATGAAAATAAGAGGAATAAACGAGGTTTCTGGGGAAAGCAAAAACATACCTCATACTATTCGGGCAAAAAATTCATGCTGTTAGCCAGTAATCAAGCAGGAAAGCGGACGGAAACAAAGATAGCAAACCATTTCTAGTCCCATTTCTAAGACTCTACATTGGCACGAAACAGTTTCATCACCAGGTCACGCCCACGACCTTCGTAACTCAGGGCTTAATGCTTACAGCATATTAATTTATGGGCAGATCATGTTCAAATTTTTTTTAATTACACAAAAAAGTTGAAATGTCCCAACTACAAATAAAAATAAGCAGTAGCTGTTACCATACCATGGTTTACTGAAAATAACTTGATTAGGAAGGTAGCAGTTGCTTGCAGCATCGTCCATTCCGTGTGCCATTAATGTGCAGTGAGCTGCACTGCACCGTATAATGACAGTGTCGATAGAGTGTGCATATATGCCGACTCCATATTGATAGGTAGTCTTTGATAACACACAGAGAGAATCAGTAAAAGACGAAATCCAACTTGAAGAGAGCTCCAAATATGCTTCATTCATCTCTGTAGAATGGATGGAAGTGGTGACCGTACAAGAGAGTGGGGGCACACGCATTTTTTACTGCCATACGTGTATCCGCTCTGCCAGCTCTGTGTCACCTGGAGTGATTAAAAATATGAACAAATGTATTTCATAATTTTACAGTAACCCACTGCTAATTCTGGTTTTTTTCATTTAAAAATTCAAAACATCTCAGCTGGGAATGACTAATCGGTATATCCCTTTCCTCTTTTTTCTTTTGGGATAAGAAGTAGGTGACATAAGACACGACTAAGACCACTATCTGATTCGCTGATAGCTGTTACTCCCAATCTGCTTATTGTACCGAAAAAGTGTAAGCAAATTCAGGAAATAACTTTCTAGAAGGATGATAAAGGAGAATATGCTACTCTCTATTAGCTAAGAATTGGCATGTTATGTCCAATGCTTCAGGAAAATTTAGACAGTCACTACATTATATTTAAAGTCTATTAGAATAGACCTAAAAAACTGAGAAGTCTTAATTGCACAGCTGATCCGTGCTACGCTTCAACAAGTCTCAACGCTAGAACACATGTATCTAAAGATAAAAGTTTCAGAACGACGAAAAAACCGCCGCCTGAAATAAGTGTCAAATCGAAATTTTGCATGAGCATGCAAAAAAACATCCTTTCCTTTTTACAAAGCAGTAAGAAAACAAACGAAAGTCATATGAAAAAGCGATTTGAATGTGCAAACATGACGATGCCTACAGAACAGCAAAAATACGAACTTGTTGCCGACTAATTGAAAAGCCGGCGTATTTCGTAAATAATACCGAGGGAACTTTAAATAACCTCAAAAGTACCATCCTTTGTGTCAATAATGTCCATTGCATGTCCTATCGTTCCCTCTCAGACGCGTAAATCCTGTATAACCATGTATATTTTATAAGCAGTATATTAAAATTACACTTACTTTTTAGATTCATTTCGTTTGCCATGTAAATGTTCCAAACGATGGAACACATTGATGACATCACGTGGCCGACGTGGAGCCTCCTCAATCTTGCTCGCTAATAAAAGGCATGCCATTACCGTATACTAAACTTATTATCATTACTATGACTGAAATAGCACAGATCGCAAAGATGTTATGAATTATCTTCATTCAAAATAATTAAAAAAATAAGACAACTCATAACAGGATGCTGTTGTGGTCCCACACCTGAAAGCAAACGAAAATGCGTCCCACGAAAATATGGAACTTACCCTCTTCATTCAAAATAATACTCTCCTAATACTTCACATAATACTACATACATAATCTTGTTAAAAATCAAATGGTTCGATAACAGACGTCCATGTCAGTTGTAGCAATACAATGCCCGAAATTAAATGACTTAAACAGCTTAAACTGAGTCACTACAATGCTGCGAACTAGATGAAACTACGGTTTAAGAGCAAAAATGTGTAGCTACATTATCATCCAACTAATTGGAGTTGCACTCGATCCGTAAGAGGCAAAAAACTCTTCTTGATAACAAAAACCCATTATCAGAAAGGGATGCCAAACTTTAAACCAATTTTCATAGAACTGAATGATTTGAAATATAATGAATCAAAACATACTTCGAAATGATGTCGAACAAATGACCTCTGATAATAAAATCGCTGGTAAAGAATTTGTGCTGTCGCTGCTGCAACCTGAGGTATGCGAAGCAGTATCGCACCTGACTGAATTATTTCACAACCAAGATATCGCAAGTCCTGAAAAAGAGAGCAGTACTTATGGTGAATATGATTTCGTACAAAAACTAACGCTATTAACAGCAATTTACATACCAATTCAGTTTTCCGATCTAATCCATCAGCTAAAGAAGGAGGATTTCCCAACTTAGCCACTGAATGCTCATCCAGTGTGAGAAGCCATTTATCCGCTGATATATTAATCGACGAAAACAGTCTGAAACAAAAACAAAACATTTAAAGTAATTGGGAACGTAACATGAAACTCAAAAAAAATAAAAATGTGTAAATGTCATCAATTTTACCTTCTTTGTCCAAAACTGCTCAGCTTTATTTTTGTTCCGACATCATCTGTTGCTAATTGCTCTTCTTTGACATCTTTTGCGTCGCTAGTGAATGAGTTTAAATTAGTTTTCCGTTGAGAATGCTCACCACAGTTTTTTAAAGATGATCTTGGAGCTACCGTCATCACGGTGTTTTTGGTCATCATAATCTACAATAAAAACTAACAGTAATCAAGTTATTAGTAGCATCTAACAAAATTTGTGCTGGAAAAAAGATGACGCAACTTTATAAACAGAAATGTAATTAATACAGCAAAAAAACAGCGGAAGCAAACGCAGCTTTCTATGAAGAATGGTTTTCCTACCATCTATTCCTGATTGAAAAAGGGACACCATATGGCGACAAAGGAAATGAGCCCACCGCTTCAAACAACAACAATGCAATTTATAAAGCACGCATTTCACCAACATAATTTATAAATTCACGAAATATCTTTCAATCTTTTAAAAGTAGTTTCTTAGTAAGGTATGTGAAAACTGTGCATTACTTATGAACGCTCCGCCGGCAATTCAGCAGTTCTACAAAATAATTAAAACTACAATGCATAACTTCACACATGTTAAAGAAGCGATTATTAATAAAGACAATATGTACAGAAGATGAAATTAGTGCATTTTCATCCTTTAAAATGTTTTCATTATTATTAATACAAAACAATTTAAGAAAAAAATTAGGACAAACGAAAGAACAGTAGCTAGTTGGTTATTCACACTTTTATGATATTTCCTTCCCTTAACTGAATGTACGAAAAAGTGAAAGTGACGAATGGACGGAATTAGAATATTTATCATGGAATTAGAGTAGTGGTATTTCAGTAGGGTAAATATCTCAGATCACTCTCGTCCTCCGATGATCACTTAGACATTATACACACAATTTAAATGAGACTACGAGACAAAACACAGGACATTGATATGAATACTTTCTGAAAGCGATATATTCAGCCTTCTTTATTGTAATAAAATGATATTTAGATCTTAAAAAAAAGTCACCAATAACCTAATCAACAAGCCACCAGTAAATCCCATAATTCTCGAAACCTATATATTCCAAATGACAGGGCTGAAAACAGAGCAACGAGCAATGAAAACTCAATCGATCAGCGAGCATACTGTAACGCCTGAGTATCCCAAATGTTGTTATAAGAAGACAAAGGCGCAAATTTGAAATTTTGCAGTGTTGGAGTTACCATGGATACTGAGGAAGCTTAGTTGATTAGCTGATACGGTGAGTTTGTCTGGTCAGATCCTGAAGAGTAGCTTAGTTGATTAAATTGCCGTTTCAATTTTATCCCTTCTGCAATAACTAGTCACTCCATCAATGCTTAGCAGTCCTTATCACTTCCTCTCTTCCTCTCTTTCTTCACTTCCTTCCTGGAAGAAGCTAATCTTTAGCTTCCTGCTTCCTTCATTTTTCCGTATAATTTTACACATTTTTTGTGAAAGCATACCTTTTACTCCAATGTTGCTTTTTTTCAATGGTAAAATTAAAATTTTAGAAAAATTTCAGTGATGTTAGAGGAAAAGCGGCAAATAAGTAATGCAAACGAATGGTATCAAAAAATGCAAATATGTCGACGTATACCGCCACGACGTGTAGCAGTTGACGGATATGATAAACCAGAATGCTATGCATTATCAGTGAAAAATGCACGATTGCCTGGTGTAACTATTCCTTTTGCAAATACCGAAAGGGTGGAGGGGAGGAGGTGGGGAAGGAGAGGGGAGGGGAACCGATTCAACATAACTGGAAATATATCAGGAAAAGCACCTTTACAAAATTTTTTCCTTGTATTGCAGTTGAAAATGGATATGTTATATCGCATTCATGCATATTTCTACGATAAGCAACGGAAGTATTACTTCGGAAAACCCTTTTACGGGGGATGGTGCCGTCCCGTTTCCGATTCCGTCCCTTTCACAGAGGTAGTCATCATTTCCACTCTGTGGTGTGTGTGTGTGTGTGTGTGTGTGTGTGTGTGCTAACATCCAAATAATCCAACTACATTTGCAAATTTTTGATTTAAATTAAGCATAAATTTTAAGAATTAAAAAGATATTAATGTTGGATATTCCGTATTTGTCTGTCAACGCAGATGTGATATTTAAAAAGTGCTAAAAACTACAGGTAATATTCTTCTGGTGTTCATTTACTGATAACATCGACATTGTTTTGGAAGTGGTTGAGGGAGGGGAGAGGGGAGAAAATCCCGGTTGTTTATACACAGCGGCATGGACCTCGCTATCACTGAGAAGCACCGGCAGTCCGACTACCTTTCACAGGCAGGTGTTGTTGATTTTACTTGTAAGCCGAATTGTCGCTGAATTATTCATTACACGTTGTTTTGTTGATTAGATCATTTCTTCACTGCATCCTTCCTACTGCTATAAGTTAACGTTGGCTAATTAAATCCCTCCTTTTGCATAAGTCTTCTTTCAGACTGCCGCTATATCCAGGATCTCCGAAAGCGTTGTTTTTTATGACTTCTCGAATGGAAATGTCAGATCTTCCCGGAAGGAAAAATATCGATGTAGAGATTTGTTTACGAACACAACGAGAAATGTACAATGTCGTGGACTATATTCCTGATTGGTACATATTTAGTCGGTGGGAAGATATTCCTGGACTGCGAACATCTTACGATGGTTAGATTTCCACTGCAATCTATTCTTCCTTCGAAAAATTTTACTGAATTTAAGTTTTACGGAAAATGTGTAATAATAGAATGTTTAGGCAAATCTCAGGCCATTTATCCAGAAGCGTTGAAAAGTCGGACATCCATTTTAAGGAAAATAAATGTTTCATTTGGTATGGATGTCTGCAACTTTGAACAAATTCTACTTCATTTAATGAATAATGACAGGCTTTATCGAGCAAACAGATCACCTGCAGACATTAATATTAAGATGATGGAAGTTCTGGAGCGAAGAATTACTGTATGCTTCGCTTTTTCTTTTTCTCGGGATATCCTGATGCTAATTTGAAACTAGGGATTACGGTTTTTTCGAAAATTTTGGTTTATTTTTGAGTTAACATTTAAAAGCCTGGGATAAGGACAGAATGAAATGTTTCTTTCTAAGATCTCTTAATTTTTTAAATCTCTCAATCACTTTAGATTGGGGTGCATAACGGTTTGTGCTATGTGGAGAAACCGCAGTGTCTGCACATTAGTTCATCGGAAAATCAAATTTGCATTACCTCGGAAATAAAACGGTAAACTGATGATTGCATGAAATTTTTTTGAAGTTACCAAATGCTTTGGAGATTTAAAAATAGTCAAAATTTCAGGTCACAATCGCAAAGTCTGCTGATGGAGGGGAGTGTAATTTTAAGTAGAATGATTGCAGATCCTTATTTCGCTGTTATCTTTTCATTGGATTATCTTGTCGGAGTTTATTCTTGCGATGTTAGTACTTTTTATTGAAATTATAATATAAACTTTGGTAACCTATTCCACTGATAAATTACCAAGGACAATTTACGAGTTGATTTCATTAGTTACTTTGAAGTAAATCATATTTTTAGGGAACAGTACATTCATCACAAACAGTGATGGTCTGTTGGGGTGCCTGGTGTCCTTTTGCTGCAGATATCATATCGAATGATGAGATTACTGTCCCTTTAGTCGGAGGTATTTCTTCTTTCAATTTTATTTTTAATTTTATTTTTTATAATAAATTCATTTTATTTATTATACGAATCAAGATATAAATGAGGTGGTACTCTCTTTCATCCTCTCGTACGCAAAATACCAATTCAAAGAACTTAAGTAAAGTATCCGTTTAGGACCGAACATCAATCCAGATGAGCGTCTGGCGTTCAGAAACCCATCTGCTCTTTGCTCTGACTTGCCTTTTTGTGATCAGTTTCCAACGGTTAAAATTACATTTATGTGTTCAGGACTTGGAGAGGTTATAATTTCTATTAATTTCCCTGAATAATTTTGTCGAAACACAGCAGTATAACTTTTAAATTCAGTCTTATCCTCATCGATCATTAATTTCGTTCCGCGGTGTACGATTGATCATTGTCATATCTTGGATTTTTGCTTATTAAATGATAATAGTTTAAATGGTGGCGATGAGTGACAAGCAACAGCTTCTTTAAGTGGAGCAGATATTTTAGGCCCAGCACCTGTTAGATACTTCAGCACGTGTCGACATAAAGTCGCAGACGCAAGACTGGAAGAAACCGAATGTGGAAATTGTTGCACTTCAACCTGGCTCAACTAAAATTACTCAGAATCTTGAAAAAGGACTCGAAAACAGGTCTGCAAATGTTGTTCTCCTCAGCATTATGCGTACTTGAAGAAAAGCTTTACCTCGGAAATGAAAAAGATAAGATAAATGAGATTAATTAGCTAAAATTCAGCTTACTAAATTATTCAACCATTTATTTCAGACACGAAATCAAATCGTCACTACCCATATTATCGGTAATTTTTTGTTGATCTTAAAATAGTCAAAGAAGGTCACTATCTTGTTCATTTATGTGCATTTTACATCTTACACAGCATTATTGGTATACTGAAAAAGTGCTGAACAAATTCAGAAAGAAGGAAAATCTGGCGAAAAAGTTTCTTCCGATGCTGAGCGCAAGTGTGGCAGTTATACGAGCGTGAAAATTTTCAGTTCACCGTTAGTGCGGTAAGATGTATTGGTCTTTTTTTCTCTTAGCATCTTTGTTACAATTTTATGGGAACTTCTAAAACTCTCATTTGTAATATCTTTCAGGACGTCAAATATATCACGTGAATCACTTGCTATCCTTTCCGATGTTTTATTTACTCCTATAAAAGATCGTAATGGAAATAAACCAAAACTTTTGGACATCGAAAATTTTCCGGTAGATTTATTAAAATTTCTGTCAGTGAAATGTTTCCAACAAGTTTTCTTTGCGAGATAATAATGCTTAATTTGTAGGTCGAGCAATACTCTTCCTATGATAATAACATTTGCAATTGTGTGAAACATTTTATTGTAGGCACCAGAGATCAATGTTGAACTGAACGATAAGTTGAATACGAATGAAATAATTATGCAGTTTATGGCCGTGCAAATCAGGTTCCTATTAACATTAACTTAATTATTGGTTTAACAGCACTACTGAAGTTATCCAATTCACTTCTTGTACATCACTTAATTTGCTTAACAGCAAATTTTTCGAATATTTTAGCAGAGTGAATGCTGGTTGCATCAAGACACCAGATGCAGTATTTTTTACAGTGGAATTCTATCGCTTCCACACAGTCACAACTGAAAAGTTTGTCAACTAATTCTTCAATTGAAAATATTCATTAAATTTTAAAACATAAAAATTTAGAGCAAATATAGCTAACATAATTTAATTCGTTGAATTAAAATTTAAGAAGGATTACTTTTTTAAGTAATTATAATTTATAGGTTATGGTTAAATATGGTTTACGCAAAAACAACTGATCACCAGCAGTTATTCATTTTGAAGCGCAGAGGGAACGTTGAAGAGACTGCTAAGGAAGACTGCAATGGCTTCACTGTAAACAACCATTTTTATTTAAAAGAATTTGAAGAGAACAATTTATGAATCTTAAAAAGGTATTATTTGACAATTCAGGTGAGATATATGATTGATGGAAATTCACTTCCGAACGGGGAGGAAGACGATTATATCAATTATCTTTTGAATGGCTGTGCAATTGTTGATATATGGGACGCTGACTCTCTCTTACATCTTGGCAAATTGTATATTCCATTAAAAGTTAGTTACCCAGTTAAATTGAATTTTAGACAAGAAAAAAAATCTTTCTTCGAAAGGGCGAAAAGCATCGTTGACGTCATCTTTTCACGAAATACAGCTTTTTGTGAAACTTTAGAATGAAACAAATTGTAATTTAAAGATTTTCAACTAGTAAGATTAAAAACAAAATTTTATAGTTCATGTTGAGACATGGATCTGAAGCTGTACAGGCTAACATACAAAGTGCGGCAATGTTGAGCAGTTTGCTTGAATCATCCATTACCACATATCAAGTATTACTTCGATTAACCAGTATTGGCTATCCATGTTTCAAGCATACAGGTATGATAACTGCTTGGTAGTAAGGAATGAGCTCGATATTTATGGTTCAGAATTGTCGTTTACGAAAAAAAATTTATGATGACCATAAATAATCATTCCCTTATTTACCTCCTGTATCCTCATGACTGCTAGCATGCGACCGGCGAGATTGAAAACTTTCACATCGTTTAAATTAGTTTCTGAACAACTCCCCATTATTAATATATATGTGCCTGAAATTCAACTTTTCCTTCTTATCTGATAGGCAAAATGTGTTTGCCACTGCAGTAAGCCTTGTTTTATATGCAAGAAATCTGACAATAACGATCTTTTATCATTTAAAATGTATTTGGTAAGTTCACAGTTGGTCAACAAGTTGGACTTGTTCCTTTTGTGTTCGCTAACTTCATCCTCTAAGTTTAGATTTAACGCAAAATCGAACAAGCGCAGTCGTAAGCCGACATTTAATTCGAATTGGTCAGAATGAAAATGAATCGTACAGGATTAGAGCTAAACCACTGAATCCAATTCACGAAAATTCACTGCAATATTTCTTAGCTTCTCAAAAGTGAATGATTTGATTTACATCACTACTTGCGACCTATACTTTCCAAGGAAGATTGGCTTCCTTCCAATACCATTCTTGTTAGCAATCTGAATGATTGTTTTCAATTAAATTCTTTCAGATTGGACATAAATCAGCGCTACAATGAAGTTATGAACGGTCCAACACTGAGCGCCAGGAACCAGAATTCATTAACAAAGCCGCTTACAACAAAAGTATAAATTATTGGTTTTTTAAGGAGTCGATAAATTGCTTATTAAAGATTTGCAAAGGATGCTATCTAACATTTTATAAACTATTTCTCCTTGGACGCTTTAACAAATTATCATCCGTTGCTTAAGAGAATAACGAATGATTTCTCAGAAAATTAAGAAAAAATGACGATATCCATAGCAAATGCGACTTCCAAGTTTACTTCTTCAACAAAACGAGTTAAGTCCACTCCTCCAATATCATTTCGCAGATTTCAGGGGTCAATGAAGCGATATCTGTTTGAGCAGGAATTGGAAGCCTACAAAAAACTACGTGATGAGGATAAGGCATCAAAGCTACTGAAAGTTGTTTTCAAAGCAATAACCACGGAATATCGGTTTGAATTAGCATTTGAAATGTTTTCTCAGCGAACATTATCAGCACACAGTGCGAAATAGTTAATTGATAGAAATGTTAACTTTTTCACCCCAATAAACTCAGTTCTTTCTTTTAGTATTTTTCCAAAATATGGCCAAGTAATATTTTTCGAGTATATGCTTCAAAACACCGAACCGGATCCAGCTGTCATTGTTGTGGACATTGCCCAAAGCACAGTAAAGTAAGTTTATTAATTAAAGTTGCCTTTCTTGGAATTCTACAAATGTATTTAGACTTCATGTAATTGAGGATACCTGGATAACATCTTCCCATTTTTCTAAAAAGATCTTGAGAATTGCAAATGAATATTTTAAAACAATCCATGACACATCCGAAGTAAATTATAATTAGTTTTCAGTTGTCGTATAATAATTTGTTGAAATATTACAGACCACTTTTTGATGTGGGATTATGGCAATATTACAAAAATATGTATGAAATTGAGACTCCACTTGAAAGAGATCTTTATCAAATATCAAGAGAAAATGAACAAATTACCGAAGTGCAGATTTTCCTGAAACCAATGGAAACTATATGTGCACCGTTTATTTACGATGGATTTACTCTGCCTGAGGAACAAATCAGGAACCAAGTTAAAGTAACGTGAAATTGCATACAAAAATTTAGGTCTCAGGGAACTTTTTAATGAAATTGTCCTATTCTTGCTTTCTGCAGTTCGACACCATTGATGACTACCGTGACAATTATGCTATAGATTGCCAGGTGAAACTGAGATGACTTAATTTTTGATACTATTGTGACAATACTGAATCGTTTCGAAATATCTACAAATTTATTTGTATATTTCAGATAATATTCAAAAAGAAAAATGATGGTGAACCGATAGCAATCTTAGATTTATTAGTTGGAAATCGTCGTAACATAATTTCTAATTCATTTCGTTTCTATCACGAAGCGGAAACAACGTTGTCCAGGATTATTCAAATTACCGGATATAAGAGTAATTGCCGAAACTAGTTTTGAACTTATTCTATCATTAAAGCAAAAGAAGAGAAGTCATATAATTTTGTTGATCTTTTCTAAAGTGCTTATTTTAGGTCGAGTGTTTTCCGTCCGTTGCACAGATCCTCTCGTACTAATCTCATTTAAAAATAACTGCAACGGCTCTCAGGACTTACATTTTACGGTATACATAACTTAATGGTTGTTGAGAAGGCAATTTCCAAATTTCTATTTATTTCATTCATAAAGTTAATCTGTAACTTTTCAGTGCCAAACTGGTAAGCCACCGATATTGCGAACATTTACAGTGATCTTTTTTGCTGATCAGTACTGTAGTACTGTTCTGGGAGCGTGGTTGATACACATTCATGCAGTGAATCAGATCATTGTGAATGCTGTTGAAGCACAGCTCATCAAAGTTCCCATATTTTTGAAGTAAGTGAAGACTTCCAGCGTCGGAAATCGCTATTTCTATGTGGAAGTAGAAGGCATTTCATATGAATGATGATATCTTTGATTAAAAATTGTAGAGTCCCTCCTTCTAATACCTTTTAAGTTAAACCTTAATCTTTTCTTTCTCTAAACAATTCATGATTGATGTGGATTGAAAAGTGAATTACTTTTAGAACTGACGATAATTGCGATGGTTTGGTTCGTTTTGGAAGTTTTTCAAAAAATTTAGAGATTCATTCATCAGATGCAACTGTAGCACAACGTGGTTACACATTGAATGCTGTCGTTAATTTCTTGCCAGATTTCACAGGTTAATTCCTTTGACTGGAATGTTTGTAGTAAAAAGATACAAATTTTCAATTTTTAAGTACAGAAATGTGGAATAACTTTTTACCTGCTACCTGACTGAAATCTTCTTACTCTGTCAGTTCTTACTTAACGTCAAGCAGTATAAATTTTATTGTGATAATCTTATCAGTTCTTCAATCCTATGTCTTTCTTATCAAAATTCCCACTAAGAAATGTCTTCCATATATGCTGATCAAAAATATTTCCTTATTACGAGATTATTTTGAAAACTGTCGAAGATTTTGAATGTTTATTTTTGAATTTAACGAGGAGAAGCCTGCTACTGCAATGATCGTAAGAGCATTCACACAGCGTTCAATTTGCCTTTATTTAATTCTGAAATTAGTCATATTTCTGCTTGAAATAGTAATAAAACATTAATTGATGACTTTATGGTTTAATTATTTGATCGATGTGATCCATGTGCAGTGACATCAATGTCCACTTTGAAACCGATCTTACAATGTGCTCCTAGCCATGTGACTTTTCAGAAAATTACTATCAAATATTCATGATGTAAGAAGAATATCATAAGAAATTTATTGAAATTTACATTTTTGAAGGCTCTCGTATGATGCTAATTTCGGCGATTGACCAACAAACAAATCGTTTGCTGTATCAATGGATGATTACAGTAAATGTCAAGGAAGCCAATATCACTAAAATGTTTGAAGTTTATTTGCAAAATAAGCGGAATCAAACAATTGCAAGTTATATTGTCATAAATTTCAGCTTTCATTTCATTTCATATTTGCATCGAAACTTTTATTGCCATCTCAATTTATTCTATCATACGGCATTCGATGAAGGTATTTATATTTTTGTTTTCCAGACATTAGCAGTAAGGAACCGATACAGCGTGGAACGGTCATTTAGGATTAGTTGCTCTCATCCGGAAAACGTCCGAATTGAAAATGATACCGTCATGCTTCCCGGCTACAAAGCAATTGACGTTCCTATCACATTCTTGCTAAACAACGAACTGAAATTGCCTGAGGTATATCTTCCTCAATTCTCTTACTTTTCAAGATCTATAGCAGAGGTCTTCAACTTTCAAATGAATTGTGAAATATTAGTTTTTATAATCCTTTTCTTGTAACTATAAGTAATTCTTATCTATCAGCCATTTCAAATTTAAGTTCACAAGCTTTGACCACGTTTCAAAACATTCCTCCACTTCCAGGTGTTTTTATTTATTACGAATGTGGAAAATGATCTTCAGGAAGAAGTGTATTCACTAAAATTGATTTATCATGATTAGAGAGATCTTTGATATAGTGTTCTATCTGCACTGATATACGCATTCCTCACAGGCACCTAAGAGTTCATTGTTAACAATTCTCTTAGCTTCTTCCTGTGAGACAATGCTTTTACACGACGGTTATTTCTTACGACTATAATTACAATCAAAAATGTACGACGTTAGCAAAGCATTGTCAACGTTACGGTATTTGATTTATGCTCTATTCAAGGCATTTTGTCACTCTTTGCCTTTTTCATATTTTCTGTTTAAATTTGTATTATTCAATCTATCTATTTTATTCACAGGTATTTTACTTCACAACCGCCCTGCCTTTTTCCATCCAAGCGTCTTGGGTGGTTTGAGCTGTTTTCGTTACTGAAAAGGATACAGTACGAAAGTGTATCAAAGAAATATAATTTGAGACTGAGCTTCTAAGAGAATAACATTTCGATGCCATGAAGTGTAACATTTTATTTGGCAATTAATTAATTAATAGAAATTTTAAAGTTTAGTCTAAAAGAAGCAGAAGTTTATGATAACTAAATTGAAAACTAGTAACTGTTTCGACAAAGAAAAATATCAGTTAAAGTAATTTGACATTTTAATTTTAAACAAATTATGTTTAGTTATTAGGAAATTTATGTCATTAATGTCATTTCTCTGTGCAATTTTATGCTTTCACGATTATTTCACTTCATTTTTTGTTGTAATATGAACGATCTGATGTGTTGTAAATTTTAAAAAAGAGCGATGTAAGAGGAATGTTGATATAAAAAGCAGAATTAAATTTTAATACAATTTTCTAATTGCAAATTTACAGTTCTACCTACCATATGTAATATTTTAAAGGCTATAATAACCTTAAAACTTGCAAAAAGGATCACCAAATAATATATTTTTGAGGTGAATGTGAACGAAATTTTGTGTTGGTGACTTTTTTTTGAAAAATTTGAAAACCATAAATTATATTAAAAACAATTGAGAGAAATTCTAGAATGATTGCTCTGTAATTTAAACAAATATTACACAGTGGAGAATGTGTCGAAATCAAGGATAATAACAAATTAATTTTCCCGTTCGATTGGTCAAAGTTTTATGAATAGCTAGAAGTACTGATAGCGCACCTCTCAAAATTATTAAGTCCCAACTTTAATTTAAGTGTAAATATCAAATTATTTCGATTATATATTTGGAAACTTCTGATTTAAGCTGAAATCTATTTATAGCATAAATGAAGCAGACTTGCAATGATTTAAATTTAAATTTAAGTGTGAATTGAGAAGCGGAAGATACTTTTTGCCTCGTTTTTCATCTTTTGTTAAATACACTTTGTTATGTGAGACATACAGTTGCTGTTGGATGCATTGCATGTCATTCACAACACACATCGCATATCTTTTCATTGCATCATTTTTCGTCATCCAATCATTCAGAAAAAGAAACTGAAATTTCAATTTCATATTTATACGTAAACAAATCTTTTTGTTTAATTACTCGCTCAGTCAGTCGATCAATCAATCATTCAGTCAGTCAGTCAGTCAGTTAGTTTAGTCGTTCACTGATAATTGTATTCCATTTCCTGTTTAAAATCCTGAAGGATCTATCCATGACACTTTCCTCCCACGCATTCTCCACCATACGACATATACTCTCATCAAGTTTTTCCTTCTCAAAGATACGTTTCCAAGCTACTACTATCGAGCGAGAGAATGATAGCTGATGCTCAGTGCAGTGTTTGTGGAAGAAGAAAGATTCCGTTTCCCACGGCTGATTAGAATCCGTGAATCCGTGAATTATCCACAGCGTATAGAAAACGTTAAAGAACAAAAGAAATAACAAAAATGAAAAGCTTACAGTGAAACTTTCTCAAATGATAAATTTGCAGAAATATCGCGGATAGAGTCCATCTATGCTGCACCATATTCCTCCCAATTTTAACGGATATAATTATCAGTGAACGAACGACTAATTAATTAATGAATAATACACTAAATGAATGAGTAATTAAACAATTGGCTGTCAAAGGTTTGTTTCTATAAATATGATCAGCAAGGCAGAGCTGAAATTTTAATTTCTTTTTCTTACTGATTGGATGACGAAAAATGATGCAATCAGAGGGTGTACGATGGCGCGTTGTAAATAACGTAAGATCTATTTTCGTTCAATGCATTCATTTAAACAGCAATCGTACATCTGGCATTAATAAAATATATTCAAAAAAAGAGCAGAATGAACAAGTTTATCTGCTTCCTTTTTTTTAATTTAAATCAAAAAAGTTTTTTTATTCTGACGAGAAGAACCGGTAAGAACACGTAGAGTTAAGTAACACTTTAATTAAAAAAAATTAAAAAAAGTTCTTCAAATTGTTTTAAATTACACAATGCAGCAAGTTCATTCTTTCCCTTCAAATTTCATCAGTATCAAAGAATATCCGATTCTGACAATATATTTCGATCGAAATAACAGTTATTCTGCTATTCATACAGTAACCTACAACATTATAAGCCTACAACGAAAGCCTACAACGAAGGCCATTATCAAACAGTTTGTTGTAAAATTTGTGGAAGCCTGCTGTATGAGATCGTTCAGCAGTTTTAGTACGGCAAAGTTTATCAGTGCATTTTGCAGTATTCTCAATCTCTTCAATATCCCACAATTTTGATTGGTTTCATGAAATAAGCACTATTTCCGATGCTAATAGCTTCGATTATCCTTTTCAATTAAATGAAACTTCTCGTCTAAATTAACACTTTCACGGCATCAATGCTATCCACCGTTATCGATAAAATGAAGTAGAATATCGAAATGGTCGCAGATATTTCGATGAGAAAGTTTCAAAAACTCTTTGTCCCATTACTTATACCATTCACTCTCTCTCTCTCTTATCCATTTCATTATCAGCCTATCGATAACTTCTGTATTTCTGCAACTAATATATAATGTGTGTGTGTGTGTGTCTGTCTATCTGTCTGTGTGTGTGGCGTGCGCCTGGTCTGTTGCGTGTATGTATGTGTCCATGTGTACTACTCGCCCATTTATTTGTATTTGAAAAAAAAGAAAAAATTCAATATTTATTTGGCAAAATTCCCGAAATGACAAACCACGTGGCTTTGAAAATGTCGTTTGTCTGTGGGAGCTGCGCTAAGATTAAAATACTTTTCAGTCTGATGAAATATTTCATTGAACTGGCTGATCGGAATGCATCACAGATCATTTTTGGAACTGCTCGACAGCACTGACGTGACAAATGAATGAATGGAATAAAGGAGGATGAAAGAAAGATGTTTTCTAAAGTTTAAGCAAACTTTTCATCATCATTTTCATACTTGCAAGAAAGGTCGAACCGTCCGCATTTTTGCTGATTTGACCTTTTCTACAACAATGATGTCACTATTATAACGAGCTATTTTTACACTCCTCAACGATAACAGATTTCTCCCAAGAAATTTTCAGTTTTTTTGATTTCCATTCCATCATTATCATCAATTACAAAAAATTTTAAGTTTAACATCATTATCAGTTACAAGTGAAAAGTTTTAGAACTAAATGATAACGACAAAATAAAAATTAAAAAGAAGTAAAACAAAACGAAAAAAAACTGAAGAAGAATTTTCGATTTGCTATATCGTTCATCTGTTGCACGATCGATCGAGTTTTCTCAAATTCAATTTCAAATTCGTTTTACCTATTTCATTTCTTAATCCCAAATGTCCTCACTTATTATTACTATTCATTGCACTACTGATATTGTTAACATTGCCACTCTAATTCGTTTGTCGATGATCTGTTCATGCGAGACGCATTTTTGTCCGGTAAGGACGGTAGTGGAGCAATCCGGGATTCGTATTAAACTTTTCATTAGGCACTCTCACATTTCCAGCGGCCGATATGGTTTACCCGAACTGGTTTCCAATAGAATCCCTATTTTACTTCCTGTGACGTTTTTGGTAAACATCATTTTGCAATAATGATAATATTTTAAAATATCAACAATAACGATTATAATAAAAATCACGAGGTCACACTGATCGGAAGAATCGTGACCCTTTTATAATAACTGGCTGGTCAACTTCATCGAATACCGGAAGTTGCTAATATTTCTTCCGATATATACTAGAAGTTGCTAATAAGATTTGCGCGACATTTGCGCAAAGTGTATTAATTGTAATTTGACATAACATCGTTTCATTCCACTTCATTTGTAATATTTCGATTAAGAAAAGGTAAAAATGAGGTTGTAACACTGAAATGACTTTTTGCTAAATATAATTGTTAATTTACCAGCATTGCCTACGCACTATGTGTTTTGTTCGTTCTAATAGAACTTCCTGCTTTGGCCTTTCTGATTTCATTGAAGGATTCTGCTCACTAAGCTATGGAATAGCTGAAGTGATTGTGAAAGGTTACTAATTAGACAGCGATAATTGCCTTACGGTCATTTGCTTTTTATACGAATAGAAAATTCGTCAGTTAAAAGAACTAAAATGGAATGATTGCTGAGCTATTTCATAACGGTAAAAAGGATGAAGAAGAAGGAAGACAGTTTGCTTGCTTTTTAGAAAATGAACTATCAGAGAGCGGTGAGATGCAAAGGATGAAATATCATTCATGGAAGTGGAAGAGTGGGATAATGGAATGATTGAAGTTGATGCAAAGCAAACTGAAAGTAAAATGGGATTTTAGAATTTCAAACAGGGATTTTAAACGTATGTGAAATTACATCACAGTTTTCCTTCTTCTCTCCATCAACATTCTGCATCAGCACACGTGCCATTTTACATTTCAAAAAATGTTTCAAAAAAAATTTCACAAATCGATCTTATGGGTAAGTGTTTTGTTTGCAAACGAATATTTTCCGGGATCATCTAATTTTCCAACAGTTTTCTTCTTTACTGTGAAAGCGAAAGAAGTAAAATATAATATCTTCCAAGGACTGAATTAATAATATACAAATATTAAACTAATGAATAAATGTCAAATTTGAAATGATATTGGCGAAAAGTAGAAATAAATGAAACAAAATTACTGCACAAAATTAATATGCTAAGGTTATTCACGTAATCTAACATTTTACTCAATCCATACGTAAACTTTGAACTATGGCGTTCAATAGAAGAACGAATATGTTAGGCTTTCTTAGAAATTCATCACTTTAAAATTACTTCAACAAAACAGTTTCAAACATGAAAACGACAAAAAAATTAAACTGGAAATTCCTGTCATTGCGTAAGAGTATTGCAATTAGAAAAATGACACGTATGGCTGCTGGCTAGAATGGCCAGCATTTAAGTGACATTCTTTTTTTCTCTCTCCTTATCGATTAATTAAATTATTAATAATTTCAAATTTGTTGCACTTTTGAAATTCAGAAAAGACAGTATTTCTCGTTTCCTTTGCTGACATTTATGATAAACTGTGTGAACAATTAGATCGAAATTTCTTGTACAAATATTTTACTCAATTAACAATAATTTGGTTGTTTCCAAAAGAACGAAAGCTTTTTTTAAAATATAAAAATAAAATGTCACTTAATTAATGACTCATTCGAACGATCGAATAAATTCTTATTTACTTTTTCATAAAGTGTACTGCAATTTATTCGTAATGCTATTGGCTTATGGATTACTTAAATAAGTAAGTTCAGTAGTAATCCTAATCTTTTACTTTTGCTCGATGTTCCATCAATTCTTTATTTTTAATTTAAATGTACTGCTCTTTTGTGCAAACCTTCGAGAGTAGAATTTCAAGAGATGCTGCAGCTTATCACTGTTAGCTTCTTTGCAACATCTCAGACAAAGTTTTTTGTAACTTTTGTAATTATTCCCGGTTATTGATGTTATTTTCAATTACTCGTAAATTTTGACAGCAATTTTCAAGTGGTAATTCTTTATGATAAAATGATGCTTTTCCAGAACAGAGAAGTTTGACACAATTGAGAGAGAAAGAAAGAGGGATTATCCTTTTTTTCTACTCCTCATTGAAAATAATGATATATAAGTAGAATTGATTTTATTTAATTTATTAAACTGTTCAAAATTTTCAATGGCCTCCTCTGAATGGTAAAATGGATGAAAAAAAAAGGAAGAGAAATGCGAACGGCAACTTGGAACAAAAAAGTATTCAGCTAAAAATACAGTAACCGATAGAAATGTGTTCCACGTTGAAATGCGATGAAGCAATTCCTATAAGTCAGTTTTCGTTATCGAAGATTCAATCGTTGGGTAAATAAAGGAAAATAGTTTGATTGATGGAGAAATTAGTTTGATGAGAAGTGACGTTGATGACAGTTAAGTTTAACTGTTAATTATTTTGTCTATGCTTTGTTGAATTACTCATTAGAGTTACTCAGTTAACAGTTACTTCTTTTAACACTTTATGATTGATAATTTTCAATGTAAATTATCAAAATAATTGATTGTATGAACTCAAACAGTTCAACTGGCACTTTTGATGCGTTTGTCATTTGTCACGCATCTCTTTGCCTGTTTATAAAATTTTAATTAAAAAATTTCCCAACAACCATCACAGTTGTCGCTAGCGTGGGCGGAAGAATGAAGTGGCCAGGGCACATGGTGGGTTAGAAGCAGCGTCTTCACGATGGGCGGTGTTATCGGATGTTTGTTTGTGGGCGGCACACATTCCTGACGCAACATCTGAGGGTTTTCCTCCCCACCAAATATATTTAAAGGACATACAACTGCGGTACAATTTAACTAACAACTTTACATATCGCTATCATTACCGCTGTTATTATCACTATCATCGTCACTCTACTGCAGGAGGGCAGTACAATACTACTGCTTTCGGATATCATTGCTGCGTGATTGTAGAGGCGTGAGAATTTTGTTTCACTTCAAATGGCTCCAACAAATAAACAGTATCGTAAACTGAAAGTTGGAGGAATCGATTTACCCACAACCAAACATACACCAACTTCTGCATCCTGCAGTTTGGAAAATCATTCAAATTCATTTGTTTTTCAACTGCACGGTCAACCTAAGCAATGTTGTATTGATAATGAAATTTGGCCACCTGTCTTCGAACCTGAATTTTTAAGGTATCTGTTGAAAAAAGTTTCCAAATTCATATTCCTAAAAAACAATGCGTACTTCTAAATTTATTTTCTTAAAAATGATAAATCTTTGAAGAAATCCAAAAAACTATTGTTAGTTTCATCTTTTTTCTGGTTTTTAGAAGTGCAAAGACTATGACACCACGTGATAGTGACATTTTTGTTTGTACTTATCCAAAGTGTGGTACCACGTGGATACAACATATTTGCTCACAATTACTCACAGATAATTATGGTCCACAAGTTGGAAAAGGTAAGGTGTATTATTTATATTTCTCTTTTACTTAATGAGCAACAATATGAGCCTATTCCTTGGCCAGTTTCAGAATTATGCATGACAAGTCCAATGATTGAACGAATGGGTGCAAAATTTGCTGATAATTTGAACTCACCAAGATTGCTGAAAACACACTTTACCTGGCATAATGTGCCAAAAAACAAAAATTCCAAATATATTCTTGCTGTTCGAAACCCAAAAGATTGTCTTACAAGGTTAGCAGTTAACTTTTTTTTTACTTTTTAACTTTGCAAAAATGAATGACTGAGTAAAATCTTTCTCTTTTCTCTCTCTCTCTTTCTCCTCCTGACTTCAAACTAATGAGTTCAAATTTCAGCTACTTTTTTCATAACCGAAACTTCAAAATCTACAACTATGAGCATGGTGATTTTTCCGCCTTTTTTGAACTTTTCCTCACGAAAGGGATCGCATTTGGAAACTATTTCGATTATCTGCTCAGTTGGCTTCCACATATCCATGACGAAAATGTGCTATTTTTGAAGTACGAGGATATGTGCGCCGATTTACGGCAGGCTGTTGTAAGGATTGGTGAATTTTTGGGCGATAAAGCTGCAAAATATGTGCAAAATGAAGCTGTGCTAAATCAAATTATTGCAAATAGTACAATCAAATCCATGAAAAAAGATCAATGGCGATGGTTTCCAGAAAATAATTTGTAAATTTTAATTTTTGATTTAAATTCTTACAAGTATAATTTACTAAGTTCATCTCCAAAAATATCACTCATTTTCTTCTCAAATCGCACGTATAACAACAACAGTGAGTCCGGACATTTCCGTATTTTTGATAAATTATCGTCAGTCTGACAGAAATGAAATGAAAAATTTGTTACTGTTTAATGGACCTTTTTTAAAACTCACGTCATTTTCTCAAAAAAAAAAATTCAGTTAAACGAAGAGTTAAAAGATTGATTGTTTGAAGAAGAATCGATTCGAGGCAATAAAAAAGTACCATGTGCGATTTGATTAATTACTTCTTTTTCGCAATATGTCGGTGCTGTAAAAGAAGCACATACTTATGAGACATTGTCTTTTTGACATCAATTAATCAAATTAAGAAAAATAATTTGGTGATTTGTTGTACTAACCAAAAAAATGAAGCAAGCCTTGTTCCGTCTGCTGCTAATTGTTCCTCATTTAATTCTTTTAGCAGTTTAAAATTAATAATTTCTAGACGACAGAATATTTTCATCCGAAAGGGTGGAAGTGGAGATTGGAAAAATTATTTCACACATGATCAATCCGACCAATTAGATGCTATGTATCGAAAATATCTAACCGGAACGATTGCGGAACACTGGTGGACAGAAGAAATGACGTGGGATAATAACGAGGAGGATAGTGGAATTGAAGCTGATTTATCATCCATGTCTATTGCTGAAGAATGCACCAGTGGCAGTAGTACAAGCTCAAGGCGAGACTCTTTGGAAAACTTTCGAGAGGAGTTTATCGAGACTGCTGATGACTTTAACCTGCTGAAGACGACCATTCAAAAATATATCCCTTGGCGTGAGCGTGTATCGTCTCAATCCTCGTCAGGATATAATTCATTATCTTCATCGTTATATTAAAATAGAATTATACTAGTTTGCTCATATTCCGAATTCTGTTTCAAATTTTAATTTTTAAGTACTTTGCTGTATCTGAATCACTGTGGATCATTGTTGAAATAAAAGTCGTTGCATGCAAATTATTATTTACAACTAACGATGATTCTAATGAGCCTAATCTTTGCGAGTTTTATTGTGTATATGTAGTAATAACAGTACAATACCTCAGTTGATAACTGTTTACTTTAAAATCGTTTTTACAATGTCCTCAAATTAAAATCCTTAAATCAATTTCAAATTTCACTATTGTATAATCAACAGTTGTTCTGTTCAATTTCTTATTTTGTTTATTGGATGATAATTTCTACCATCTCAAATGAGACACTTTAATTTCCTCCTTTCTATCTTCAATTGTTTGAAAATTCTAATTTTCGGAAATCTTCAATGAAACCTTCAATGCTCTTTTAATAGAATGCAAAGATTCGGTTTCTTTCATATTTTTAGTACAAAAAATTTGTACAGCCAAATGGGATGTCATCCAGTAGCAATGTATGTACATATTTGTTCAAAAATAGTCCTTCTTTTGTATAGTGAAAATTAATAAAATTAATTAATTTGACTGAATAATCAATCATCAAACGATTAGTCATCCTCCAAATTACAGACAAAGAAGTCGATATTTCAAAATTTTTGTGTAAAAAAAGTGATGAAATGCTGAAATGGTAATGAAATTTAGTGGCAGACATAAATTCGATAATTATTATTTTACTAAATTTTCTCTTTTTCTTTCCAAAATTATTATTCTCCTATTGTTCGATCAAAAATTAGGAAAATAAACGAATAGTTAATAAATTTAAATTTGAGGAAATGTCGATGTGAGTTGAAAACGTGGGGCTATAAGTTAGTTTCTTAGACTTTTTTCCCGAACAGCACTTATAAACAATGGTACTCATTGAAAAATAACGCAGGCATTCAATTGACCTGTTTAACCTTACGATTTAATTAGTTGAAAAAGTATAGCGCTCGGACAATTTACCTTTACTATTGAATGACACAACAGGTGTAAATTAAAAATCTTTCATTCTTTCATTGCTATTTTTCTTGTCGCAACAAATTATTTTCTGATTTTGCAAATAACTATTTGCGCCGCTGTTTTTGTTTTTCATAAAGCAATTAGGTAATTATCAGTTAGCTCGTTGAAACAAAGGTGAGAATGAGTTACTGCTATGTCCGACAAGTGCAATGTGAGGAGATGTGACCCGACGATTATGCAAAAAGCAAATTAAACAGAAAATGAGAAAATTTCACAAAAGCAAAAATTAAATTTAATGGCACTTTTTTTGAACATATCACTTTAGTTCAATGATTTTGCACTTCTGCTAGCAAATTTATCAGTTGTGAATGCAATTAGAGTTTCGTTTAGAAGAAAAAAAATTCACAAACATAAATTAATTTTTTTAAATATTCCTTTGATTGTTTTATTGAAATCACTAAAATTTAAATTAATATAATAATGGCGAGATAGCAAAAATTCTGCAAATTCGAATATTTAGATTTTAAGTAATTTACGAAATGATTGATACATTTGTTGATGAGAATAATATGCCAAGGAAGGATTTATAAGAGATGAATTTCAGATGTTGCAGCATATGAATTACCAATATCACTGCAATTTTCACTTCTTATGCTATCGTTGTGATTAAAATATTTGAAATCAATTCAACGGATGACTCTCCTCTCTTCATTCTTATGCTTTTTTGCGATAATATTAGCGATTATAATTAAAACAAAAGTTACAGTTGAGCTATTATGTTAATTTAATTCACTTTTTAAATTATAATTATAATAAATGAACAATGGGAATAGAAGTACCTATGGCTAATCTGAAATACTCGAAGAAAATGCAAGTAGTCAATTTGATTCACACAAGTTATGGCTATAAGTTGAGAAATAGCGAATATCAAGGCATTACGTCGTTATGACGTCATCGTTATGACGTAGCAGTAGGTCAGCCAGCTAGTTTCTAAGATGAGCAGTAAGACGAAGGCTAAAAAGCAATCGCACCGGTTTTTTTTGTCAAATCAATCAGCGCCTCACTCATAAAATTGAGAAAAAAAATTATTGCGACGTTTAGGTGGAATTGCAGAGATGTATGTTAGCAACCCAGCAAAATTTTTTAAAAAATTAGCAAAATCAATTTGTTGCAAAAGAAGAAAAATCAAAAAATCGTCTACGACGGACGAGTTGAATCTACGACAACTTGGGTCTAAATGAGAATTGGAAAAAAGACATAGGGAATTATATGAAGATTGGTTAATTACACAACTATTGATCATATCAATTTGACTTTGATAATTTTCCAATTAAATTAAATATAAAGTAGAAAGACATAACTTGTTTAAATCTTTTAAGTTTTATAGGCTCTTTTGCAGGATTGGTTTTAAAAGATATCAATCACAACATTCTTCTTCATTTCTTTAACATTTTCCTGAAACGTCAATTTTCGTATATTTAAATTTTAAACATAGTAGTGGATAGAGATGGTTTATTGACATTAACTATTTCAACGTTAGCTTCTTTCAACCTTCTACCTTCCACAACCAAAGCAATAATTGTAAATATGGGCATTGTTGATGGGCCAGGGTTATTTGACATTTCAGATCAGAACGATTCATAATTTCAAAATTCACAAAACAAATAGTTGCTTGACATTGAGGAAGCAAATTGCTTATTGGTGGGAAAAAGCAAAGACCGCAAAATTGAAGGGACTCATATTCGTTGCTACAAATTTGAAATTGTTTAGTTCATTGAAACTTTTCATTTATTGAAATTTATTGCTTATTTTAAGTAATCACAGATATGTTCGATGTTCTAAGCAAATAAGCAAATAATTATCGGTAAATCAATTTATAAATTATTCATTGCATGCACAATGCGTACATACGTCGTCCCTGTCAAAGTAACAACCTCCGATTTTTAAATTTAATTAAATAATTAGCAGATTGTAACATTCTTAATAATTGTACAATATCAAATCATCTCACGCAAAATGTTTTCAGTAAATATACCAGTTTTAAATTGAAATTGAAAAGGTTCATTCAGGTTTTAAACTAAAATTTATTATTGCTTGCGCACTGTTTCAGTTAAGTAACAGTCAGAAGCAACAACAGCAAACTTATTTTACTTGCTGGAACCAGTAATACGCTTTACCTCACTCATTTTGTTTTTCAAAATTATTTCATTAAACTATGAAATACGGGAAAATGAAAAGTGAACAAACATATATTTGTCGTATCCAATTATTTATAAAAACTTACAAAAAAAGCGAAAATTCATTTTTTGTTGGAAAAGAAGTGATAAGAATTTTCAAAAAAATATTGCAATACTAATTAGACAGGTAGGTAGTGATAATGGAAAGAAAAAGTAATTTACGATTTGCCACGTCTCCATGAAAATAAAGTGTAAATTAATGATATTCGAAATAGAATTGAATTACATTACTGCAAGTACGGATGCTTGAAAATTTCGCATATTTAAAAATATAAGGCAATTAGATGACATGAAAGTTAAAATTAATTGATTCATACCATTCTTAACTGTTATAACAGTAAAATGACCTGCTTGCTCCTCTGCAACAGCTGCGAGAACAGTATTTCTTCACCGATACAAAGTGGCATGTCTGCTGCATTATATCAAATATCGCATGCATGCGATCGACCAATTGCACCATCTGATTAGCTAACATTTAACAATTATCGAATCAAATTTTTAGAAACAATTTTATTATTGGTAAACAAGAAATTGAAATTTGAGCTTTCCTTGCATCAATTGTGTTACATCGTTATCGGAAAACGCTTCCCGCACTGATAGTTTAATATAAATTATCGTGGAAATTTGTCCATAAGAATATTATGTCCTGAGAAATGGAAAAATGTTTACAAAAAACAAAACAGGTCTGAATGAAGCTTTCCGTGTAAATTTCTCCCTTCACACTCTTTCAAATTCATCCTGTTTTTCGTGAGGATCTATTGAAATCATCGTCCTTCATATCTGTGATAGACTGAAATTTGCATTCAGTTTTTCCGTGAAGCAACTTCGTACCATCATTATTCTCTCAAAACTGAAGAAATTTCTTCATGCAAATCTTCAAATATCATTGGATAATTAAATATTTAAGCTCAAAGACTTTAATATAAATCAAATTTAAAATTATAGTTGGAGATTGCCGCAATTGCTTCAACAACTCCTACTAATATTCAGAATAGCAACGAAACAGTTTGCTTTAAAATTTCGAAATCCAAGATAATGCAGGAAAAATTGCAACTCATTTCCTTTAGAATGAGTTTTTTACTTCAATTCAGCATCCGAAATATCAAATATTGTGGTCATTTGAAATTGTTTCACTCAACTGAGATTCTCTCCGTGAACCTACCGATCAGACAAGCCACTAATAAGCTATCCCAACCCATCCCACGGCTACCACAAACAGTTGTAAAATTGAAAAATGAACGGAACGGACTTCTCTGTTCCTTGCATGGCTATTTATTAAGTTTACTGATCCTTCACTTTTAAATGTTAATTAATGCTAATTACTCACATTCCGACACGACACAGCCATTCCACGCGGGAAAGGTCTGGTTGAAATTCTAAATTAATGAATTATTAACACAACACTTCTGATTGTTTCACACCTT
Organism: Litomosoides brasiliensis; assembly: GCA_013365375.1. NCBI lineage: Eukaryota > Metazoa > Nematoda > Chromadorea > Rhabditida > Onchocercidae > Litomosoides > Litomosoides brasiliensis. Next base: position 161,257 of record JABVXW010000015.1, on the reverse strand, counting down.
TATGACTGCTCGGCTTATTAACAATTAATTATCCGACGACATTAATTAAAACACTTTAATCAATTACATCATTTTAGTGCAATCGAATTTGATCTATATTCTCCTAGTCTTTTGATTATGTTGAATTTCTCTTTGGTAGTAAAAAATTAGAATTCAAATTGAAAAAAACATCAGTGACACTTTAGCATTTCAATTTTACTTCACAAATTTGACGGAATTTAGACGGCACTAAAATGAGGACTGCTCAATTATTTCGTGAAATATTACTAAATTAACTTTTTTAAATTACTAATTACATATGGATGTATCTACTATTTATTAAGTAACTAGTAATTGTTGCACATCGAAATTTGTCACCTACTTTTTCAGAACCGAGAAATTTGACACGATTGAGAAAGAGAGAAAGAGGGAGTGAGAGAGGAAGAGAGGATATTTTGATTTTAGCCGTCAAGAATTGCTAAACAATGTGAAAATGAAATAATTAATTACTATGAAATTATTTGTATGCAAAAATTTTAGTGAAATTAATCTTTAAAATTAATAAATCTATTACTTAGGAGGGAAAGAATAAAACACACCGTTCTCACCGGGCATGCTAAAATTTTTTGAAACAAAGATATCCGTAAAAGAATTTCAAAAAATATCGCATGTATGGATATTTTTCAAGAAATTTTAAACCATTACGTCATAATACATCAGGTTTGCTGCAAGATTGCTTTTCTCAGATATTACATTTTCTAAAATATATGAGAACAGTTTAATTAATTCCTAAATAAATGGCAATTTATTAAAATAATCAAAATTCTTTGATGAAAAACGGATAATGCTCAGGGTGTTTAATGTGAGTATAATGCGAATTTTATTGTAATTATTGCTGATTAACAGCGATTGCGATAATAAGGAAAATATCTTTGTTACATTTTTGAACTTTGTAGTTTGTTGTTCATTAATTGATGTCCAATGGTTGTCGGGCGGAAGAATGAGGAAAAGACAAAATTGGATTTGAGGAACTGCCGCAACCTTCGTCTTTCACCGTCGTATTTTCCATCACTCGAGGCGATCGCCTACCTATCGCTCACTAACACCTTCATCCCTATGGTTACCGAATCCTTCTTCCATCCCACACACTTCACTTCACATTATTTGTTGTGCCACCACTACTTCACTCCATCCAATTAAATCTTTCCACACTTTTATCATTCTCAAACTTCTAATGTTATTCTTTCAAATTGGCAACAAATATAAATGGCAATAGGTAGTTTGTGCTATACTAATTTCCTCACCTTTAACGTATTAATTAACCCAAAAGATATCTCAGTGAATATTTAATATTCTATACGCTAATTAATTAATTCAAATTCTAAGAATTTAGCTATTAAATAAGTAAGAGTAATGCTACACCATCATCATCTATTCATCCATTCATTAATAGACGACTCATTCCAATTTTAAATTAGACGCGTTTACGAAGAAAACTGCTAGTGAAAGTTTGCTTAAGTCTCAGTATTTAATTTGCTTTTACATAGGCTTCTAAATCAGAAGCACTGAAAAAGTTTACTTTCTGGTAGCAAATTTGAACTAATGTTAATAATTCAAAAGTAATTTTTAACAAATTTCGTTTTTAATCCTTTTGAAATTTATCTTTGAAGAATTTGACAAATACTTCTAGCTGATGTGTTAGCTACGTCGAGATTCTTATGTGTTTGATCACAATTGACATTGTGAGACATAAAAGAGCTTCCATCAGTTATACCAATTAATTATCGATATGAGAAATGTAAGTTCAACACTCTCTTTTCAGTTAGTATTCAGATGTTTGAGCTAATTTCAGGCTAAATTTCTACTACAAAAAACTTTAAAATTTTTGAATTCTTTCACAAAGATTTATTTAAAGTCGTGCATGCACGGAATGTCATCTGCAGATATTCGAACTGACTGAGTTAATTAATATTCAGTCCTTTAATTAAATCAGAAAAAGGACGATGACGTGCATACTATTATTGTTATTATTTGTTATTATTATTATTATTATTACCATTATCATTATCACTCAAATTACCTTTGTTTAGAAAATTTTTACTAAATTATTTCAAAAACTTATCATTTTATATGCTAAATAATTTCGACTTGGACAGCAAGGGAAGTACTACTGGCAACTTTTTCTGCAATGCCGAAATTTGTGGTAATAACAGTGCAGAATGTGCGTAGGAAATATTAGTAATATTTGTAGTAAATTTATTTTTTAATTATTTTTTTTGAAAAAACAACTTAAATTATTTCTGAGTTATCGATACTTTTTTTGTGCATCGCTTTTACAGTGAAATTTCATGAATTTGACAGGAAATATGTGTAACGAAATGGAACAAATGGATTTTTTGTGATTAACAGAATTTGAAAAAGAACGAATCCTTTTGTTTCAATCTTCTACGTCACAATTACAACGCTTCATAGCATTGTTATTCCTACGGATAAAACATCTTTCCCATAATTTCTTTCTTTTAAGTATGGGCGATATTTGTGCAGAATGAGCTTAATTAGCAAATTGCTTTTTGAAAATGATATTTTCAGATTACATGATAATAATTTGTCTCTTGTCATTACACTCTTACCTCACAAATTCAGATTCATACATAACAAATGAAAAGTTAGTAATGAAACTTTAATGAGTGTGAAATCTTAAACACATCAAAAATGGGTGATGTAGAAGTCACTTTTTCCGGATCAGTCATCAGTCATTTTAATTGATTTGTTTTTCTGTTGAAAAGTAGTTGCAAAGGTCATCACATGCTTTATGCCATTTCGTACTGCGCCGTTCTTTTAATGCAAAGGTGCGACATTGCTCTTTTGTTTAGTAAGATCTTGTCGATTGATCTGTAAATTAATTGATCTGTCAGAATGACAATTACTTATCAATATTTGTTAGAAGTTATGACTAAAATGAGTAACAGTAAATTTATGAAGTAAATAATTTCTAACGCATACTAATAGGTGAAATTAAATTTCATAGACCTCAGCAAGCAGAGAAATAAAAAAATGTTTTTCTTCTCTTCTACTGAATGCTCCATTTTCAAATTTAATTTCCAACATGAGTATTACTCGTTAGTAACTTCTTACTACACAGCTATCGAATTTATTAATTTCCACTAACCAACTTCCCAATTTTTTTTCATGTTTGCTTGTCTACCTGTCCATAGATAGGTCATATTCAGTTCACTTTTGGTTACTAAGGTATTACACAATCAGTGACAGCTTGTGGAGAAGAAAGTATAACAAACTCATTTAATCTTTGCACATATCTATTTCAACAGATTCATTTCCTACTCCTAAGAATTTTCCCTTCACCACTATTCTTCCCTCCAATAAACTGTCTTTTCAATACCAAACATTTGAAATGATAGAAAAAATTTAATAAAATAGTTTAACTTTAGGTTATACGAATTATGATAAACAATTTATGCAAGTCGAAGCTGAAGTTTGGCAGTTAATTATTTGTTAAAAAGGGCCTTTTTGGATTTGGGTAGGACATAACTTTGTATATAAATGCGAAGCGATGGGTTCTTGTCAGAGCCAGGAAGCTCAAGAGCAACTTGCTCGAAATAAGGCCATCGAAAAGCAACTCAACCAGGACAAACGTACCGGCTCATCAATCGTCAAGCTACTACTGCTCGGTGTGTTTTCCTATTTTTTATTCCCGTTGAAATTTTAATTATTAACTCTTATCTATTATATTATTATTATTATCATCAATCAAATTATTATTATTAATTATTATTATTATTATTTATCATTAATTAGATTATTATTAATTATTATTATTATTATTATCCGCGAATGATCGGTAGGTAAACTGATCTGTCCTTAACTTCCTGCAATTGCTTTTACTAATAATACGGAGTAGTAAGACATTTTGTCCATCAAGCAGTGGAGCGGTGTTTTTTTTAACAGAATTATTTAAGGATATCCGTGTGATACGATCATTTAAAAAAAAATAAATAAAGGATGAAGGATTTAGACATAACTTGATGGACACTTGTTAATCTTGAATAGCTGAATAGCCGCTAACGAAATCAATTTTCTTTTGCCAAAATTTTTGCAGTTCATGACTTATTCGAATATTTAATTAAATTCAATTTTTTTTAATTTTTTATTCTGTGTGGTAAGAAAGAGAGTAGGAGGAAAAAAATTATTGATTCACTAAATCGCTGACATCATACTATCACATTTCGATCTTTCAAATCAATTGTCTCTTTTTTCGAATTACTAGTTCTGGCTAATATTTAGAATTATTTTTTTCAGGAGCTGGTGAATGTGGCAAATCAACCGTACTAAAACAGATGCAGTACATCTTAATCTTTCTGTTCTTTTCTTGAACTGTTTTTTTAAGTATTTAGAATTATCTTATAGGAACAAATTAAAAAAAGAAGTTACATTTGTTAATTGTTTCATACGTCCAAAAGGTTACAAAACTTTTCAAAATACTATCGAAGCTTTAAATGACTTATAAAAGGAGTAAGCCTTATATATACGAAGTGGTGGTGAAATGGTAAGTTGTGACTATCTCTCAAACTATCCCAATCCGTTAATTAATTTTAAAATAGTAGTGTGTTAAAATACGTTATTTATGAAAATTTTTCAGAATTCTTCACAGTAACGGTTTTACGGAAGAGGAAATAAATGAACGTAAAGCGGTGGTCTACAACAATACAGTAACATCAATGTATGCTATACTAAAAGCAATGGATAACGTTATTCACATGCCACTCGATGATCCTTCCAAAGCGGTATCCTCAAGTCTATAATTATTTGATCAATTTCCTTTTAAGTTTCCATTCTTATGACTTACACCAAAAGCAACAAGTGAATATTTTAGCGGTTGATGGTATTAAAGTCTTTAAGGAAGTCCAAAAGTTAACTGTGCCCGATATGTGCTACCAGTGATTTCACTCAATTTAATTTAATATATTTCACTGAAATTTAATAATTTTGAAAAATTAGAAGACGGAATATTAGTATAACTATATAAATATGGATCGATCATACAAAAAAAGAGAGAGAGAATATTATAGCCTGAAAAAGACGTAGTTTTTCGAGTTGTGGAAGCTGGCGAAGAATCTGAACCTTTCACTGATGAGCTCGCTAAGGCTCTCGTATCACTATGGAATGATAAAAATGTTCAAAAAGCTGCTGATATGCGAAGCGAATATCAGCTCAACGATTCTGCAAAATAGTAAATTAATAATTGTTTTTTTTTGTTAAGTATTTTTGAACAACGACAGGTATAGTAAGTTGAGAATTGAAATGATAAAATCTTAATTTCTAAACTTCTTAATTTGCATTTACTGCATAGATTTATTCTTACGTATATTTCTTACGTATATACATCATACAAGTAATGCTATGAATACCAATATAATCAATTGGGTGAAGGAACTTTAAATTTCCACTTGGATAATGAGGAGCCAAATTAATTGAATTCATTTACACTTGAGCTTGGTGTGTTTCAGTTTCCTGAATTCAGTTATGAGAATACATGAGCCAGGTTATCGGCCTACTGAACAAGATATCCTGTTTAGTCGAGTAGCAACGACTGGTGTGGTAGAAGTTAAATTCAAAATAAAGGAACTCGATTTCAGGTATTTTTCATTGAAAAGACTCACTAATTTCTGATGGACTCTCTCTGCCCCTCCCTCTCTTTCTGTCTACCTCTCGCTAATTGCATTTTGACTTTCAGAAGCTTGAATAATGATATCTGACGTAATTCCTAATATGAAATAAAGGAGAATTTTTTTTTAAAAAAAAGGTAATTTTGTTTACGAATAGAGTATTTGACGTTGGTGGACAGAGGTCAGAACGTCGTAAATGGATCCATTGCTTTGATAACGTAGAATCGATTATTTTTATCACTGCTGTTAGCGAATATGATCAAGTGCTTTTCGAAGATGAAACTACGGTCAGTTCAGTTTTAACGTGAACTTTCGTCAGTGGTAATGTCTAAATGAAATATTTAGGGTGTAAAATATTTTACGTCAATCTATCAATGAGAATATCTATTTTAGTGTTCGCTAAATTCGTCATATCATAAGAATTAAATGTTATCATTTCTTCTAAATAATTTTATTGCGTAATTTTATGATTAAATTTCGGTTTCATTAGCTGCAAACGTTGCAGAATCGTATGATTGAATCGATGCAGTTATTTTCATCAATTTGTAACAGCACGTGGTTCCTTTCGACAGCAATAATTTTGTTTTTGAATAAAAAAGATTTATTTGCTGAAAAAATTCAACGTGTGAATATCACCACTGCCTTCCCGGATTATGAAGGTTGGCTTCCTTTGTGCTTAGTTTTACAAAATTAAATAACTGGAGAATCAAACAGAGCTGAAAAAAATTGCTCTTATAATAAAGTATAATTATTCTAAGTTGTATAACTTATCAATTGTAAAGAATTTATTTGCATTTAGATTTTTGGATAGTAATAGATGGAAAAAATGGTATTTCATCTTTCAGCAAAACTTTTTAAAATTTATTTTTGCAATTTGAATTTTGCTTTTACCTTGCAAAAAAAATTTTTGAACAAAATGAGCTCGGAAGCTCATTTGGTTTCAAGATTTTAGTGATTAAGCAGAGAAAACATCTTATGAAGTGATCATCTTAATACATTAATTTTTGAAATAATACATTAAACATCTTTATAAGTAATCATCTCTCCTCAGGGTACCCACCTATAGTTATGCTTATAGTCTTAGGTCAAAGATTAACCAATTGCAGGCAGTTTTTCTTGCTATCACACTTATTTAATTTATAAAAACTTAATTGCCTTACTCATTCAGCTGCATTATATAGCATTTTGCTTACTGAATTATTTCACTAAGGAAATAGCAAATAAAATGTTATCTGTTCATACCATTCCCTAAAATTAATTTCTTCTTATGAAGACATACATTCTCGTACATTTCGAGTAGGATTATCTTTCATTAAAAAAGCTAAGATTTGAAAGTCTCACAAAAGCAAATATTTTCGGAATATTAAAATTTTTTTCTGAACAAAATCTGAATGTCTATTTCATAACTATTAAAGTTGATTTATTGGAAAAGTTTGAAGATAGAAAGCCCAGCTGAATGCGTTACTCTTATAGCGATATTTTGTATTCGAAATCTTTTATAGCATTCAGCAAAAGACGTAACAGGTCGAATTCCGAAACTTAAACTCAAAGTGTTAGAATGTGCTTTTCTGAAGAACTGAACTGATTCGAACCTTGACATTTAAATCTAGAGTTGAATGAGACTGAAAAATGGACAAGAGTAATACGAATTAAGTCATATTTCTAGGTGGCCAGAATTACGAGGAAGCAATGAGTTTCATAAAAATGAAATTCAGCGAACTGAACTTAAACCCGGATAAAAAAACAATTTATATGCATGAAACGTGTGCAACAGATACCAATCAAGTACAACTGGTTATAACGAGTGTCATTGATACAATCATACAGAAAAATCTCCAGAAAGCTGGAATGATGTGATTGAGATGATGTATCGAACTTCGATTTTCTTCCATTTTTTTACTGTTGTGATGATACATTCTGTAAATAAACAATGCATATTGACATGCACAGGCATCTCAATCTCAATTTTAAAGTCTCAACTCCTTCTTACCAGTATTATATGGAAATAAATCCCAGTTCATAATTCCTACATTTCCCAACCGGATCTAATAAATGAATCCCAACAATTAAACCAAATAAAAGTATCACTAGCAGTTAAGCTTCTCTGAATTACCAATTAGTAATTTTTGTAACAGAAGTGAATGTATTATATCATTTACCAGCCCCTCAAACGCTAGATCACTTCCGGGAATTTTCGGCCGCTGGAAAATTTCGTCATAAAAATCATGCTTCTTACTTCTGAAGTTCAAAAAGTGCAAATTTTCTCCCAAACAACTACATGAAGAAAGAACATGCAAATCTAGCTGTGTGAAATGAAATACCCAGTGCTTCAGGTTAAATCTAAATTTAGTGACTATGTGAAATTTATTTTCTTCATTTCTTAAACAATTGATGCACATGAAAATCACAAAACAGAAAAGCGATTTACAAACGAAACGAATTGTTCTCACTTAGTATATTTCATCCGTCTTTAAATCTCCTTTTGCTTTGTTTTCTTTTTCGCTCCAACGTCTCGATGCAATTTAGTATTTTTGCTGGTTCTCGTCTCACCCGTCTTTTTTCCTTTTACGCCCCCAAATCTATTGATGTTATTTCCTTTATTCTTTTTCTTCACCAAGCCTTTTATTTTCGAAATATTATCTTTTACTGGTAGTAGAAGTCGTTTCTTAGCTTCTCGTGATTTCCTTCTTTTTTCCTTCAGTTTGCAACGTTTCTCCAGTGCTTTTCTTCGCTGAAATATAGTAATGAATTTTATCAATTTTAAAGACATTTCCAAGACACAAAAGCTAACCTTAACGGGATCTATTAGCGGCTTTAAGTCATCTTTTTCCTCCCATTCATCGTTAACTGTCGGATACAGCACAGGCTGTTTAGCTGAAAGAAAATTTCATAAATGTAAACTTTTTCAAATATTTAAACTAGACGCCAGATTTGAATTCTTCAAGCGCTCCTACACCAAAATGTTTATTAAATGGCCTGGTCAAATTAGGGAAAACCTAGTCTGTATGAGGATATTTGGTCAGAGGTATTGGTAATTCTCATATTTTTCCACTATTTTAAATTGTGTAAACTAACTATCTGAGTCCAGCACTTTCACTTCACCGTCTCCGTATACTAAAACTTCTAAGCCTTCCGGCAATGTTGACAATTCATCAGCAATGGCTTTTTTGTCTCTTTCAGCTTTCAGATCCTTCATTTTCATGGGCTTTGATAATTTGACCGCATTTCTAGGACCTAAAACACTGAACTTATTATGAAACTTGAAATTTTTTCGTCGAATTAATAGAAGTAAGAATAACCTAATGTGATCCAGTGAAAACCGTAACAATAAGAAACGTTAAGGAAAACACTCCAAATATCATAAAGGTTTCATAAGTTTAAATTCTAACTGGTTACGATCCATAATTCAACATATATCTCGGCACTGATCTGAACAAAATGCAAAAATGAGAAATCACTCAAAAACAAACCGGCACTGATGTAGAGACATAATGACGGTCCGCCTGTCACCATTTGTAAACTTATTGAATGAATATTGCATAAACCACCAGGGCAGTACTGAAATACATTTTCAACTGCTGCACGTAAATTTGCCACAATACAATTGATAGGATTACTGAGATTTCCAATGCGAAGACTCCTGAAATGAAATTTTATAAAGTTTTTTGATTTGGGATCCATTTTTCACCTTTATGATGCAGTCTTAAAAAGGCACCAAATTTAGGATATCCTTATTTCAGTCTTAAATTCCACTGACATATTACTTAAAATACAAACGCTTTAATACAACAAGCAGGTTTTGAAAGCAAAATAACAGCAGGAATGGAAACATACGTTCGCGTGCGGAATGGAGAAAGAGGAAACGTGACAGTGTAATAAGCTTTTTCGATTTCTTTTATCAATGATCCCTGTCGATGAATTCGCAGTCTCAAAGGGGTCCTTTAAACAAACAACTTCAGTACCGCAAGTATGAAAAACATTATGCAGCGAAATATAATTTTCGTATTGTTATTTAAAATACAAACAAAAACTCCCGAAAGTGTCCACTGCGTGTACTTATATCGAATGTAAAATAAATAAGATAAAACCCTATCTTTGAGTACTGCAAGTGCCTTACTTTTTTGCTTTGTGGAACTCTTTGCCACAAAAACGTATAACACTTTTTTCGACCATGGCGTCCACTAGAAAGATGTCATATGAAGATGCCAACTGACGTCTATCACAATAAGAATGATACTCCCTCTCCAACTGTCGCTTTGTCAAAATCTGCAAGCACCAGTTTCTTCCCACCAATTACTAAATACTGACTTAATACTATTAAAAATCAAGGCTTTGCAACCCATATCATTACAGGAAGAAAATCACCTGATATTCACTTCAACATTCCTGCATTTTCCAAAATAAACTCCAGTAAAGATTTTAATACTGTTTGAAACTTTGGAAATACCTTTTGAACGTGCTCTTTGGTAACGCCGAATTCAAGCTCCAATTTTTCGCTCCATAGTCTTGCTTGCTTGTCAACATCAGGATCAAATTTTGCCTTTTCTGATTTGTCCAAGTCTCTCATAATCAAGCAAACAGTAGTATTGCCTTTTTCGTACAATGAATGAGGCAGAATGCTGTAGAAAAAAAAATGAAACTCGTACTCTTTTTGCGCAATAAATGTGTAAAATTACGTCATACAGTTTAATAAAGAACATAAATCATTTAATCAACTTATTTCTGAAGAACGTTAACAATTCATTTGGTTCACCCTCTAAGTACTATGATCGATATTATGCTATAAACTTTGGTAGAACAGCAATTTCATGTCAAAAATTTTTGACCTAATACGAAAATTGCAATTAAAATACACTCGGTTGTAACAAATGAATACTATTTGTGACTTTTTTCTGAACATGCAAATTCAAAAAAAGTTATATATGGATTTTTTCTACAAAAATGACCTAAGTCTGTGTGATGCTTGCACATCAATCGGTCGAAAAAGTTCAGTCCATAACATTTTGTTTCGCGAAGGAGATGAAAAAAATATAATCGTCAACTCACAAACGTTTGACACAGTGTCCGTTAAATGTAGTGCTCGGTTTCTTATAAACAAATTGAACATGAAGCAGTTGATCAACTTCAGGAAACAACATTTTCTTTTCATTCTTTTCACTGACTTTTATTAAAACATTCACAGCTTCTTTAGCCTGTAATTTTATTCTATGTAATTGTAAGACATTTTTACCAAATATGAATTTAAAAAGGCTTTTAAGGTCTCTTTGGACAAACAGGATGTAAATTCAAACTAAATTTAAGAGCAACTTATTAAAAAAACCTCACCTCGTGTAGTCTTTTTCTAAAATGCATTATTGATGTCAACAAATATTCCAAATCAAAAAAACTGTACAAACTTCCAGAGAACCAAATATACCTTTTGCTCCACTTGGTTTAATACAGCTGACACTTCAGTCTCATCATTTTTATTCACTTGAACATTCTTTTTGGAATCAGCAGCGGGTGAAACACTCATTTTCAAATCCTAAAGCAGATTAAAACCAAATCAATAATTGTTGGAGAGTGCTTTTCTCTATACACATGACCAGTAAAAAGTATACAAATTTGCAAAACAAATGTTACCTGGTCAAGTAAGTCTCCCTCGGCACATAGCTGCTTCATTGCGAAACCTAATTAGAAGAATCACTAAACGAATAGAATCTTCGTCTTTCACTTTATCCTTTTCTGAAATGCATAACTAAGTGAAGCATCAACTTTAAAAGGTTTAATCTCATAAAAATAGATGAATTTGGAGAAATCTCGTCCAATCCCTCCTTATAAATAATTGCGGCTGAAGGACAGTAATGTGTTAAAATAGCGAACAAAATAACATGTGGCGCATGTCACGCGAATTACTTCAAATAAAAATTGGGATTTAGGAATCACTTCAGACTCAAACAATTTTATCGTTGAAATAATAATCATTACTACATAAGCTGACATAAGAAGAGCCTATTTCATGGGCTCTAAACTATCTTAGGTTCACAGTTTAAATTTCACAATAAAAAACACCAAAAAAAAAGATAAAAAACAAATACAAAATCAGACATTTTAGCCAACAAAAAACAAATACAAAATCTGACATTTTAGCAAACCTTTAAACCTCAAATAATGAAAGAGAAAAACACAAAAACTGAGTGATATGCTCAGAAAATTATACATTAAAAGAAAGATTATGTTTTATATCAATGCATGTACTTATTAAAGTCCGTAACGCATACTAATTACTGGAAAATATACGTTAAAATGTATACAAGTACAAACAATCTCATTTACTTATTTTTGCCACGTGCACGAATGTTCTTCGGATACTGCTCCGGTTTTAAATTTTTAGTCGAATAAAGTCGAACTGCTCGCTCAGTTAATGAACCACCACATTTCAGACCACGCACTGAATAAAAAAACAGTTAATATTAGGTAAAATAATATTAAGAAACAAAATTATATATATGTAAAAATAAAATCTGAAATCAAAGCAATTTTCCAATAAAAATTCAAAAAAAACCTTCAAGGGCATGCTTTAAACAATCCAATCCCAAAGATTCCAGTTTTTCTGCACTGTCGTAGTCATCTAGGTTGATATCAAAATTCGTCACTTTACTTGATGACTTTTCCACAACAGTAGTTGAGTTCGTAACTATAAACCAATCTTTAACTAACTTTTCCCAACTAAAAATTGAAATGACATTCCCAGGATCATAAATGTCGGCATAAGGTTTACAATAACTCACAATACCTGAACCCGGGTTTACTGCTGTTTTCGGAGGTCTTTTTTCTTGCTCATTTTCAGCATGCATTTTGTTTCCATGGTTAATAGCAACTGTGCTTCTGCTGAAATTGAAGTTATTTTACCCAGAAGTCTTGTAGATTATTCCAAGTCTAAAATTTTCCAATAGTTACTGCAGGTTTGATAGCACGTAACCGCAATAGTTCATTTCAGTCATCCTTTCAGAATCTGACTGCATTTTCTTGCACGTCACATAGGTAAAACCAATATTTCTTAAATCATATGCTGAGTAATACCGGAAAGAACTCAATTATTTTAAACTAAATTACTTCAAATTGAAATCTCCTAACATGGAAACAACAAGAATTACTTTTTTTCATCTAAATTAGGAATTACGCATTCAAATGTTTCATTCGCCGCTATTCTTCTGCGTTTTGGTAGTATAGTCTCGGTCTCCGAATCACTTTCAACCGTCTGTGATTCCACTTTCGACTTCAGTAAACTTTCATCATTAGTTTTCTTATTTTTAGCAAGAGCAATGCCTAAAATATGTTTTTAGAAGCAAAAGGAATTCCTGTTCAAATAAAGATGCAAACACACACACACAACGATCTTTCTATTAACTCATAACAAACTGTTTTTATCCAATTTCGACAAAGTTTAAAAAAAAGCAAAATTAAAAAGCAAAGCACTTCATACGGCTCAGGAATTCATCAAACACTACCAATAATTTTAATTCTCTTCTTAAAGATTCCGAAAAGTAAATCCAGTTAAGAAGACATGAAAAGTTACCCTGTTCGAAAGCTTCATCTGTTTCTTCCATGATTCTTTCCCGTGTCTGGATGAAATCAGGATCATTAAAGTCATGTTTTTGAGGACCTGCTTTTAATTTCTCATATTTCTCCTGCCTGGAACTATTGTAATTACGAAAACGTAAATCTCGTACCAAACACACCGCGAAAAGAAATACTCAGAAAGAAACAATAAGAGGCCAGTTATCTATACCAGGAAAAATACCTTTGTCTACGTTTTTCTTCCTCCCTCTCACCCGCCTTTTCAATCCATTTGCGGAGTTTCTCTTCTTCTTTAATGTCAGCAAGCCGTCGTCCAGATAAATCGCGGCACATTAATTGATTAGTAGAGCGGTGAATACGAAATGAGCGAAGCAGTGAACCAAAACCTGAACAGTACGGACTCATTGGAAGCACAAAACAGCTCTATCGCAAAAATACTAAAAATAAAAAATAATACTAAAATAAAAGTGCCAGTAGTTACTAATTTAAAATACTAAATACCACTCGAAGAAGGAAATTTTTTCATAAAAAAACCTAAAGCTGATACAGGATGAACATGGGAAACTAGATTACATAAATACATTGTAAAAACTTCCTGCTGCAACAAATATGAAACATGAAACTTAGAACAAACCTCCTTTGCCTCCGCGAAGTCTGAAATGTACTTGGAAATGAGCATTCTCATCCAAATTCTTCCAGTCTACAATCTTTCCATTAACTGTGACATAAAACAAATTTTCCGGTATCGACTTGAGCTCAGCGATAGTTGAAAAAGGGGAAGTGAACATTTCTGCAAACATTACTGAACTGAGGAACAAAACAAAACCAGATCAAAAAATTAACCTAGAAGATAGAATCCAGATCTAATCAGGCAGACTGTGCTACAACCACATGTGAAATATTCAAACGAGGAAGTCAGGAAGTCATGACCATCCTCCCATTTCAAAACAAGTTATGATAGTCACGCCAACTCAACTCTCTGCATCTTCCCTTACCAAATCTCTCAAATGCACAACCTAACGTCAATCCCAATAAAACAGCTCGGGTTTGTCCGTCATGAAATATCGGAAAAGACTCGGCCATCTGTGAAATATGATTGCAGATGATTTGGCGTCAAAACCAACGTTTGAACGGTGGGAGAGGCGGCATCCTGGTGTTGTAATAAAGCATATGATCCGTTGTCTTTGTGGTACGATAAGGTTGGAACACATGTTGGGAAATTAATACATCTCCATCCTTAGCGAAGCTTTTAACTAACGAAATATTACTTGTTAGATAAACAACGTGTTGAGATGACGGTGGCCATGCAAGGACGTTTGGCTTTTAGAACTCGTGTGAGGCTGGTCTATTACTTTATGATTGAGATATTCTCTTGCCTCATTTTTGTTTAACTTCACTGGTCGTTTTTTGAAATTTCAAAGAATTCATTCCTCTTAGGCATGAATTTTTGTTGTAAGGTCAGTTGTTGGACTGTCTTGTTACTTATATTCTGTTAGGTGATTGTATTTTAAATGGTGATACACTGTATACGTCTAATTTAATACTTAACAATGAAGTTTATGATTCCAGCACTCGAACTTTTCCTCTCTGTATACGAATTCGGGAGAGTCCACAAGGAGAATAAAGAATGGCATAGCGATACGGTTCTTTAGCTTATTTGGATAAGATAATGTAAAATATTGTCAAAATATAAGTAGATAAGAGATCTTGTTGGTCAAAATGTGAATATAGGCGCATTCATCATGTCTTGACTAACTGTCAACTCATTTCGCCAGTTGCTTAGGTAATATTGGCATGAGGGTGGTATCTTTTTGGAGTTTCATATGCGTAAAACTGAGTATATTTTAATAATTAACTGTTGTGTCGTTTTCATTTTTTAGGGTTATTTTTGATCTTACGGTTTTAGATTATACGATAGTGAAAATGGCAGCGGTGTTCCCGCACCCAACACCCGGCGATCCCGTAATGGGCTATCAGCTGTCGGAAGTCCCATCACTGCCACCACAACCTATATCATTTTTACCTACACCATTACCTATAATACCGCCACCTCAAGGAACTGTATATTTTCAACCGCAATATATTTTTCCAAGCGGTTTACCACAACCTATATTTTGCGAGCCACCGAATGTTCCACCATCACTCGAAAATAGTGCTAGGGAAGGTCCGACAAGTGATGGTGCTGATACAGTTCACGGTATGTTTTTCAGCTCTGGAAATTTTGTCTTGCGGTACATAAAATAATGTTAATAATTGCGTATGGTAGCATTATTTTATGCATTTTTAACAGAGGGCGCTTAGATTGTTGAAAGATTTCTTGATTCTACTTGCGCAAATATACTCCCCAGTACTGTTGAGGTGTAAATTGAAATGTGATTGTTTCTTACACTTTTACTACAAAGAGCTAAACCTGGTGATCTTATCCTTAGTTATTTATTTTTACTTCAATATGATCAAACTATGATTTATAGAAGCTGCACCAGAGTTGGCACCAAGTGCAGTTTTCTATCCACCGCCACCATTTCCTATTCCTTTTCCTCCTCCGGTGCATCCTTTTCCATTTTTTAGCCCTTATATACGTCCTAATCCAGTTCTTTTTGTCTTGTCGCCATTTCCAGAAACTTCTACACCTGGTAATCCATTGCCACCACTACCACCACCTCTGCCATCAGCTTGCCCAAAATCATCGCCAGCTCTGCAAACATTACCACCTTCATTTGCTTCTGCACCATACCAGAATTGGCCAACAACTAATCTTACACCGCAAAGTCCAATTGTAAGAGTGACACCGAGAAAAGATAGCATTCTATCGACGGGTAATAACAGTTCAACTTTTTGATTAAAAATGGTAACCGCTAACTATACAAATGTATTCGAATTAGGTGAGAAAGCTTCATCAAAGGAGATTGACACGATACAGTATTTTTCCCAATCGATAAGTGTTCTAAAAGAATGTTTTAGAAAAAAACGACTCATGTCCTGATCTCAAAAATTATGTCTGCAGTAATAAGTTAGTATTCCAGGAAAATCTAAACGAATTACCGGAAGTTGTATTTCATTTAAAAAACGAGAAATATTCGATTTATTGAACGTTTTGTATAGCACACGTAATTTTTTAACTGATGTTGCAGGTACTAACCAATCATCATTCAAGTTTTCTGTGAATGATGACTGTAGAAATTTCCAACGGGAATTTCCAACAGCTGTAAGTTGACAATACTTTCTCTTAACTTGTCTTAATTTATCACAAAAATTTTATAAAAAATAGCCAAGTTCGTAGAGGTGTTTTAATTCCTGTTTTAAGAGTTTGCCTTTATCCTTTTCGTACCCAACAAATTTTTATATTATTTTGTGGATGGCCGAAATATTTACGAGGTGATATGTTTTGAACTCATGAATTTTTTTCTAATTTGCAGAATCGGAGTGAACTAGTATGTCGGAATAGATCTGGCCCATCGTTGAGTAACTATCGCACTAAGCTTTGCATTAACTTTAAGAATGGTCACTGTCCTTATGGAGATAAATGTCGATTTATTCACCAGCAAGGTTTATTTTCTTTTATTTTAAACAACTGTTAGTAATAGGCAGCTAACGAAAAGTGTATAGAGATTTTCTATAATTGTTAAGTGATTTCATATAATGCTTTCTAATATTTCAGCATCAGACGGTGTAATAAAAACAAAATTTTCCACAAATGCCCCTGCCTTCGTACCGAGAGCTAATGCGTAAGTTCCGGAAAGAAATAATCCTGTCTAGAATAGTTCACTGTGATGTACACGATTTCTGTTATCTGATCCCAGATTTCTAAAGCAGAAAAAAGAACTGAATTTATTGGAAATTAATTGGATATTGGATTATTAATTTATTGGAGGAATTTATTGCTGTTAAAAGTTTGAAAAATTCAAATTTTAAAGCCATGAAATTGTAAACGAAATTTAGAATGCATACTAAACCGAGCAGTCCATCTGCTTCATTGGATATGGTTCCACCGAATCGTTTGTATTGTTCGACACCCGTGTCATTGCTGGGGAAAGGTCAAGGAAGTGGCGTGGATATAAAGGAAAGACCAGCTACACCAACAGGGCGCCGAGTATCATATCGGCAAGATTTCAGTGCTGGTTATCGACGTCCATCTGTGGCTGACGGACCTCATCCCTTGCCAGCATGTTGATTCAAAACTGTAACTTTTAATGCCCTAATTTGATCTCATCTATCGTTCTCTTTCTGTACCACAAAACGGATCATTCTTCCATTGAATTCTTGCTTGATTAGATGAAATTTGTCGGCAACGACTCTATCACTTCACTTTGTCACATTACTGTCTTGTTTCGGAATGTTTAGGAATAGTTTTTGTTAGAGAAAACAGGGATATCTTTTGCGCGAACCGTTTTAAGCCTCTCTGTTTATTCCTCAGCCTTCACGGCTGATTTGAAATGCTTGAGAACTCACTTCATTTGATTTTGGGCCATAGTATTTTACCTCTTTCTTAGTTAATTTATGTACATAGAGATGCTAGCTGCAAGCTTATTTGATCATTCACTCATGGAGCATCTGAATCTTTCAAATTTTGTGTTCTGGATTAGACGTATAAAATCTTCTGGTTCCGTTTCTAGACATATTCAGCCCATAATATATCTTATTACACAAGAGTACTGGAACAATGTACAAAGTACAGGTCGACACAACAAAGCCAAATAAATGTATCTATATATAAAAGTAACTATCATGGGTGGTTCAAGAACAAGCAGTAATTTAAGAAAATGTAGCAGTTGGTTGTTCACTTGTGGTGCGCCACTAGTTTTTGCAGCTTTCCCGACCAGTAATAGCGCTGGGCAGGGTGACACTAGATCAATCACGCAGGTGGTCCGGCGCTGTTGCATACTACTCCCGGAGTCAGCTTGGTTATTTCGGGTATTGAAGTACGTGTAGTAGAGGTGATTAGGGGAAGGCAGGTTGGCTTCGGCAAATTCTCAAGATTGGATATACATTTTCGCTAATCTCAAGCTATAAAAACACAGAGTGATGTAGTGGTTTGGCAGCATAACTGAACAAATCGTGTGACACTTGTCTCTCGAGGACAAGTTGCTTTACATTTCGTTTACAGGAATTTCTCTTCAATATAACATTTTCAGAATTGAGTTCGTAATAGAAGTAGCTGAGTCACACATAAAAGGGAGTGTTAGCGAGTAAACGGCTAGGAGGAGTAATGTTACTGTCAGTGGATCAAGCACTTAATTTTTGTGTTCGTGTCGCTGTCGCCACAGTTGCATCAATCGTTATCATGAAACTCGCGGCGAAATATGTTGATCCTAATCATACCATCAATAAAAATGCAAAAAAGAAGGTTGGTTAGCTCGCTGAGCTGTGAAATTTATCTGAAAAATTAAGATAGTCTTTCAGATCACTCACTTTTCTAGTTGAATTTCCAGGCTGCTCAAGTAATCAAGGCATTAGGCTTAGATCCATCAATAGAACTTAATGAACACGAGCTACGTATAGCTACACAATTCGTCCATTGTGGTCAGGTTAGTTTCTCAATTAACTTTCATTAGGTCATTGTTCAAATTTGAATTCCACTTTTACGAGACCTACTTCTATGATTGTGCGACATGGAAATTTGTTTCTTTAAAATTGAGTTATTTCTCTCTCCATTCTGCAAAAAGTCAGAGAGTAGTTCAGAAAGGATACAATCGGGTATCTAATATACTGAACCGTGAAATTAGTGCTAGGCCTTGGATCGCCTGTAAATCGAATCATATGATTGCGTGGGGATATGCACAAGTTCAAATTTAGGGTGCAGATTGGTGCGATATTGGTGGGTGTGGTGCGGTTATTGAGGAAATTAATGATCGGATAATTATTCCATTAAGAATTCGCAACGTTTACAAGAAATTTGCACTATCGTCGAATCTTCTTTCTCCTCCTAAAGGTAATTCAGTTAATTTCTTTTTCAAACAACATACCATGTATTACTGAAACAAAAAAACGAATTCATTTCATTTATGAAGAAAGAGTAATTCATTTATTTCGTTGATAGTGAATGATATGGCAGTCGATCATCGCTGAACTTATGCGTAGGGAAGACAGAATTAAACCGCTTTAACAATCAAACAATGCCGTAATAGTTTCGTCACATAATTTTTTAACAGTTTTAGGATTTTAGCCTTTATACCTTTGGATATTAGCACATTAAGTTAAGCAATATTTGAGGAGTGCTTTTATACGGTCCGCCAGGCTGTGGTAAAACTTTATTGGCAAAAATTATTGCTCGCGCAGCAAATGCTCGTTTCATTAATTTGCAAGTGTCGTCTCTTTGCGACAAGTGGTATGGTGAGTCACAGAAGCTTGCCGATGCAGTTTTTTCTGTGGTATATGTTTTATAATTACACGATATGTAGTAATAAGCCACTTAAAATTTTGCTCAAAACATACAGTTTCTGAAATATTTCTTTTTGAAGACTGGAACAGTACTAAAACTGTGGCCTACGTAATGCTAGTACTTTTCTAAGTGAACAAAACGGGAATTCATAAAAGAATTAGCCCCATTTATGAGTGTAAATCCTACATAGTAAGATAAATTTCAACTATTTCAGGCACAGAAGTTCCAGCCTACGATCATATTCATTGATGAAATAGGTAAGTATGACTATGAAATTTCCAGCCAGTCAAGCATACAGTGACCACTGTTACATTTTTCATGGTTGCAGATTCATTTTTGAGGGATCGAAATACCCAAGATCACGAAGCTACTGCCATGATGAAAGCACAGTTTATGTGCTTATGGGATGGTTTTGCTTCATCAGGTGAGCAATGGTTAAATTATTGCAACGGGCCACGGTATCAAATATGCGTAGCATGTTTCTAAATTATATCACCCAATTTCAAAAAGTTCTAATATATGGTTATAGCCTTTGTAGGCTTTCTTTACATTCTTTACGTTATTTTAGACGATGCAATCGTCGTGCTTGGGGCAACGAATAGACCGAACGACGTTGATAGTGCCATTTTACGACGAATGCCTGCACGATTCTTCGTTCCTTTACCAGTGAGCTTCAACCTAAGTTTTGAGATCATGCTTAGAACAGAACTTTGTCTGTCAACATACTTTTTCTAAAAACACTAAATGTTGGGCTAGTTGAGATGATTTTACGCTGGTTTTCAATAATTTCAGGGTTTAGAATCTCGCGCAGATATTTTGAAGGTTTTGCTAAGAGATCAACCGGTGACACCAGAAATCAATCTTGAAAGAATAGCGAAATACGCCACCGAACTAAGCGGATCTGATTTGAAGGAAGTATGTCGATTAGCAGTTTTGTCGCGCGTCAAGGAGGCATTTATTCAAGGAAAGGACTTGTATGTTTAAGTTTTTAATTTTTCACATAAATTTTGGATCGGTTTCTAAAGAAGGCTGTGGAGATCACTGGATGCTTATTTAACTTCTCATCACAAACATTGTCATCAACGCCAGATGAAATTGATATGTGAAATATCATTTTATTTGATCTGATTTGTGGCCTATTCAGAAATATTGAAACGACACGGATGATTCGTGAAAGTGACTTAATACAATCAATAATCAAGTATAAACAAACGACAAAGGTTTCCGGAGGGATGCCTGTTTTTGAACCTCTGGACTAAGGTATACCTTATTTATCTGGAATGATCAAGATGATTTTAATAACTGTTCATACAACAACAGATCACATTTTCACTATTGATTCTAGTCATTGTTTTTCTTGCTACGATGTATTCTAGATTTAATTTCTTCGCTTCCAAATTGATTTAAGTTTAAAATTTTTCCTACTGGGCGTTCCTTTCTACTGATCGATTTACTGAGTCTCAGATCATTTTATTTGATGTACCTAGGAAATGCGTGTATTGTTAAGATATATTTATCTCCTTCATTCGTTCAAATCTGATTACGTGAATTGAACTCCAGAATTTTCGTAACGTGAGTTAATTATGTCAGTTGCCATTCTTCATTCATTTTGTTTTCGACATAATATAGCTATTATATAATGAATTGTGAGCGATATTAAATATAAAGCCGAATTTTGTTATATATTTTCCCTTATTATTTTACTTGTTCCATTTCTCATGTTTCCTGTAACAGTTATTTTTGAGCGGTTTTCATTAATTTATATGTTATATCTGGCTCAGGTTTGTGACAGTTACATAATATTTGTTGACTATTATTGATACATTTAAATTTCTAGGAAATCTTAGAACGAAACTGATCTATCCATTTTCTGAACTGTGGTTTTTCTTACAATTCATTGTAAAACGTTGTATTGATTTGACAGGTTCATGTTGTCATTTCTTTATTTTATAATTGTCAAATGAATGACGAAATTTGCCAACACTATTTGATCTCAAAAAACTTTAAAAAGAAGAGTTCATTGATAAGCACAATTTATGAGACCATGTTAAAAGTGAAATCAAACGTATGAGTTACAGAAAATGCGGAAAAATTGGTCAAGTTGGGGTTCTGCGATAAAGCAAGTTGATTAGATCCATAAACCGAAAAAAAAGATGTATAAACGATAAAAAAATAAACCGAAATCTAGAGTCTGGAAAGATCCTTTACATAGCAACAGCTAGAGATACCGTTGGTTTGTTTTGGAAGTCTCCATTTTGATCAGATCTTCAATGTCAATATCGGTGTCGTGTTGTGTAGTATTTGCATGTGACGTGTTCAAAGTGATTTCATGTTTCGGTTCTTGTTCCCTTAAAGTAATTAGAAATCGTGTGGGAATTTATAAAATTTAGAGCGACTTGATGAAATACTTCATTTGCACAGTGACTAAATGTTCGGTAAAACAGTCAATTTTAAAAGTAAAAGAATGATCAGAAATGAACCTATTCCGCCTCCCTTCGTGTATCTGACGCGACAATTCGAAATACTGATTGGGATGGGTTATCACAGTACTCAAAGAATTCTCAGTCATTTTGTGAGTAAATTCGAAATATCGCGTACAAGCTTTATCGTACTGGGCACTCTTTGACAATAAAGAAATCTGAAAACCGTAAATATGGTTATTATTAGTGTTTCTGCTCAAACATACCCTATCTTTCCAATATATCTAATGCTGTTATTGAAGAGATGAGAATACATAAAGAAGTAAGTGTATCTGTAAGTTACTAAATAGTGCAGATGAAAATAAGATTTATTAAAAGAAAAAAAAATAAGATTTATTCCGAAAGTTATAGATGTTTCCACTTACTGGCTTTCACTGACTTAATAAATGTTGTCTATATAAAGTCCAAGTTTTTAGTATGGAGATTATATGATGCGTAACAGTTGGTAATTTAGGTCTTTGACTTCTTCCGTCGAATACTTACCAGAAAGAAAAAGATTTCAATTATCTTCCTGACTAGGACATACTTTACTTAAAGTCTGCATCATATTCTGCTACATTTAATAAATCTGCTCAATATTTAGTCGTAAGGTAAATAAACAGTCATTAAATGAAATAACAAAAATAACAGGAAAATATTGCTAAGCTTGACCGCACAAATCTATCTTATTGACAAAAGAGGTAAAGGGACCCGCAAATCTGCAATTATAATTTCAAAGCTAAAGCACATCTACTCGTTTTAACTTTTGAATTTTGCCTTTTCAAGCGATTGATACACATATTTTAATCTCTCTCATTTCGTAATTCCCTGTGAATTAATTTAAGAAAACAAGTTTACTTGTTCAATTTGAGATCTGGAAAAACCCAAACTTTCAAGATTCTGAGCAAGTGACGACAAATCACTATGTCGATAAGGACAACCTAAAAATATATGTACAAATATATTCCGACTACTGTTAAATATAATCAGTGATCGCTTTGTGAAATATTTAAAAAACATGAGGTAAATGAAAAATCAAATCAGGGATTAAAATTAGATGAAGTAAATCTCACGCTTTTAAACTCCATTATTCAGAAAAGTGTTAGATGCTATAAAATATGAGGGATGCACTGCTAGAATGTAAAACCTATAAGGAATATTTGGAAGTAGAAAATCTTGTAAATTAAAATTACCATGACAATCTATGGATGATGGACTAAGATCCAAAATTATCTTTGTGCAAGGATATGCCGAATAATCCGCATGCTTTCCTTCTTTGCCATAATTATGACGAATATTGTATGCATATTGTTTATCAAACTAGAATTCAAAAAGTTCATCTCCCAAACAGATGCAATTGCATCTTATATTTCTTGTCTTTAAAACTTTTCAAAGAACTTTTTTGATGAAAAAAAAACTTTAAATCCTGCAGGCAGGTATATTTTCTACGCGAATATTTGGACTAATATATTTTTAGGAAAATTTTAGGTTGCATTAAAATAAGAGAAGTTCCGCACAATTTTAGAACATAAACTTCTTTGGAGAGAGACAAAATCCTTTTCAGCCAACCTTATCTGAATCCAGTTTTCTAGTAAATTCAGCCCTCCAAAATAGTAGTGCATCTTCTAATGTCATTCCAATTCCTTTCAAAAACAAGCCATACTGCATTCGAGCTCCATGACGTAAATGATGATCCGCCCTCAGTCGATTATGTATATTCCTCATACATAGTGGAAACGAAACTGCAGCCAGCTAAAACCTTTTTTAAGCCTAATTTTCAAAAAAATTACTGCCTGAAACAAAAACCTCTATAAAATATGTAGGTGGCTTTTAAAATAAATCAGTGTTTTGTATAAACTAAAACGGACTCACGGACTCACACTCACAGACTCACGGACAAGAGCGATTCCGAACAAATGACCGTACAAAATCAGCACGACCAAACCTATATATATACTGCATTTGCACGATAAGAGACATACCGAGTCTACCATATCAGGTGTAACACGAGAAGCATCTGTTCCACTATAATTTTTACCCACGTAGGATCTGTTCGATAGTTTCTTCAAAAAGGGCATCAACCGATCATTTTCTTCAAGGAATA
Organism: Litomosoides brasiliensis; assembly: GCA_013365375.1. Classification (NCBI taxonomy): domain Eukaryota; kingdom Metazoa; phylum Nematoda; class Chromadorea; order Rhabditida; family Onchocercidae; genus Litomosoides; species Litomosoides brasiliensis. The sequence continues at coordinate 137,092 of JABVXW010000015.1, read as the reverse complement.
TGATATTCCTACAAGCACGCTGAAAGACGATAAGCGCAAATATAAATAAAAAGAATGATTAAAATGAAGTCATAAACCAAGATTCCAAAATTCATCGCAGAATTTTGGGAAAAAAAAACTTATAACCAACAAAATGGGTTCGACATAAGTTAAACTTGTTTTAAATATAATAAATGCTAACAGCCATAGCAGCGGCGATATTAAGACGAAGCCTTGTGCACAATATAACCTGGAGATCATCTTCTGAAACAAAGGCATAACCGGAAACTAGAAGAACTCGACGTTTGCGAACTAGATCAAGTGCATCTCCAAAAGGAACTTTCCAGAAATCTGTACTTGTAACCTGAAAGACGAGACATGTATTTTGAAAAAATGCATGAAAAGTATTTCAAAAGCAAAACTTTGTTTAAGTAGAGAATTTAAAAAAAAATTCTACGATGTATTTGGCAAAGCATGATAATATATGAACGAAGAATAGTGAGTATGCAGAGGACCTATGAGTAAGTAGCATTTGATTTTAATTTCAGCATTACCAGTTATGATGACACTGTATATAATAAATGTTCCCATGAAAGTGAATACGACACGCTTATGCAAAAGCAGTTATAATCAACTGTAAACCTTATTAAGCGGTATAAAACAAGCATTCGAAAGTTCTTCTTTGAGATTTTCTCTTTCCGTATCTGTGATTAATTGAGCATCAAAATTGTTAACATGTAGAAATTGAGTCACTGCATCACTACTTTTCGAGACCTTGAATAATGCCTTTATATATCATGAAATTAAATGATGATATTCCAAAAAAAAACAGTACTTTTATCCATTTAAGGAGCTAAAAAATGTTTTAAACATTCTGCCTATATAAAAATTAGAAAACGCACAATTTGAAAACGAAATTTAAACAAGTCCACTTCCTGCTGGATAAACCATTTAGTCTGTTCAGGAGTTTGACAGAATGCAAGTCGAAGAATGAAATGCGATATAACATCACGCCGTCTTTCGCTTTTTAGTTCCTCCAGTGGACAACAACCACATGCTATTGGCATTAATTTCATCAATTGCTGAAAGATACTACACGAATTTCAAAATCCATTCATAATCATTTGTACTCGCTGCTGAACAAATTTTTAAACACTTTGGTCGATATCCACAGGCACTGGGGAAGTTATTTCATTATGTTCATAGTGGCTGCCAAAGTATTGGGCTGATAAGCCTCAATAATCAAATAGCAAAAATTAAGCAATGTTGATAGGATAACTTCAGCCCATAACTGCCTACTTACCTTCGACAGCTCATCGTTTATTGCTTCTGTTCCACGTGGAAAACGATCTTTTACCTGCTCAACAGCTTTCAGAACTCTCAACCTGTTAATTGCCAGTTCTTGAAATTCAAGTAAAGTGATATCCTCCATTGGCGGCTCCAAGTACATTTGTAAATTTAGATCTTCCATCTTTTTCGGACCCTTAATTTGAGATTGATGTAACACTGTCGGAGAGTTTTGAAGGATTCATCATAGGCACTTGTTAAATGACTTGAAATTACTCTGTGGACTGGCCGTCGAGCATTTTGAACCAGAAACTTCGGAATGCTTCCCGGACTTCCTTGGAATTGCATCTTCTCCTTTCCTTCGCTATTATAACTTCTTTCTGTAACGAAAAGTATTCAAGGATCGAAGCAAATTCTCCCTAGCAATGAGAAACTTTTGGAAGTTTCTCATAATCCAATCATCACAAAGCCGTCCAGAACGACGTTCCCAAGCAGCGCAAGTGGAGTTATGAAGAGAGTAGAAACTATGAAGTGCTATTATATGAAACATGCATGAGAAACTTCCAGTCACAGGAAATTATATAAATCTACCTCATCATTTCGCACATTTCCGACTTCATTTTAATTGACCTTTTTCTAGTGCATTTTTATTGTTTAATGTTAAGCGCATAAACTTCACCAAGTTTCAAAATGCAAAGATAAAATAGTTTGTACAAACATGTCACAAAGCTACTTCCCTACATTTAAACTCACAGTACGAACGATGAAGTATGTGTCGCTCCGTAAAAATAAATTAAATTTTCAAAAACACACATATAGGAAGGGTGAAAATACCACAAGTTAAGCATTTCATTTTAAAAGTGTTCTTAGAAGTATGCTAAAGTAGTTGCTTCATATTTTTTTATCATAGAAACAATGACTAGAAAAAAAGCAGCAGTAGGTATCTTTACAAAACAAACAATACTTGAAATCAAATATGACTTTGCTGAAGCCAACCTATCATAAGACTAACTGATCATTTTTTTGTAAATAAGATAAGCATGTAGCATTGGAGAAATAATTACTTATTGCTGTACAAATAAACGATCACTATAACTTATGATTTAAAAAAAAAACATTGAAACTCCTTTGACATCAAAACACTGCCGCTAATTTCTGATATCCCCAATAATGAAATCAATAAAAGTGACTGCAAAAGAAGCCTACACTGACTATAAACAAAACAACATTTTTTAAATAGAAATTTGCTAAAAATTTGGGAATAATCATTTTACTGCATGATAAATGCAGTACAAAATAAGCAATAGAGGCACCAAAATAATCAACACCAAACTTGATGAAAACTGTCAGTGCAAAAGAACATTTATGTTTTTTTACATATGTTATGTTTTTCGTGATAGACCTAATTTCTTCGCTTCCGATTCATAAATCAGCAATCTCCACATTTTTACAACAAACACTTCTGCTTCATCATCCAAAACCTGCAAAAATTAATAGAAATAAAACTCTACACTTAAAAAGCATACGTTCACTAAAAATCTAAAGCAAAACGAGACTATGGTCAATTACATCGATGTTATATGGATCTCGTACAATTACAGTTTTTCTGGTGCAAAGTGCTCTACAAATGTCGGAACATAGCAATGTCGGAAAGGTTGTTACCATAGCAATATCGGAGAGGATTTTTTGTGGATCAGTCTTTGATGTCACTTTTTCACAAACAAAATCAACCAATGAAGCTTCTTCTTCCCCAATGTAATCTGTTATTTTTTTCGAAACCCATGGTTTAACCTAAAAATATAATGGAGAATACAAAAATGTATCCAGGAAAAAAACATTCCCAATGAATTCAAAATTTTATGGATTTTAACTTTCAAAATAATATTTACTCTTTGTTCAACGAGAGACTTATCGACGTAGTTCCAATTGATCGGAAAAGCAAACAGATCATTTTTAGCAGTTGGAATGCGATCTATTAAGTCCTTGATCATCTGTTTACGTTCTTCTGATGTCATCGCTTGAATGCGATCCTGAAAATAAATTTATCAACACTGGAAACCGATATGCAAAATACGCAAACAATCACTGAAAATCTACAGCTTTTTTAAAAAAATGTAATTCAGCCACCTCTTCAGTTATTTCAAATGGTTTCAACTTCTTTTTTCGATATGCTGCGTCCTCGTCATTTTCTTCAAAACCAAATACTCCATTCAGATGTGAACTTGTTGATGGGCGTGCAGGTGTGATAACATCAGTACGCACAATTGCTGGGCTTGCAAGCGATGACGATATTACGGAAGGTGATGGGGCGCTCACTATTGGCGAACTTGCAACAGGAGTGTCTTCGGATGCCACTGAAAAATTGCGGCACTTGATTTAGTAAAATGAGTTTGCCGAATAGTACGGTCACTAAAAACCTTTGTTGCTCTTTTATAATTCAAAGGCAACTTTATACATCCGCTGTGGAAAATGTTTCATTCATTGATTCAAAGATGAACTGAAACAAAAATCAAAATCATATCTTAGTAAAAAGCGAATTTGATATTAAAAGATAAAATTAATATTATGAATATTATACCAGCTTTCCAGCTGCTCCGCTTTTCAAGTTTTTCCGCTTTAACAACTTCCTCAGCACTCCCTTCACTTTCAGAATCGCTTTCAGATTCCTCACTTTCCTCATCTTTTTCTGCCTCAGGCGGCAATGGTTTCTGACCCAAAGGACGATGCGGATTTGGACTTCCAGAATCTGCCCGCAATTTTCGTAATAGAGCTTCTTCCTAAACATATTTAATTCTCTCAAAAATTTCTCCCAAAAGAAAAGTTTTTAAAACAAAGATATACTAAAATTCGAGGATCAAGAGACCTGTTCCTCGTGTCGCTTCCTAGCTTCCTCATCCGGATTTTCAACATTCGCATTTTCAGCCAAAATTTGTTTTTTAAGTTCCTCAATTTCTTGCTGTTCACGTTGACGATCTTTAGTATCTGCTTCACGCTCACGTTCAAAATCACGTCGGCGTTGAAACAACGAAGAACTTCTGCAAATAAATAAGTTTCAAATGACCTCAAAACTTTCAAGAGCCTGAAATTTCCTTAAGCATTTTTCAACAACATAAAGATGTCAAAACAAAGCAGCAAATAATCAAAGAGAATGTCTTACCAAGAATGCCTTTGCATTATAATTCTTCCCATTAAGCTCGTCATAACCCAGGCAATAACATATCAAAATCTCTATTTAAGGTAATTACTTGTAATACTTTTGATCCATGCGTTCATCGTCATAATCTTCTAGGAAATGTTTCAATTTTTTCGCCTCTTTTTGCATATCGCGTTTACGTTGTTTTTCCCGCTGCTCATCCCGCTCATATAATTTCGCTTGCCTTCTTTCCCGCGCTTCCCATTTACGCAGCCTATCAGCATAAGCTATTTCCTTTTCACGAATCTGGAAAGACTCCAAGTTTAAATAATCATAAAATATGTACGATGAAGTACAGCCACCATCGCAGAAGTTTTTACCACTTCAAACTGAAGATCTCCAATATAAAAAACTTAAATATTTAAAGATTGAAAAAAAACTTTGACGCTAAATGAACAATTAAGACAAGCATAACCTGTTTACGCAAAGCTCTTCGTTCCTTCTGTTCGTCACTGTCTTCTGAATCGCGATCTCTGAAAAGCAGTTACAATGCAGGATGGGTGACAATAAAGAACAACAAACTATGGTTAACAAAAACAACAAAGAGACTTGCCTGCTAGGTGATTGAGATCTAAATGCTTTTCGTGTATGACTTCCGGAATGATTTGAAAAACTGCTCTCGGAAGATGAACTGCTACTGCTTCGACTTGATGCACTGCTTCTGCTCGATGAACGACAATATGACCTAAATTTTTGGTAATTTTTAAAAATTAAAAAATAAAATAACTTAGCGCAATTCAAAAAAGAAAACTTTCGTTCTATCCAGTTAATTTATTCACTCGCGTTTTTTAAATAGTAATGAAAAGAAAACACCTACTTCCAAATAGAAGTGGAATTCTTTGTGAACTCTGATACTAAACACTTGTCCACCACTATGAAATACTAAAAACTTTCAGCACTTAAGCCACATATATTGAAGTACAAAGTGAAAAATATACTTTTTGACATCACTTCGTTCACTGTCACTCCTGGATCTTTTCCGAGACTTGTGTCTGCTTCGACTATCAGAACGAGAATGTGAACGTGCTCGATGTCGGCTGCCATATTTGTCATCGTCCTGAAAATATTCCACATCTGTTGGATGAATTCTGCCACAGGCACAAAACATGAGAACCATTTATCAGTATGCTATGCATTCTATTCCCCAATTTCGTACCTTAGCGCTTCTAGTATACTATCCGCACTATATCTCTAATTTGATCATAATTTAGGCTCGACAAAGACGCATGCAACAATGTAATGACCATAACTTACCTTCTATAGATAAACTAATTTTTGTAAAACAATACAAACCTTCAGATAACAACTATTTTGCACTTATTACAGTCGTTTCCCACAGAGAATCAATTAAAATTAACAGTTAATAATATAATCTTGCCATTAGTCATAAAAATATAAGAAAATCCGTTTCATCATTTAACGAGATCTTATGAATGACAGAGTGCTGTTACTCAGAACACATCCGGAACTAATTCATTCCTACTCAGTACTTATGTCTCCAAACTTTATTAAATAGGCCTGCAAATGTGAGCTAAATCTAATTCAATGTCATCACCGTGCAATCATCGTTGAATCATTACACGAACTGGTTAGAGATGACTGCTGAATTCAATCATCATAGCCTGTAATTTTTCCTATGGAATTTGTGAACAAAGGCAGGCAATGTTCGGGAGACTGGAAAAACGAACAGACTAAGCTTATAAGAAATGACATAGTATTCCTCGCTGATTTCTGATGCTTAGATGAATTGTAAAACAGAAATTTCATCGAAATTCCTTCGTTAGGTTTTGTGAGTAGTGCTGCTATCGATTGTGAAAAGTGATGCCACTAACAGCATGTTAGAGTGAAACAAGAAATTTCATTCACTCCATCATTGCAAAGATAGGATAAAAGAGGAAAAATGTCGTCACCAACTTAACAATTTAAATAAATTCTCATGCACTCGAGAATGGCTAATCATTATAATAGAAAGCAACACCGTTCTAAAAGATATTTACTGTGCAAACAAGGAAATGGCATAAGATTATTCTCTCTATAAAGTTCCGCTTTTTCACTTCGAAGACAGAATCAATACTTCCTTTTCTTTAGTTCATGAAAGCAGTGAGCACATTATTGATAGAGTAACTAACAACTGACTAATAGTGAGTGTGTTTCACGCCTGAAAATGCCATGGCCGCTGGGCCAAAAGGACTCAATTAAATACAGCATTATAGACAGCGATTCCCATCCCACTTGCAGAACAAATAGATTTTAGAATGGTAACAGAAACTTTTAAAGGCCTGGCACCTTCTGCCGCTACACGAACGGATCAATTCGGCACTGACCGTCCCTATACACATTCCTCTATACCTGACAAAATCGAACCGCGTCAATTTGAATAGTACTGTTAAAATGAAAAAGGCATCAATTCATTCATTTCTCTAAGCAAATGAAACATACGGCTATAATATACATATAATTAAACTCATTGAAAATATGGTTTTTCAGCGGGCAAGATAGAGTTACTTAAAACAGCAACATTTACACTTACCAGCGCGACAATTTTTTGCTGCGAAGTTGTACAAATCTGTAATATTATAAGCAAAATCACTATAATTCTTTTGTTCTCTTCATTTCAAAGTGCCTTCAGTAAATATTTTAAAAAGAAAAGAAAAATAGAAACAAAGAAAGTGCAAAAATCATGAGGTCATGCGCTGCTATGGAAACGAAAAGAACATCATGCAAATAAAGTCTGGAATTCAAGGACGAGTACAATATACGAACCTACACGAAATATTTTTGTTGCCGACTTCATAATGAAATTGTTAAGCACACAACATTATTAGAATTCGAAATACGAAGGAGTTATGCTATTCGTTAGAACAATGAACTACGATGGAAAAAGGTGCATGCCACAAAACAAAATCCATTGCTGACTAACCCTTGTCAGAATCTTGGTATATTGAATAGACTTCCGCAAACTGATCGAAAAAAACAGAAAATGAAGTACACTTTGCAGCCTATTTGAAGCCGTGGTAGTCACAAATGTGTATTGGTCTTTCGGGGAGTCATCTCCTTCAGAAATCCACAATCTGATGAGTCAAACACAGAAACTTATAATGGAGAAAGGCTAAACTGACTGAAATGGAATTCTAAAAGTGCAAAAGGGAAAGTGAAGCACTTAATTTCACCCTTATAAAGATGTAAAGGCAAGCTCCGAATTTTTCTTATGTAGTGATTGGAAATTAAAAGTGAGCTTTTAGAGACTTAAACAGTACAAGCCAACTACCCGAAATTAAATTTTTGCCCTAAAAAATGAAGGAAGTTTTTGCTGAACCAAGCATTTAAGACCATATAATATGGAGAATTAAAATAAAGAATGTTTGGAATATCATTGTAAGAATAAGTGCAAACCGATAAAAACTGATCAGCTTTTCATATGACTTATTAATTCGAAGTATAAATAATATTAACAAGTATTAATTAATTTGGAAAGTGCTAAATTACTCAGGAATTTTTCAGTAATCTATTATTCATGTGATATCCGGTTAAAAAACATCTACTTTCCTATAAACGGCAATTTCCATGGCTGTGAATGCTGAATGTCTTTAAGCATTTAAAACGACATTATCCAATGTATTAAAATAATGTGTTCATCACAGAAGCAAAAAAACTGAAGTTTGTAGTATTCAGGTATATGCTGCATATTAGTGGATCTTACCAGTATAATCTTACTTTGTCACTAAAACATAATTTCACGCTGTCACTAAATAATTTTTATAAAGACAGAAACTTATGCTTCGCAAATCTCAAGACCTCCCATTGTTACAAAGTCCATTAGTTAGTTTGTTTAGACTTGTTTGAAAGAAGAGTCAGTAAAGGGAAAAGAAAAGCCCTGTCATGATCTAAAAAAACAAGCAGAAATGAGATTGAACTTGGGAAGAACTTTTTCCAGAAATTTTCAGATGAAAACCAACAAACACATCATTTAAAATGCTAAAAGCAAGGAAACATAAAGTCAATCTTAATGTGAGAAAATTAAGAGCAGTGAGACACTAGTTAGTATTAAATGAGTGAGAACATTCGGTTAATCATTTGAATTTATAATTTTTTCTCGGTATATTTGCAAGTTTCTGTGAGATTTCTGATTTAATATGCGAAGAAAAAGAAAAGCAAACAATGACGCACACGAAAGGAGCTTTCCAAGCAGACAGAATAGCATTTTTCAAACATGTGATATGCATTCACTGTTGCTGTTAAATTTTGCTTATGAATCTTTTATGCTCAGATTTTGAACCGGTTCTTTGGTTTGGAGCAAAGATTAGTTGCTGTGAGAAAATAAAGGAAAACGGAAAATATGGAACTTACTCGTTGCCAAAATGCGTACTTTCGTTATCCCAACAATATGCGTTTAGCCTATATAGATTTTATAAAATACACACTTTTCTACTTGTGTGTACTACTTCAATTACTATATTCCAATACGAGATATTATCTAAATTATGCAAATCTTCATTTGAAAAATAGAAAAATGCTTCTTGAAAGAGAATAACATTACCCACCTTTCTTTCTTTTCGCTTTTCAACACTTCGATCTCGTGCTCGATCCTAAAAGCACAGTTTCCATATTGAATGATAAATAAAAGAACAGTAATAAATCATATATTTTAAAAAAATTAATGAAAATGAATAAAAATAAGTGCCATATGAATATCCCACTGAGTAAATAGCTCACTTTTCCCTTTTCCAAAGCTGGGGATCGAGTTTTCTCTGCCAGTTCGCCGTCTGTAATGTATCTTTTCCAATTAAAAAATCAATTTAGTATTGCACTTTCGTTCAACCCAGTATTACCTTAGTTGGAAACTGCGAAGGAATATAAAGTTCATCGATGGTGGGGAAATTTAAAATGAACTTGATATTATAAACATAGAAGTATAACCATGGAAGTATTCTTGACTTTCGTTGGTCAAAAGCAATGTAACCTTCTATGGGCACCAAATCTGGTGCATCCTTTTCAATCAACATTTGGATTTTCTGTCGTATTTCTTCATCGTCCGCAACATTATCTTCATCTGCTGGCATTTCATCAGATGTTAAACTTTCTGGTGGCAAATTCTTTTCTGCGCGTTTTCTAGCAACATAATCTTTAACCATTGTTCGTGTTTTATCATCAATCTAAAAACTATACCAATTACTCCGTAGCATAAAAACATTTAAAGAAAAAGGAAAAAAAAACTCCCAAAAATCCATGATGGAATATACAGGAACTTATTCAATGATATGGCTCCCAAACATCATCAGGTTTCACTTTAATTTACTTGTTGACCGTACCTGTCCTTTCTACTTCTTTGCATTTCTTATGCTATATTTCTATGTACAAGCCTTCAATTCTCTATCAAGAACTAACTTTGACTACTAATTTCTTCTCAGCGAGCGGATAATCATGCAAAATTCGTAAAGCTCGCATTGTACCGAATGGACTTTCAAATTCACAGAAACCAAATGCTTGAAATTTTCCATTTGAACCTTGAATGCGCTTCCATGTTGCAACTGCGCCACATTCCTTGAAAATCTCGAAGATTAAAATGTCCGACCGGACAATGAATTGGAATTTGTCCAAGCCCAATTCAAATTCATTTTTTTTCGTAATATCGTAATATCAACAATTTACTAGTGATTACGAGCAGACAAAGAAAAAATTTAGCATTCTGTAACCACCAAGAATTTATAAAGCTACTCTTGCTACATAACAATGAACTGTATCGACAGCGTTCTGAACTGTCGAATATTTACTTTCTTCTATATTTGCTCTTCCTATTTAAAATAATACATTATTCATACGTTACACAACTGTTATAAAAATATTTACCGTCAAAATAGCTCGTATTAGCTCGTTGCCACATTTCTCATTTATATTGCCAACGAAAACTGTAGTAACGGGCGGTTTTTCTGGGGGCTGAAATAAGTTTACTGGATTCAAGTAAAATGTGCAGTTTGTTTTTCTTTATCCTTTCTTACAGTACAGTGTATCAAAAAACAAGTAAAGTACCTTAGGTTGTGGTGCGGGCGGAGCCGCCATCCGTTGTGCAGCAGCTGCAGCCATGATAGGATTAGGCATAAAATACGGATTAGGAAAAGGCACTGAAATTAGTTATACTGAGGTGAAATAAAGCGAATTCACTCATGCTTATGAGAAATTTTGATTTGCACCAGTGGACGAATTATTTGCTATCAATTAAATTATTTGTTGCAGGTTACTCACAGGAAGCTATTTCCGAATCAAAATTCAAAGTCTGAATACCAGCAATAAAGAGAGCTTGATGTCAGTTAAAGAACAATCTGCTTCTAGGATTAAAAATACCAAGTTCATATGATTACTGGAAAATAACAACCAAAACTATGATTTTAGAAAGTGACATCCTACGGTATCGAAAAGCAATTTAAATGGATGGGTAGATGATGAAGTGTGGGAAGGTTGAATAACGAGCTAAATAACGGGTCTGCTAAAAGGATTTGTGCTTCTTTTGAGAAAGGAGATAAAAAACTGCTTCTAAGTGAAGTTATGCTGTAAACAACTGAACAAAAATCTACTATACGTCGTAACGCTGACAGCAACTAATGAAATGTCTGACAATATTTGGAATCCTACAAAACTTAGACCATCTATGATAGAATATCAAAAGCAATCCTAAAGTAAAATCTCATTTTACTCTAATTTTCGATCATTAATAAGGTGATTTTAAAGTCGCTGAAGGTATTACTTTTTTAGCAGTTTGTATGGTGAATTAATCCTGTTACAAACCACACCAAGGCTAGCTATAAAACAACAAATGACTGCTCAGGTTAGTGCTTAAGAGAATACTCCTGGAACTAATTCATATATCCCAAAAACTTACTCATAGGTGCCATTTGTGGAATTTGAACACCATATGCAGGAATCATACCGGGAAATCTTGGTGGTACAGCCATCGAGGTAATAAAACCTGTACGATTCCTGAAAAAAGGCATTAATTACAGGTTTTCTCTATCATTTGAAAAAGTAGAGTAAGGAAGATCGGGATAAACAACCCTTCAACGGAGCTCCGGCTTTCTCGAAGCAAAACCTTCGCAACTACCGCTTCCAAATGAACTGCAAGATAGGATTACAAACGGATCGCGTAAAATGCCGTGTATTCGCTGTACCACTTGTTTTGAAATGGACGGGCGACAATGTGCAATTAGTCGATGGGACCTATCTCTTAAAGATCGTTAGGATTTAGTCGTAATGAGTGTTACACTACGTCAAGAAGTTTTCATATTTAAGAATCGTAACCAGTAGTTTGTAAGATAATTACTTTTTTAAGTTCAAACTCTACTTTTTTACTAATTTTTACAGAATTTTGTTGGTCTCTACAGAATCTTCATGGCTGAAGCGGGAAAAGCTAAGGAAAGCGCTGCATCAACATCGAAGGTTCTAATTGCTGGAAAAGACCCGAAATGGTGGGACATTTCGACATTTTCGAAAGAGGATAATCCCAACGGGCTAATCTGCGAATCTTCGTTTGCCATTCTCTTTCCGAAGTATCGCGAGAAATACATCAGGTTTGCCGATTTCATTCCATTTGAATTTAGAGTTAATCTTTTCTAGCTGACCACTTCTCACATCCATTAAATTGTAACCTTTCGTTATGCATTTTTTGGAGTTATAAAGAGCATGGTTTTATAAATTGGCATTGCAGAACTGACAGAAAAGTAAATTCGCGTACTTTAACCTTCCTATGGGTCCTTTAAATTAGTTTCATTTCCCTTTAGTTCTTGTGTGTTATTTCTTTGATGGAGTTATTTCTTAAGGAATTTTTGTGAATAATAGTTGCACTGCCACTTCAGGGAATGTTGGCCACTGATACAAAAAACTTTCGAGGAACATTATTTAAAGACCGATTTGGATGTGCTAGAAGGGACAATGGTCGTCAAAACAACTAGGAAGACATGGGATCCGTATATTATAATTAAAGTATGATTCATTCGCATGTCATTGATTGAATTGATTACCTATTAATGATTTACGATCTGTTTATAATTTCAACATCCGGAGTTTTTTTAGGCTCGCGATGCCCTGAAGTTGATTTCAAGAAGTGTACCTTATGAACAGGCAGTACGAGTTCTTCAAGACGACACTGCAAGTGAGATTATTAAGATCAGTTCAATGGTAGCAAACAAGGAGCGATTTGTTAAACGTCGTGCAAGACTGATCGGTAACGAAGGAGCAACACTGAAAGCAATCGAACTGCTTACTAAGTGCTATATTATGGTTCAAGGAGGTACGGTGGCAGCTGTTGGCCCATACGAAGTTTGTTTTTGACTTCTTCAACTTTTCAGCAATCTTCAGATTGTTCATTTCTTTGCTCACTAATTATCATGGACACAATATTTTGATAGCAAGTAATTATCGAATTCATCTATATAGTTCAGTTTCGATACTACATTAGAAGACTTAGGTTGTACTAATAACTTAAAGCGCTAAGGACAACTTTGCTGGATCAACAGTGAGCATCAGATAGCTCTGTAATCTAATGATTAACAAATTTTTCTAATGATGAAGGCTGTAAATTTCGCTTTTACTATATTATGATTATAAAAAAAGATATTCTGTTTGATGCAATTTTGTCATAGTTTTTAGGGATTGAAACATGTTAGAATGATAGTGGAAGACTGTATGAATAATATACACCCTATATATAACATCAAAACTTTGATGATTAAACGCGAATTAATGAAGGATGAAAATTTGAAAAATGAAAACTGGGATCGCTTTTTACCAAAATTTAAAAAGAAGGTATGAACTTTCGAATGTCTTATTGCCTCTTGTAGAATAAAATTTGACACGAATTACAGCTTTACTGTTTTTTCCTCCACTATTAATACCGAGAAAATTTATCTGTAGGTGCAAACTTCTCAATCAACAAATCAAGCAAAGAAGAAGAAAGCTGCACGGTGGAAGAAAAAAGCCGAATATACCCCATTTCCTCCTCCACCTGTTATGAGCAAAGTAATTTTGTTCCATTACTTATTTAATGTATGGTAGTGAGGGATGTATATTTCTTGGTAATTTTAATAATGTAAGGTAATTTCTCAATTTGCTTTAGGTTTTCTTTGTAGGAAAGCTCGTGTTTTTTTGCTCTTCGTACTTAAAATTGAACTTTAGATTGATAAGCAGATTGAAAGTGGAGAATATTTCTTAAGCGAACGGACAAGGCAGATGGAAAAGCGTAACGAGAAACGCACAAAACAAGTAATATTGTTACCGTATACTCAGATCTAGTATACTCCATATTGATTTTTGAAGACGTTTTTTCATTTTTAAAATTTACAGCAGCACTGCATTGTGCAGGAAGGTGCAGAATTTACTTTCAATTGTTTTAGATGGAGAAAACAGCTGAACGCAAGAAGCAGCGTGCCTCAGAATTCGAACCTCCAGATGAAAAGGCAAGGCCTAAGACTAGCCACAAACGAACGAATGAAACTCCTATTGATATTGAAAATTTAAAGAAAAAGGCTAGAAAGGCAAAAGAATAATAACTTTTGATAAATTTGTGTGTCGTCTTGAGAGTTTTAGTTTATTGAGGTATATCCATAATTTTTGCATTAATAAGAGTTTTCTTAACACATAGATAACATCTTTCACTTTAATGACAATCGTTACCTGTATATCTGCACCCTGTGAAATTTGATGTTTACTCAGATATCTTTCTCAGATAACGTCTTTGGGTTAAAATATTTAATGCACTGGTATTGCCTTTTTATCTTTCACATAAACATAAAAAAATGCTGACAACAGTTGGTTGCCTTACAAATATTCGAAATGTATCAAAAGTGTGCATTACTAGAATTAGAAAATGCATGTATAAGGCTGGCCACATTGATCTGTTTTATTTTGTTTTTATTTCCACAAATAAACGATAGCTTAAATCTTAAAAATTTAATTCCTTAATAATGTTTGCAGTATTTATGCTTTGTAGGAATTACTAACGATCCAAGAGCAAGTTTCTTAAAATTTTAGACATGACGAAATGTGCCGTGTTTTTTGTGTTTTTGAACGTTTAATCAGCTGGACATAGAGTCTTTTACAGCAGCACAAAAACGCTATAAAGGAAGTCTTTAACCAGACCAACTGTACGAGGAAAAAACTTTACTAAATTCAACATTAAGATTCATAACAGAGTGAATGAGAGAAATAATTTTTTTTGCAGGAGTATAATCTTTCTTTTTTTAAATGAATTTACAATATGTGAGGAAATCCACTCACATAATTCTAATTTATGTGTGAGTGGTTCAGTGTACAGAGGTGAAAGAGTGCGTGCTCGGTTACTTCACATCGAGCAGTGGAAGTGGTCAGTTGCACAGAATATAGCAACCGATAAACATCAATTAATGGCAGTAGAATGATGGAGAACAAATATGTACGAAAGGGACTAAAATGATCAAAGCAAAGGAAAAAAAAGCCGTATATCAATCATATGAAATCACAGAATTGTTTTCATGATGTCGAGATCGGTCAGTCATTCACAAGATCAACTTTTAACAAATACAAGTACCGGCTTTATAGCATTTCAATCAAAGTCAAAAGGTGTATCAATCTGTCAATGAGTGATGCGGTTAAAATTTGCTTTAAAAAAACCTAAAGAATCTGAAAGCAAAAATGAATGCGCAAACTTTACTGAAAACACGTGTAGTGACAACTTGCATGCATATAATCTTGCTGATTTTCAACAATGTTATAATTGTGGCACAGTTTGATTCTGTTTTTTCATTAATGATCGATCCAAACTGAAAAAAAAGTGGGTAAGCGATCATTTAGTTGTTATTTGATTTTTTTAAAAGTGTTGCCTTTCCATAATTTAAAGATGAAATTGGATGAAATTTCCAATCATGAAAATTAATTTTTAAAATACTAATTTTGAATGGATTAAGTGGAAGGATTGGCTGGCAGTTATGAACTCTTTTCGTCAAGATTAATAGTGCATAGACCTGATTGTTAGCCAATATCTGACGTATTCATCGTTTAAATGTCATTTATTTAAACTCAATTATTTATACATATAAAATATTCAGGTGTTATTTTACAAAATTTTTGTAATATCTTTGGTTGATTAGGAAAGAAAAATTTGGAAATAATTTAAAATTAACGGAATTTGCTCTGTTTCAACCGACTTTTTTGTAATTTCATCATAAAATTCTGCAGGCATAAGCGTTAATGTAACAGTCATGGGTGCATCATCCAAGCATGACTTCATTGCTTTGTTCTGAAATTAGCATAAATTAAAATTCCATTCGTCTCAACAGTGATCTAAACTACAACTAGAATATTAAAAAAGTATTATTGCTTTAATCATTAATTTAGACACATTAATTTTGCTTATACCTGAAGCTAGTTTTATTTAAAATTTAAAAATTCTCCAACTGTTTTGTTCCTTCTTGCTAACAAAAAGAGGTTAGTTCACTTTTTATTATTAAGTCTTAAAAATGAAAGGCTAGACTTCAGCAAATAAAAAAACACTTCTAATTTAATCACTCTTCTTCAGCCATCTAAAATTCTTGTATTTATGAGAAATTTAATAAATTTAAGTGCGTTTAGATTGCTCACCTTGAAAGCCATAACATTTCGTCCATCAATTTCAACAATTCGTTGATTGATAAGCAATCCATTGCGACTAGCGCTTGTTCCTTGCATCACTGCTGTGATAAGATTATCTTTAAATGAGAATCCTAGCAAGCCAGCCGCATCTTTATGTAACGTTATTGTCCTCGCCAAAGGTCTAAAGCAAAAAAAGAAACTTTAACAATGCTTGTGAAATTTTTAAAAAATATTCTAAATATTGCTCATCAAACAAATTATGAGTAATTTTATTATAATAATAAAAATAGCAGCGTTTATTTGAATTGGTACAGTCGGGAATATTTACATTATGCCTTCCAATAATTATTAAGTTATCGAAATTTTCCAATTTTCAATGTCTCAGGTGATAAATTAAGTATAATTAGCTTTTTGTTCACAACGAAAATTTCAACAGTTCTTCTTCTTGTTTTTTTGTTTTCAAAAAATGGAGCCCTGTAATCAGTTGGGTATATCTCTATCGCATAAACAATTATCCCTTTCAACATTATGAGCAAATAGGTTATCAATTAGGTCATTGGTCAGTAGTTACTACGAAAAATGAACGTTATGCTCCTTCAGATTTCCTGTAACATAGTCTTCCATCATTATGAATAGGCCTCTGAATACACTGCTACACTTTCCTTTAACCATTTCTTCTATCTTTTCTGCACATTATTTTTTTCTATAAAATGTTTTTTGTTTTGACTTCTCTTCAAAACAGTAAAAAATTACGATTACAAATCTACGGATCGATCTCACTGATTTTTTGTTGAGGAAATTTTCTAATTATGAATGTCTGGCTTAAAACTGATAAATGAGGTACAGGAATAACTAAATGAGTTTCACCCTAATATCTGATATTTCTATCGGATCCCTTAAAATAGGCAATTCTTCAAAATAATCAAGGCTGTTCGGAAAAAGACAAGAACTACTGGAAGAAGATGGTGCGGCTATTGAAAACTATTGAAATTTCGAAGTAAAATTTCAATCATTATTCTAATTTCCTATTTTTTGAAGAGACTAACTCCTTGCAAAATGTCAAGCAAATCGTTTGTACCTGTCTCTGAGCATAAGAATTATTTCATATTTTGATTTCTTCATGATATTCATTACCTAAAAACATAACATTTATTATTGGATAAAATTGATTTTTAAAATGTTTTAAATTTCAAGGGAAAGAATATAATGAAAAGAAAACAACTGACTTTCTGTCCGGTCATTCCAAGTACTTCAATGTTATTTAGCTGAAGCAGCTGATCACCAAATCGTATGCCGGCAGCTGAAGCAAGGGAACCTTCAGCTACGAACTGAACAAAAATACCCTAAAATGGAGCAAAATGGGCCTTTTGTAATTAAAAATTTTAATAACTAAAAATTTGAATAGCTTACTGTAAGCATTGCATCGAAAGTTTCATAGTCACTTACTCCTCAACTTTATTTACTTACTTATTGTTTAGCATTTAGGATGCTTAGGAAAATAATGCAATTGAACGGATCAACAAATGTCAAAATATCACTGTGATCGGTGGGAAGCCTCTGCAATGTTTATTATTTGCTTCGCTAACATAACAGTTTCCCATTAATAAAAAAAAAAGTACTGATGAGTAGAAGGAATGAGAATACCTGATTGACGGCTCGCATCCTTAATCCATACTTTTTACCTTTGACACGATTAAGGATCACTTTACGAATACCATTTGTAAGATTAGCTTGAGCGAGACCGGAACATTGCGACGTAATCGGTGCGACGATGCATTCATTCTCTAGTAAGGTCAAGTTATTCGACATATACGGTTGAATTGCTACTGATTGTGGAAGGTGAGGATAGGAAAAACGCATAGTTGCTATTCCTGATAGTTGTGGAGATGGTTTCTAGAAGCGATCAAAATATTAAATTTCAAATTAAATTTTATTAACTTTCAAGAAAACTATCGGAGTTGATTTGTTCTAGAATTTCAAAAAAAGAAAAAGAGAACTGACAACTTCTAAAAAATATTATTGTATTATTGAATAAAATTTTCCTTTCCATCTATCGTTTAACAGTTATATATTAAATGAAATTAATGGAAAAAAGATTTTAATCTTACGAGCACAGATGCATTGGCAATACTTTCATAAGATGGAAGTGATGGGTATTCTAACATTTCTGGCGAAGCTGCAATTTTTGTAAAGGAAATATTCAAAATAAAATTTAGACTTTTCTGCAAAGATACCTTTCTTGCAAAAGAAACTAAAATTCTGAATTATAAATGCCTTGAATTAATTAGAGGAATTCTTTCGCTTTTTTAAGTGACCGCTGTATCCGTACATTTTTAAACTAAAATTTTTCATCCTTCTTCCTATACACGCTAAAATGGAATTGTTTCGCTTTTCAGTTTAAGATATGCAGAAGATCACTGTTGATTGCAGTCCGTTCACGTAGACTGGAAAATCAAAGGGTACCACTATATCCTAACCTTCCAACATCGCTTTCTTTCCTTTTTAATTCTCTTATTCAGGATATTTCATTCTATATATTAGTTTAAAACGAAGGTGCATTTTTAATTCCCTTTTGAAAATTAAAAAAATTTTCATTAAATTTAATATTAAACTATCAATTACAAAAGTATGAACATATAATTGTACAATTATGTATGAACATAATTGGAGTGTAAATGTTGCAAATGACTTAATCTTGCGGAAGTTTCGCTGATAAAGCAGTTATCATCAATTAGACAAATTTTGAAAATAATTACTTTAGAGTAAATTATGTATTATTAAGTGTATTATTTTTATTTACAACTGCAATAAGTAAATCAATGTTGCAGCATTTGAAGATGTAAAATTAGAAATATGAAAATTTTGAATAACAAAAAAAAACACATAAACCTGGCGACGTAGTATTCTCATCGATTGCTTCGTAAATTCGTCCAGCTGAAACTCCAATTCAATGAGTTTTTTCTTATTTCTATTAATGTTAGAGTATTATGATTTGTAAGAAAATATGATTTCATTATGAGACGTTGATTTTTTCTCGCTTCCTTCATTTCCTTTTTTGGAATACAATTAGCATTTAATCAATCCGTTTGTATGGTTTGCATTAATCAAATAATGTAAGACGAAAGATGAATTTCCCAATCGCTGATAAAATCATTTGTGATTTGAATCAGTGTGTTACGAATAAATGTAACATTATCAATGCTCATTATTCATTTACGCCGATTGCTATCATTTCTGTATAAAATAGCTAGTTTGATAACAATGCCATTGATATATTTTACTAGCAATTTGAATAATTAGTTATCAGTAAATCGTACATATAAAGTTATGTAATTTATATTAAATTTTTTTCTTAAAAAATTTAAGCAATCTTTTTTTGTCTTTGTTGTGAATACGAAAATGAATGGAACTAAATTTTAATCTTTTATTTTTCGTTGTAAATTTAAACTGAATGAGCAACTCGAACATTACAATTAATTATGTTTGATATTTTAATTAGCATAAGAGTGCTGTCAATTGAAAGCTCAGTTAAGGTGTTCAATGAGTGGAAATGATTTTCGTAATGGAAATATTTTCATAAGTGAAGCTGTAATGAATGCTACCATAGTTCAAATGTGTTTTAAATTGCACGATCATTTACTATTAATTCAAATTTTTGCCAAATCACCACCACAAACCGATCATTTCATTTTAATCATAATTCATAACTCAAATTTAAATGATAAAATTTGAAATTTTTCAAGAAAATAGTAAAGGAACATTGAATTACTCACGGATAGAAGAATCTGATTCATACAGTGGAGCGGATGGTTCTACGGACGAACGAAATGGTAGAACATCGCTACTGCTACTTTGCTGCAAAATTAATATTAATGAAAAATGGAGATCTGGAGACAAATAATTATTTGTCTGTAAATTATTCATTCAATTCCACTGATAGCAGTCATACGAGCAGTTCAGATTGGCAGTCATCTGCTCTGTTCTATTTTAGAGAATTAATATTAAACGATCATTTCTGTAAAAGGCTTTTTTAAGCTCTTAAAGAACCGTGGATTTTAGTTGATAGAATTTTTTGACTGACATTTTATGGAAATGCATTGCAAAATTTTTGTAATTCACCATAATTTATTTATTCGAGAATGATGGATGGAATTCAAGGTCGTACCTTTGAATGAAAAGATTTTTTTTAGAAAAATGTACTAAATTATAGCAGAAACTGGTATCTGATAGGAACAATAATTACAATTTACAAGAGATTTTTCAGTTCCTCTCGGTAGTTTTAGTATGGAGAAATTTTGAAAACCGATCAAATGCACTAAGTTCCATTAATTTACTCCGTAGTATTCGTAAATTGACAATCTAATCAACCTACTGATGAGTGCAATTATAATTTAAATCTAAAAATCGAAAAGTGGAAAGAATTAAAAACAGTGGCACCTGATACTGATATTGATCAACTAACAGATCCTCGAGGGTTGGATACAGTGGCATTTCCTGTAAGTAAACTAAAACGCCGCAAGTGTTATTGCTTAATAATTTTGATCAAAAATTCAATTAGAGCTACGGCTCATCAAATTGACTAAAACTCTAAAATGGTGGAAAAAAACAGTGGAAAATTTTTGTCGGAGATTTAAGGTAATATTTGTGATGTTAAAAAATGGCTGATCAAAGAAATTAATTTTCAGCAACCTTGGAAATTCTAAAAACGGAACCGAACCACTCATTCATCAAGTGAATAAGTTTTTCACTTTGACCTTTGTGACGATCTGACTGGTACTCAACTATTTCACTCCAAACACTCCAAAAAGTGCACAAAACCTACGTGGCGCACTAACAGACACATTTCTGTTGTGAAAAAAAAATGAAAAAATAATGACAAATGCAATTTCAAAATTTTGCGATACGACAAGAAATTTCCAGCGTTTTTTCGGGCAGTGATAAAATTTCAAATTGAATTTTGGAAAATTTTGCAAGCAGCAATTGTTCACTGAGCAGTAGTAGTGGAAATAACAAAATGAAACAAAATGGAAGATCCGATCATTCGATCACTGACTAAACTGTTGAAAGCAGCTACCGCACTGGATGAATGAGTAGTGAAACGATTGACCGATCAACCGACTAACTGACTGAGTAGTGCTCGGTGCTCAGATACCAAAAAGAGGAACGATTCAGTTGGGATCGGATCGTGCAGAGACAGGCAAAATAGGCAGAGATGGATGAGAGGCAGAAGGAGGATGGGCAGTAAGTGAACAAATAAACGGATGGGATGATCGGAAGAAAGGGATGTAAATAATTGTTGTGTTGTGAGGAGTGACCAGACATTCGTAGATTGTAATTGTTGAGGAAAAGGTAAATGAGGCATTTTGGGGATTGAACTTTTAGCAATTTTAACGTCAGCACATTGCTTTAACGAAGTCAGAAATTGTGGATTCGAAGAATAAATCATTGGATCTTTTCCATTTTAACATTCGCCGATCTTTAAAACGAATTTTTCAAAAGAAAAAAATTGTGTGTAATAATTGATTGACTCAAAATGACTTTTCCTTACACAAAAACTAAATTTAGTTCAATTAACAAATGGTTTATGAGTTCAAATTATGAAAATAATATAGCCAAAACTTGTTTTCACTAATGAAGAAAATACGATTTAAATAAAAATTCTGTTCAGAAATCGATAGAACAGATGAAAGACAAGTGCCACTGATCGTCAACGACGGCAGACAAGTAACCGGAAAATGATGTGTGCAGCATCTTGTTGCTTCAGACGAAAGTGGTTGACACGAAATGGTCTGCTCTTTATTGTAGTAGAAAGTTGAGGCGTTACACATGTATGAAGTGGAAATGAAATAGTATTTTAATCACAGTTGACATCATCAATCGCTTCCGCTTACATTCAAATTATCCTCAGCTTTTGAACTGTTTAAATATGCAAGCGCATACGTTAATCTCATGCCGTTGAATGGCTATCGTTCACAACGAACATTTCCAAAAGAGAGAATTCATTTCTAAAAGTGAATTAAATAAAGCATTTAAAATTGGAACTGAAATTTTTTAAAAAATTTGAGACTTCTTCATGGGGATGCTAATGATATAATAATTCATTAGATTAGTTATCAGATGATTTTTAATGGATTTGTTTAACAAGTCCACTGATGGTATTATTAAACAACTTAATCATGACAAGTGTAAAAGAAGAATCGAGAAAGATTACTAACAATGCTGTACCTTGTGGATGGACACCTTGAGTTAATCAATGAAAAATAATTGTCGCCCAAATTTCATTTCGATTTCTTTAACCGATTGAATTTTTGCATCAACAAATCGATAAGACAACTTCTTAATCACTACAGCTTAACAGTTATTTTTGTCTAGTAAGTGTTAAGCAGTAATAATTGAAACGAGGCGTTTTTGTAAGAGATCAGTGTTGGAGATCTTCTGATCTTTCTTGTTGACTGTCAATCTGAGCTGTACATGCAAGGCGACGTTCAGCTCACATTTATGATTAGGGGAAGTGATAAGTGATCGGCTACTTTTGCAAAAGTGACGGATTTGAAATTATCATGCTGATAACTTATTGCAGTACACCAAGTGCTTAATTATTTCACAAGTCATTTCCCCGATAATATTCTTAAATGTGATGCCGTAATTTCAGTTTCTAACCAACTGATACAGAAGCTTAGTCGTCACTTTAACCAAATGCTACTAGAGGTGGTAGAGAGAATGTCTGTCTGATTTGCTATAAATTTTTGTTTGCTTTTTAAACTTCGATATATTTCCTTCCTTAAAGCAAACAATTCAGATAAAATTTAATAAATCTTATCGAAAACTAGAAATAGTAGGACAACCGTTCTAAAAACGCTGTACAATTTTTAAAACGATCGGTAACCAGCATGGCATCATTATATCTCCTGTTGTATACTTTGAGAAAGAAACCTCTTCACGAAAAATTCGACCTTCAACAACCAGATCAGCTATGCGACGGGGACTCGCCTACGTCCAAACTCAAAATTCACAACATCTTAGAGTGCCCTATGAAATTACTTAAACCTCTACTCTCAGTAACCCATACCTTCTGTCTTCAATTATCTTCTGCCTCTTCCTCTCTTCTCCTTCGTCATGACAAGTTATATTTATCAAAAATTTCAGTAATAACCACAGCAACGAAAATAATTCTGCAGGATGATTATTCAGTTATACGCTTAGAACGCTTGTATCACATGTATTTGAGTATATAAAATATTTATTGATAGCCACCTCAAGTAACAATGACTTCATTCATTCAACAAATGAGAGTATTGCTCAGGTACTTTATTTTTATGAATGACTGGAAGTACGATTAGGAAGAATTCAGTGAACACTCACTGTCCTTCAAAATAAGGAAAAGTTTCGATTTTTTTACTTTGATTTTTCAGTTGTTCATCATCTACCTATAAGAGTTTTTAACCTTTTAGAATAATTATGTTATTACTGCACTACTTTGTATGAAACTTTAACAATTTAGCACACACTGAAATTCCACTTTGAAAATCACTCCGATACTTGTGTATCGCACAGCATCTTTTCCTTGCAATCGACGATCAATAAATAAAAAAGAACAAGATATTCAACAGGTAATATTAGTAACGAAGGAGATAAGTGTGCTCATATACTTCACAACTTTGAAATGAGACCGTTGTTGCAATAACTACTTTCTAAATATTTTGCACTGTTTATTACCTTACTGTAACATATTATACAGAAAAATGTGACATGAAAAGTAACTTAATCCTTTCTGTACAAAATTTTCATTATTGAAAATATTAAAGAGTAATTTGGCAAATTAAGAACAAAGATCATCTTAAAATTTTCAAAGCAAAACAAACAACTCCAAAAAACAAGGACAATTAAGAGATAATAACAAAGGAGTAAGAAGAAAATCAATACAGAAGAAAAAAATTGTAAATATGTACTTATATAACATCCACTAGCAGATGAAAGCCGAAATTCAAAAGCATTTTCGAAACTCCCATACAAGTTAAATCGTTTACGCCTATTTTATTTCACCAAAAAATATGTCTGGAGCCGAAGAGTTATGAACTTTTACTTCCATCAAAATCTTTGGATTTAATACATTTTGCTTATTAAGAAAGTGAAATGACGAAGTGTTTAGCCTGGATTTCTACAATGACCTCAATAACAGTACTCGGAAAAGCATTAACAACAGCTGGAACTTTTCACTTCTACAAGTTGGTTGGAAAATAATATAAAATTGAGGTAAGATAAAATTACCTGCCAATTTCGAATAAAAGGATAAGTTAAAAGCAGAAATTATTGCACTATGTAACATGTTAAAAGCAAAAGAATTCCACACTATTTTGTTAGAATGAACTGAAAAAAGGAACACAAATATCCATCGCTGATAAAGTCGAGAGAAAATACAGAGACAGGAAATTATGTGCTAGAGATAGAAGAAGTAGACAAGGTTTTTTTAGTTTTGCAAATTTATGACTGATTCCACAAAGCCTACTCAGAAAGTTCCAAAATGAGAAAATCAGCTACCACAAACTAGAAACAAATACATCAAATATCAAATTTTTTCAGCAGCTCTGTACTGTGACAAATTTTAAAACCTGTCAATGCTATCTGTTTGCCCATTGATGAATCTTTTGCAACATCTACAATTAAAAAAATGTATAATATTTACACAATAAGACTAAGTCCTTCAAAAAAATAATAAAAATCTGAGAAAAGCGCATAATGTCATGCCTTTTGTTTTGATCAAATTATAAAACATAATAAACCATAAATAACGCGTTATTAATTCTAATGAAACATAAGTAGTGTTGAATATAACTTGCCGGTTAAATAAATCAAGGTGCATTTTTGATTCGCATTCGCAGTATGATTCAAACATTTCAGCAGTACTTTCGCATCATGCTTATTTTTGTCACATTCATGTGGTTTCATTGTTTGTATCACTTTCAGACTCTCATATTCCTTCACTATTTCTTCATAATAAGCACGCCTTTCCACTAATCCCGAGTTAGAACTCGATGAAGCACTTAAATGAAGATTCACAGAATTTAGTGTTATTATCTTAGGTACTTAGTTTTACCCTACTTTCTTACTTTCTCATATCCCACGCTTTTTCATTTGATGAAGATAGACTCAAAAGTTCCAAATTCTCAAAAATAAAGCAAAATTTGAAAACTGAGCTCGGTATGTTTGCCAATAATGAATAATGAAGTCAGCAGTACTGGGCATCACATAATATTTTAACAAAATTTAGTATGTGCCCGCGGTGAAAGTTATACTTTTTTGACAAATTAGCAGAACAGCAATCACACAGAACTGGAAGCAGTATAGCAATAGGTTCAAAAGAAAAGACCACTTCACATTACTGGATGTGCGTGGTACTATGACCAAAATTTTAGCTACAGATTGTTCACGAAAAAAATGCATTATGAATTACAATGGCAAGACGCCCCCAGCCGTTAACTTGCTGAAAGCAATAAAAACAAGAACCTACCCATTTAAGATCTGTCTGAGATGTGTATGCAGTTTGATCCACCATAAAACGGAACCGTTCTTCCTCCAATTTGAAAAACGTTCCAGTACCATCCGTAAATGTTTCGGATCCCCGCAAACACAATGCATTATACAGTTAATTCAACAATGCAAAATCTAATCGAACTAAACACAATAATGAAAGAATATTCTAAAAAAGAAATATTTTGGGGAAACAAAAGCAAAAAGGCTTCCACTACTAAAGTAAAATACATACAAAGCTCCAGTGGTAATTTGAGCATCATCAATCATTAACACTCCTTGTCTTACTGAAGAATTGCCACCCAAATTCTGAAAAAATATTTTTGGGAAACAATGGCATCATAAAAAATTTACGAAAAATTCTTAAAAGATCTAGAAGATACTTACAGTTCGAGCATAATATGGTTTTGATTGGCTATGAATGGTTGGTTGATTGAAAAATCCATATACACGTGGTTGTTTAAATCCTGGCATATAGTTACTAAAATAAAAGATGAAAAAATTTTTCATAAACTGCACCACGTCGATTACTTCACACATTTTTGCGGAAAGTTAAAAAACCTACGTCAAAGAAGCACTACGATATTGAAAGGGTCCTGTAAAAGAAGGAGGAACATATGAGTGAGCACGAAAGTGACTCGTAGACTCGTTTGTAAAGACTTCAGGAGGTTGTGCAGAAGTTGAAGGTCGAACTGCCGATGAAATGACTCGATGATCGGTATCACCATTAGAAAACACGATCGGTGCTTGCATAGCAGGTGTAACGTGATGCGTAGTTGATGCTGTTAGCTATAAAAAGATTTATGCTTTGTAGGTTTATGTTATAAGATCTAAAGCTAAACAGTCCTGTAACTTTAAAATACTGTAGTAACGACATAGCATTCAGTAGTAGTCAATCAAAGAACAGTAAACTATTGTTGCATAGGTCTCAAATTTATACTCAATTACTCAGTCACTACACTCTATCTACTTATCCTTTCTCTATTACTAGACCCCGTGCTTAAAAGCTATAAAATTATACGACGTTAACTATAAAATAAGTAAAATAACAAAATGTAGTTAGGTGTACCAATCTAACTGTTTCTATTCCAATGTTTAAATTATCCTAAAATTATCTTCTAAAAATGAAAATTCATACTTCTCGTGAAATATCTGAAGTAGAACTGATAGTGTGAGTGGTACGCATGTCCACATCACTACTACCTACTGGTCCAGTATTTATTTTCCAAAAAGTTAAATCTCGATCATCTTTTGAATTCGGAAGAATATCCCATTGCAAGTGCTGCAGAGAAAGATTTAATACTGAATTCGTTTAAAAAGTAAAGAAATAACCTTCATGAATCCTAAAGTGTACCAATATCTGTAAATATAAAATGATTTCTTGACATACGATTTTCCCTACATGTAAAAGAACCTTTCGAAAAAACTCTTTTGCTTGCAAAACTGACCTTTTCATTCTCAGCTCGATTTTTTTGAATCGAATGATGTGGAAATGAAATTAGTTCAGGCAGGATGTAACTAAAAATTTTGTACAATTTTTCAGAATTATTAAAATCATTACAAATTATTAAAGTTTTCTATGAGTCTATTCATAAGATTGAGAGCGAATAGGCTTAACCGCTCTCAACCTTATGGATAGACTCATAGAAATCTGAAAGTAATATCTAAAAGAGGAAAAGAGTACCGAAAACAAAGTCGATTTTAAAAAAGGCTTTCATCACTTTTTTTGACCAATTGACAAAAATTTTTAGATTAGGTAGAGGAACGGATAAATAAAAGAGACAATTAAATCCCCTATTCATGAGCTATATACTGATTTCAGGGAAGTACAATATGGGGTACGAATTTATCGCAGCAATGATAGGCAAAACCAAAAAACCTAGAGATAAAAATTTTGGTATTAATCACATGAGAATCTACAACATATAAATTGAAACATTCTTACGTGGGTTCATCGTTAGTAACAAGATTCTCATTATTCTGAGTTGATGTTGAATGCACTTCCTCACTGTCAATTTTGATTTCATGTTTTTTAGGAATCTGAAAACAGCAAATACGAAGTTTCCAAAAAGTTTAACTGGTAAAATTTAATTGATAACAACAGCTATAAACTTCAGTTAATCAAAATAACAGAGAAAATGGAAACCGACATCCTCTACTAGCGACCGAGAATTCTTCATTGCTTCAACTGATGCTAGAGCTGTAAACGGTGTAACTTCCGGAGGCTGAAAAACATTAGTTACACTCATTATTAATAACTTAAGGGAGAGAGGAAATATATTTTTTTAATTAGAATTTCCCTCTATTAAGCAAGTTTTGCTGTATTAATATTCTGATATATGTAAAGGAAGGGTTCCTTCTCAATAGCAATAAGCAGTTCGACAATGTAGTATGGAATCTGGCTGTCATGTTTATCTCATGGTACTGATCTTCTATGCCTTCATAGTGAAAATTGAAAATACCCGATATTGCCGGACGGGAGTTTGAAATGAAGCATCAGTAGCCGATCTCATATCGTAATCAGAAATAATCTTTGGTGCAGTGGCAACAAAGACACCAGGTTCGTGTGGAGGACTAGCAGGTGACTCCGTACTATCGAGTTCACTAAAAAGTATTGAAGAGATTTGAAAAATTCAAGAACAAGTAGAAAAAATATTGCAGTATCCCCGGTATTTTTTCGGTACAGAAATCAAGCATTTAAAAATTTCCCCACAACGCTTAATGCGAATGGTATCCATCTAAATGGTACAAGAATAAAAACATGCCTCTGATTTCTCAAAACCGCAACAGCCGTACTGTCGTTATCCTGGAATTTTAATTTATTTGCATCAAAAATATAATTCACTGCTTTCTGCATGAAATTTATAGAAAACAGAACATAATTTCATCCTTTGAGAAATAACCAAAATCGTGGTTCAGTTCTGATATTTCAGGTCTTAACTGTCCATATAATTTCTTCAATGCTATATTTGCTGAGGAATATTTAAGATGATGGACCTTTTTAATTTAAGCAAAGGTAAACATACTTTGAGATTTGGGGAACTGCTAGAGGGAGATCTCTTAGACTGTGAAGGAGTTGTTGGTGACGATTCACCACTAGATATCGCATCTGACGGTGAATAGCCACGAAAATCGATTGCATATAAGTCAGATGATGAAGGTAATCGCTAAAAAAAGCTGATAAAACCACATTCCATTAAATGATTTATAATAGGTTTGTTTATCCAGTAAATGATTTAGTACTCATGGAACATATCTAATCCGATTTAAATATATGTATTCTATAGTTTCTAAAAACTCAGAATAAGCAACCTAATATTTTAGCAAATGTCTGTAAAAACAGAAAAAGTTGCCTTTTTTTTGGCATCTGGATGTTTAGGAAAAGAGCCCCACTCTGACGTGTTCCTTCCAACAACTGAACATAATGGAATTGGTAAATCCTGCTTGCTAACGACACGTTTCCTAGGATCCCTGTTGACTAACATCTTTTCATGTTGAGGATTAGAACAAAGCAGCCGTTTATCTTTTGAAATCGTTTCATCAACTGAATGCGGTGAATCTGGCTTCAACTTTAAGTTTGAATTTGACAATGACTGAAAAGAAAACTTATACTGTCTTTTTACATTAGTAGTACGATCTGTTCATCCAAACGACTTCAAATGAATTTTATACTTTACGAATCATTAACAATGTCTACTCCGAACGAACATATTGTTTTCGGAAGACGATAACCTGCATCAAATTCTTGTTGATGAGCAACATAATAAAGAGCGAAATCCAGTTTTCTAAATTAAAATGAATTATATGAAAAAAGACCACAGAAGATGTTTTATACAAACGTACACGTTCCCTTAAGGACTTTTGCAACCCAGATGTTGTGTCCATCCGTTCAACACGCCATCCTTTCTTCTCTTCATCATCGTCACTGTCCGCTATATCCATATCAATCGCTCCTTTAATATATAAGAAATACAGATATTTTTTCTCCGACCCTGGCACATCAATCCTTGTAAATCAGGAGAGTACAGAGAGACATCATAACGACTAATATTCTGTATTCTTGTACAGCTACCGATGTTTCTAAACAACAAAAATTACCAGCAGTTGCATTCGATACTTCAATTCTTGACTTATTAGAAGTTTCTTCGGTAAATAAAATTTTTTTAGCAACATTTCGTACCAGTTCTTGAATACGAACATCCAGCCCATCGATACGTTCTTGAAGTAACAACGGCCTCACAAATTCATCGCTGTAAAAAAAATACAGTTCATTAGATTAATTCCGCACACATGCAGTAGAGCCCAAGTTATTTTTAAAAAAAAATCAACAATGAATGCAAATCAAATCTTTGATTCAAATTTTAAACAAAAAATCACTGACTTCTCCTCTGTCGACATCGTTTCGAACGCGCCGTTTATCAATGAACAGTTCAAATCACAGGTCAAATACAAACAATGGAATATATTGCCGGCTGTCTTAGGAAGGGTCAACAAATCACTAAATAATCCGTTTGGCAAAAGAATAAAAATCCCAACAGATGGAAAAATCGTTACACCTGCCTGAAAAAAAAGCCATACTGATCGGTGGAACCAATCTCATAAAAGCACGATTTTAAGCTAAATTTCAAATTACGATATTAAGATATCAAAATTATTCAAATTTTAATTCTGAGCAAATAAAAATAATCAATTAATAATATTGGGACTCGGTTTCGACCTCTAACCATGCTTTTCTATAATACAACATGAGTTATCAGGACGACATATTTACAACAGATCATTTCGATAAGTCATACTCATGAATCCATTCTCAACCTTATTCATGTACGAAAATAAAAAAAAATAAATCACTAACCGCCTGTTTTATCCTCATAGATTCGTGCAATAAAACAAAATCCTGAGAGTCATCTTCAGAAAACAATGTAAAATAGTAAACCAAGCGTTGAGAATGAACCAAAAGCACCTAAAAAGATTTACTTAATTTCACACTTACCACTTCTTTTGTAAAACTTGAACTAAACTTTCTAGCCTCTTTTTTTAAAGCCACTTCCCCAAGAGCTGGTGGTTTCAGCAATTCAAGAATTGGTGAGAAAGCCAGGCACGCAGTCCAGTGAATGAGGTCGGTAACTTCGAGAACATCTCTGAAATAAAAGTGTGCTCACACAAAGATTTCATCTAAAAAATATAAGAAAACAAACAATTCCTGATCAAGAATGTTCTTCTTAAAAATATTTCATGAATAACATGCAAAACTAATTCCTTGAAGTTAAATGACAGAAATGCAAACTTACAGTAATGGTGGTTTAGTAGCTGCTGCTAGTGAACATAGCGAAACACGACTGTACCGCTTATTTCCAATTAACAAATTACCACTCCAAACAATTGAATCTGTTCCTTTGAATGATAAAACGCTAAAATAAGTAAAAATCTTGTTTTAAGGATACCCGCAGACTAACAGTTACAATCCAGTTGACTTAATCTACCTTTAAAAGCACGAAAGCAATTGAGAAAATGCTTTAAAAATTGCCTGCATTTGCACCTTTTCTAATGAAATATACCGCTTTCAGCTTTACCGCGCTGTAATTTAGTATTATCTTAATACTACATATTAATTAATCAGACAAAAAGTGAATGGACAAAAATTGCCTATTCGGAGGGAATTGCACATCGTATATGGCAAAAGGTAGAACATTTGCTGGCGATTTGGAATATCCGGCTCCTTTCTCTTCGAATAAAAAAATCTGAAAAAAGAAGCCCATGTGACGCATATCGCTGACAATGACAACTTGTTTAAATTCCAAAGATTTTTAAAATAGGAGAGTCAATACAGAAAACAGTCAGAGGTTTTCCTCTCGAAAATACAAACAGCAAAGAGTTGAGAATTTAACAGGACCTGATCACATCGATAATTATCGTGTCGCAATAATTTACAGTCCACTGGTTGCATAGCTGAATGCGAATGATATCCTCGCTTAGGCAACAAGTGGTAAGATCCCAAGCCAACAACGCTGCATTTGCCTTTCAAGATCTAAAAAAATATGACTGTGTGATGAAGGTTACACAGCTGCATATGAATATTTTTGTCAAAAACTAAACGGTAACATAAATCCTTCACAGTATATGAAGTACATTTTTGCAGCAAAAAGAACGAAAAAGGCTATGAATTAATCGAAATAATAGTAATTACCTTGCAAGCTAAGATCCTCAGAATGGTTCGTCCAAGAAAAGGTGCTGGAGTGACTAAGTCTGGATGTCCCGACAAGTAAACACCTAAACACCTAAGAATTATGAGGTGCAACAAAAATATATCCAGAACACGAAATTAAAAACCGAGAATGGAAATGGTGGACTGCGACACTCGCATAATGTCTTTATAAGTTCCACAAACCAGTAATGCCTTTTAACAATAACTATGTATCTGTTCTCTTGTTGATTTTCTTTTATAATTAAACAAAATAAATTTAGTTAGCAGGAATTATAAGAAAGCTAAGAACAACGAACATAAGTTTATTAGTAAACAAATTATTTTATGCTATAAATTTTAAGGAGAATCTAACCATTTGCCGGCTCACCCAAGTCCCCCACGAAGTTGTTATTGACAGAGAGACCCCACTGCGCTATTAGTTCCATCTGAAAAGTTTGAAAAATTCAGGCGTTCTTAATAATTTATTACTGAAGCCAGATTTCAATTTTGACAAGAACAGTTAGTTCCTTAATAAATTAGCCGGCTTATCATCAAAAAAAATAAACGATGTGATAACAAAGCATTATTTATTAAAAAAACGGTTCCTTAAGACTCAACACTTTTCAAAGAAAAGGGATCATTTATACATTAACAATACAAGTATCTATTCCATGTGATTAACTAAATTTCCAAAAAACAAAAAGACAAAAATTTCTACAATTAAGAGCACTCCTGAAACCAAAATGTAAAAACCCTCTAATTAAAACTTACCTCTCGCAAATTATCTGAGAGGAGGGTGTATCCAAACGACACATCAGAAGGTAAGCCCTGAGATTCTAGCGATCGTCGAAAATTGGAAAACTGAAGAGTTATAAAACTGAATCCACCATAACCTTCATAATGTGGTTTTCATTTTCTTTTGCCCTATTAATTTTTCGCAGAATGCCATGGAATTAAAATCAAAAAACCCATTTAGATCATCACATTTTTTTAATGCAGCGTAAAAGAGATTTTTTCTGCAACCAACTGCAATTTTACTGAACTTAAAATATACTCAGCATACTTTTTAAAATACTGATACTAAAACTGAAATAAGATCAGAACACGAACATCTTTGAAAAATTTGTTTTTTTGATCTATTAAGAAAAACAACTGTTACCCTTGTTTCCAACTGTTTATTATCTATAATTCTACATCGGATAATTCTGATCGACTCTCGATCCTGGCAACTGCTTGAGAGATGTGATAAAATAACTGGTTGGTATATATTTCGAAACTGTTCGCTGTTAAGAGCTACATCGCTTATATAATGCTGAGAAGTACCTTCAAAAGTATAAACTGATTGATAGCAATAAAATCCTAGTAGAAAAAAAATCCAACTGAATACTGAAAAAAAACCCATTTTTGCGGGAAGGCGAAATATTGTTCATTACAAAACACTCATGGTCATTTATGGTCAGTAAATAAAAAGTTATCATCTGCTTTATCAATCATTCAAAAGTATGTTTCGCTAGATTTTCATTCAACCGAACTCCTCTACTTTGAAATAAATCGTAAATTGATTTCAGTGAAATTTTTTTCAGGCAAATTATTCGATTACAGGTTTGCTCCTTTTTCAGACTGTAACATAAGTGGCTGTGTAGGAAAGTATTCAAGAATGGATCCACTAGCTCATTAGCAAGGTAGACCAAACTCTTCATGATGTCATCCTTCATGATTAATTCCCCTCAAATAAAAAAGTGTAAACTGATGACAATTAAAATGTACTCTGGTTTCGTGATTTTCGAGGAATAGCGAAATCATTTCGTTGCATTGTTTCCACGATAAAAGAATAATAAAATTACAGACCTGAAAATTTTTTTTTGGCAATAGTAACACATTGTTTATAGATGAACAGTGAAGTGGTCGCAAGAAAAAGAGCTGACACCGAAGCTATCCTGCAGTGCCAAGATATGTAACAAAAATTCTAGCGATTTTGCTACGTAAATAAAATGGCCATAATATTTCTTTTAAAACAAATCACGCTCCTCATCCCATTCATTTCGAAACTTTCAGTGTTCTACACCACTACACCTCTTACTCTTAACCTCATACAAAAATTTATAATCTACCATAACTTTCAAACTATACTCTCCCCAAAGCTATCCTCTCATCCCTCATAGCACCCACCTGTTTCAAGTGAAACATTAAGCAGATTAGCGGGAACAGCCGTGCAACTATCTATTTGTACAAAGTATGCTAGTTTGCCCGCCTTGAAATACTAACGTCTCTTCGATCATCAAATCTGCGTAAACAATTTATCACGTCCAGCGATGATTGGTACATAACTTTGAGAAAGAGCTGCATAGCAAATACAACAATAAAGTATTTGAAACTGTCACTGATACACCAAAAGTTTAAATTAGGAGATAGCAAGAGTAGCAACCACCATCGCACATTTTTTTATCTTGGAATTTGTCAAACTTCCATATGAGAATCAATGTTCAGAGTTATAACACTGAAATTTTATCCGAAAAAAAGGAATGAATGCTTCCATTAATTCTCTCTCCTTCTCGAGCAAAATTATGATCGTCGTGATTTCACGCATACAGAGGAAACATGCAGATATAAAATACTTGAATTCTGTTTTGTGTTATAACAGAATGAAATAACTGTCACCTAAAAACCATGTATTTCGAAATGCAATGAAGTATAATAAAGATAAAACCTCCACATTTAACGAACGATAATAATTTCTGCCACCAAAGTGCATTACTACAATTTCTGGCAGAGTCTGAATCCAAAATTTTCTACAACGGTTTCGTTATTCCAAAGGCAAAGGTGCGGAAATGGATTTGAAGTTGATTATTTCAACAAATTTCACGTTAGTGACATTTGACAACAAAGTGAAATGATAAACATGGCAAAAAAAATAGAAACTGATAAAAATATCTGACAATGAGGTGCAAATGTATGAAAAAGCAACAATTAACTTAATGAAAAGAAAGTCCCAGCCATATCCAATCTTAAAATTTTTTTCTTCATTCTCAAAAACTAAAAGCACTACTCTACCCAATCCAATTTCATAAAGTTTGATTCGTACAATAAATTAACTGCCGACTACTGTAAAAATATTATTGGGTTAATATTTGACGGAATAAAATCACAAACATCAAAAATTAATTTAGTGTAGCTTCGCAAAAACGTTAAACGATGTACCAAATGTACCAAAAGAATTAGAACAAAGCAGCTTGGCACATCTTTTCAGATTCAAAAACACAAATCAATTTGATGACATTTAAGTCAATCCACAATGCCGCATAAAAACGCATTGTAGAGTCGTACC
Source organism: Litomosoides brasiliensis (assembly GCA_013365375.1). Lineage (NCBI taxonomy): Eukaryota > Metazoa > Nematoda > Chromadorea > Rhabditida > Onchocercidae > Litomosoides > Litomosoides brasiliensis. Next base: position 102,004 of record JABVXW010000015.1, on the reverse strand, counting down.
TATCACTTCGGATAATTTAAATGAGCAAAGACAATGTGGAAAACATCCTAAACATTCATATCGACATTTTCATAGCATCGAATTATTAAAACAATAACGCATTTTGCAAAAAACAGTGATTATTTGAAAGAGCAGTAATTTTAAATTATTGCATTTATACAAATGATAGAGTACATACAAAATATATCGAGATCATTATTTCAAAAAAAAAAGTTCCGACCAACCAATGCGCGCAAATGATTCCTCTGAAAATTCCACCATTTACGCAAACACTTTTGTATATCTAATGAAAAAAGGTCTATTCAATTCAAAATTAACTTACAAACGATGTAAATTTGCCGCTTCAAACGTATGAATATCACAGACGCGCATTGAATGATTCCTTAATTCCTATATTTTTACAAACTTTTATACTTCCGTATTTTTTCCGAATTTTTCAAATTTTGAAGATATAAATTAAATTGAAAACTATTAAATACAAACGAAATACAAACAAAATACATACATCAACTTAATATTTTTGATCATATGCTGTAAATAATAGCATAGAAACTTGAGAATAAAACAACACGAATTTGGACATCCACATTTAATAATGAAAAAAAAAAAGATGTAGCACAATCCATAGCAGCCAGTAATGTTTTCTCCTGAACATAAGATAAACTTCACAATTCTTAACAATTTACACTGCTCAAGCAGCAGCGCCACTGAAACCCTGAAATAGTCAAGAGATGTACTAAAACGAAATACAGCAATCCTACTCTTTTTTTGTTTACAACAGAGTCATAATTTTATTTCGTTAAATAACTTTTGCCATGTTCTCGATGTTAACCCATGTTTACTCGCTACTCCTTTAAAAATAAAATTTCAGTCATCTGGTTGCTCTTTACTGTGTATTGCCATAACTGATGATTCTACAGTAATAATCAGTTGTCGAACAACATCACTTACCGATCCAAGCAAACTTCGACTGCTTTGTTCTGTTTCCATGCTGTTGGGAGAGACAGGATTTGCATCTGCGAACGAACACCTTTTAAGTTGAGTTGGTGCTGTATCGTCATCCTCCGTACTCCTCTCGGCTGATCGTTTTCTCCCCTTGTTCTTTTGCTTAAATTTAAGAAAAATGAATTCGGAAAATCAAATTTAAATGCATCACTTCCAAAAAAATTTGTGAACATAGCAAATTTCAGTTATTCCACTAGTTCTCACCTGGTTCGTTCCTTCATTGTTCACTGGAAGCTGCAGTTCATTATCCTGCCCACTATCTACGAGCTGTGTTGCAGGAGACTGATTTTCAGTTGCTGCAAAAATAAATTCTATTAATATTTGAAAGACTAATGAATGAAAGTTAGAGGCAGTAATAGAATCTACAGCAGAGTACATCTTGTGTTAATGAGATAAACAAAATTCAAGTTACCTTCTACAGATGAATGGTTGTGAAGAACCAGTCTGTTGGTTTCATCCTGCAAGTAAAACAATTAAAAAAAATTTCTGGTGCAGAGGAAAAAACTTTCACATAACGACCGAACGCTCAATAAAATGAAAATTAAGTGAATTAATCCCATGATGAACAAGGTAATTACTTACCGATGGTTTCCTTTCCATCATACTCCTTGAATTAATAGGAATGTCACTGCAATCCGAAATGCTCGCTACCTCTTTGGGTACTGTTTCTGCGCAACTTGAGTCTGTAAATTTACCTCTTTTTGGAAGACAGTTTTGAAATTTAAACGAAATAAAAAACGAAAAAGTCCAGATAACCAGAACAAAAAGAAATTTTGTATAAAATCAACTCGTAGTAATAATGGAAATAAAATGCACCTATTGCCGTTGACGTTGTCGGTGGCACTGTTAAATCATTTTGCGCATTTCTACTCACTTCCGCTCCGGACACTGATGTAGAAGGCGATGCAGCCCCCTGTAATAACTACTTTCATAAAGCTTCAGCTGAATTGGCAATCTATAAACTATATTGTTGTATCTCCAACTGCTCGCAACCATTTTAAACCACATTCATATGTATTACATCATTCTTCATCTGGTTTAAAAGATAAACTTACTGAAGAGTTACAAGAAGCGATGCTTGGTGTTTCACTCGTTGTCTTATATTGTGATGGACCTGAAGGCTGCTGATTTTGAGCGGTTGCAATTCGTTTCCTCTTCGGTGCCTTTCTTCCTTTAGTTAAGTCCTCCATTTTCAACCATTTTACAAGTTCTGCTTTACGAAGATAATGAGGTATTACCTGGAAATAGGAACTTCTTGTACTTTTTTATTTCTGGCATAATAAAAATGTCAATCCATTGCTGAAGATCCGTCACCAGCAAAACACTACAGTTTAACAACTTTCCGGAAATAAAATCAAATCAAGGAGTACATAAATACGTACACTCATTCCATCCACGTATATATTTTGAGTTGTAGCCATGCTATTCAAAAGATCCATGAAACTTTGAACTTCATGTTGAATGTCGATTTTTCTGCTCACGGCTTTATTTAAATCTAAACCAATAAACCAAAGTCGACATCGCGGATCCCTAAAATAAATTCATTCTGCACTCAAAGAACTGAAGCATCTCTTCCAATTACTTAAAGATTTGAGCGGTAAGTATAGCCAATATGGTATAACACCTACTGGAGAGAAACTTGAACTGGGAAAGGATCATTTCGTGGTTGATAATATTTCGTATGTACATGGCACACCCTGATACTTTCACGTCGTTCCAAACTTGCAATCAAAAATCGGATTTTAGATTCAACTAGTCCACACCACACTAATTCATCCTGCTGAAAGTGAAAGTTATTGGCATTACTGTTCAGAAAATATATTAAGATTAACATGCTGTTGCAATTTATCATTTGCTTGTTATAGTTTATTAAATTAACATTGATTATTTGATCTACACAAACAGCAGGCATAACTCACCTCTGTTGCCGACAAACAAAGAAGTGCTAGGAAATGTTTGTAACGACTGAAGAAATTAACTTCTTCAAACAGTGCTGACCATTCAGCTTGTCCTTGCATTATGTCGTTAATGGTAACAAGACCTTAAAACAATTTCGAAAATTAGTCAATAGAAAACTTCTACATACTCAAGCATGGTGCAGTGTGAACAAAATAGTATGAACTGACTCTAATGTATAACTCGACAGAAACACAAATTCAGTATGAAAAGAAAGAGCTAGGAATGTTAATCAAAACAAACCTTCCTCGATCTCATTCATAATGATTTTTAGCGACGACTTCGTTACATTGAATGTTGAATTCTGCTGCGGGAAAGCCGGTGTCACAATTGGCATAAGGTGAAACCTGTAATTGGACTTTCACTAGACAATGAACAAGAAGTAAATATTAATTGTGGAGAGGGGGAGAGGGAGGGAAATAGAGACTTGTTTATCTTCCTCTACATACAGCAACACAAAAATTACCGATCACCACTTCTTGATCGCGGATCCCAAACAAGTTCTTGTAAAGATGGCATATCACGTGCGTGTGAAATTTCTGTTTCTTTAAGGACGACTGGATGCGGCCATTCCCTTAACAAGTTTCAAGGTAATCGAAAAGGCATACAACGCACTCTACATCTAACCAAAGAAAAAACAAAAATTCAAAACCATAAAACCCAAACACTTGCTAATACGGTAAGACCTTGCACACAAAGAAGTGCGACAGCAATAAGAAGCACATGCACTAAAATCCTTATTTGAATATTTACCATTTTGTGTAGAGTAAAAAAAATTTCTGTACAAGTCTTGCTGGTCCCGTGTTGGGATATAACTGACATGTTCGAGCAACAAGTATTGCCCATGATACACCACCAAGATAGCCAAGTACATTAGAATATATGCCATGATCTGCAAAATATTCATTTCCATGAGACCGGGTCAAAACTTAATAGCCTTAATAACTAGCGAAACAAAAAAGAGATTCATGTACTAGATAAAATGAACAGTGAGTAATAAAAAGAAAATAACAGGTATAAAACATACTTTTCGCCCAAAGTTTAATGGCTCGTAATGCGTATGTGAAATTCGACACATTGGGTACCAAACGTAATATCTCATCAGCTACGCGGCAACCTGGAAATGATTCTTGCTAAAGATGATAGTGTACTTAACAAACAATTGGAATTTATTTTAACGAGTATAACGGAATTTGTCGAAGAACATTTCCACAGTTCATGAACTCACCATTTAACGAACGAACACTTTTTTCATCTAAATTTCTCAAAATCGAGTCATCATTTAACTGCTGATCTTCTGGTACCTTCGGTAGAGCAAGACGAGCAAACAATATATCCATTTCAATACCATAATATTTTAATTTGATTACAGGCACAAAAGCTTCCTGCACTTGCCGTAATTCCGTCGTATTTGGATCCTAAAAGCCAATGATAAATCTACACTCTTATTAAGATTGCTATGAAAACAGCCGTGATTTCCTGAGGTTTGATTATAGAATTTTTAGCAGTGATTTTATTGTGAACCAACTCATCAGTTAACAGGCGAATACCTTTCTAATTCAGATTTTCCAATATTAAGTAATCTAAATTATATAAAGATTGTTCATTTTTGACATCAACTCATTTTATTCTATTATTTATCCACTAGGTCAAATATCCTTTAATAAAAGTATATTACCTCAGCAAGCATTTCATAAAAACTTGTGAAGAAGTCGTTACGATCCACGTGTCTCGGTGCTACACAAAGTGAATCAATATCAGCTCCTGAATTAAATTTAAAAAACTGGATTTTTTTAAAGTCAAACCGCTCAAATAAAATTAGTTTTTTTACTTTCGCCGCCAAGTTGAACAGAAAAGATGAGATATGAAGCCGATAAAATGATAGAAAAGGAAAACACTCTAAACTCAACAAAACAAACCTCTAGTGTGAACATTAAGTCGGTATGATCCAAAGGTAAATAATTTCCCACCGACGCTTTCAATTTCTGAATCAGGCATCTGCTGAAAAATAAGCAAAATTTTTTAGGTATTTTCAATCGATGAAAAAGATAGATAGGTTATCCAATTATTAATTACGGGTGAATATTCTAAAAGACTCTGTCTAACAATCATAAATAAATCGTAATGATTTGCAGACAAAGCGACAGTAAAAAGGCTGCAAGAAATAAAGTCAGGATGATGGGGTGCCTGACGGAAACATCACAACTGCGTATCAGTAATTTCAAAAATATAAAAATAAGAACCCTTCTTTTAGATACACCGCGAACCCATTTCTTCACATACGCATTGATTTTACTGAGCACTTTAAGGCGTAAATTCATTTCCTCTTCTGTTTCGAAATAACCATTTGCTTGTAAATATTCATCAAGCTTAAAAACAAGGTAAAAATCGTTTATTAGTGTGCGATAAATTTACGGTAACGGCGAGAGTATTACACATAATTTTCCACTTTTGTAAAATGCATCAATGCCATAAAAATCATTAAAATGCTCGCTTTTTTTACTATCGCCAGTTAATTATCGTAAATTCAAAGCATACTTACTTTTGCTGACATCGTAATATCAAATTCATCCGGTCCCGAAATTGAAATAGGTTGTGAAACGCCAAGATATGTTGTCGTTGATTTATTGTCCCTACCATTGCTGTTGCCTCTGTTCGTCGTAGTATTTTGTTGTACTTCCTGAGGCATTTGCAACGATATGCAATTGCTGCTGCTTAAGTTTAAAATAGAATTACAACTGTTCTCGTTTTTCAAAATTTGACTACTTTTTAAAACACTTCATGTTGCCCCACGGAATTCAAAAACAAATAAGGCAGCCGTTTGTTACATTCAACAAGTTTCCTTGACTAACATAATAACAATGAATGGAACCCTCACATACCACAAAGGAAACCTGAAGCTGACATCCATCACCTCCAACCCATTTAGTGCCACCTACACTGGAGGTGGACAGTACCGGTGTCATGCAACGCTCAGTCTTGGCTAACTCTAGGGCCGCTGTGAAAACGTGTCTCCTAATTTTGTGAACGCTTGTGGGGTTGATATAGGAGCGAGGGTGTAAGCGTTAGTTCACAAAAAGAACTGTGGTGAGTAGAAGGGATGGATGAAAACCGAGAAAGGCCGCAGTGATCAGAAAATTATATTGAAAAAGTAAACATAGTGTTATGTATTTTTGAATAGTATCATTCCTCTTACCTTTCTGATTGAGGTAATCCTTCAGATCTGCCGACTGGCTGCATGGTGGATGTAGTTGTTGTAGAGGATGTATAAGATGATGATGAACTGATTAATGAAGGATTTGAAATTCTTTTATTTTCTGTGCTTTCATTAACTTTATTATCGCATTTTTCTGATTTGGTACCATTAGTTCTTTGAGATTTCGATAAACCACTTATTACACTCTCGATCTGAAGTGGAGGAAGTGTGGACTGACCAATGGTCCATCGATATCGTGAATAAAAGCGAGATCTCCCACGCGGTAGGATTTTGTAACCCATCTAAAAATCTCTAAAAATTTCTGAGTTGAAAAGAAAGCTTAATCACACCGACAAGATCTCTACAAAGATGAAAAATTCCATAAAATGCTAACAATAACTGTATTGAGCAATAGACACTTAGCAATAATAACAATTTCAAAGGTCAACATTTCTTGTTCACTGTTTGTGTATATAACTTTTCAAGAAATCAATAAGGTCATCTTGTGCTTATTGCATTGCTGTGCACGAATAGATGGATTAAATTAATGACTAGTAACATGTACTGTTACAGTGAGGTCACAACAAAAGCTAAAGGGGAAGAAGCATCCAATAAATTAGTCTGTGTGTAATGGCGAAAAAACTTAAAGCTCAAGGAAGCTGGAAGCATTACTCATTACTCTGTGCCAATTTGATATTAATTTAATTAATGACAAATTAAAATTCAGTTGTGTAAGAATGAGTTCCTACAGTAACCTCTGAGTTAATAGATGGAAAAGTCAGAATGAATGTTTAGTTGGCGGCAAATAATTAGAACTTAATTGGTAATTCAAGCAAACTTTAATCTTTACAATAGTGGGAATTCAGTATAAACACATCAATTATTTCTAATTGCTTAAGAATGAAAGATATTTGAAGATTTTGAATTATTTTGAGTTGTAGTGGCAAATTTGAAATGAATTTTAAAAAACAGCAAAAAAGTTATATGAAGTAATATTCGGGCGTGGAATTTAAAGAGAAATAGCGGGAAGGGATGCCGCGGAAGTAATCTTTCGTTAATATTTTAGATGAATTGATCTGAAACTCAAGCACATATAATTTAGACAAAAATTTTGTTAATTAACGAAGAGATTCTTCTCGTACGAACCCTTCAACACAATTGCTAGAGCATATCACCGATAGAACTGGTGACTAGTTTGGTAGCACTTCCCAAAAGATCAGTTTAACATTTAAAATTATGTGACAAGCAAAATGCATTATTATCGTCATGAGGGAGAGGTGAGAAAATAAGTGAACGAAAAGGTCAACTCAACAGTTTCAGCAAATTTAAGTCATTGGATGGGCAATCTTTGTAGTAAACATATTTATACAATACAAATTTAATCGAATTATTTCTAGCTAATTTATATTATAAAAGTATTTTCGAGTTCTTAAACTTGTGAATTTGAAAATTTTCGAGCAATGGAAATGCTCGTCTTTGTTGAACATCCCTGGAGGAGTGATGTCAGGGTGGGTTTCTACAGTAACGTTATGTTGCTAAACGGAAAGGTTAGAGAGATAAATTCTGCCTCACCTGAATGGTTAGTCTTATACGGTTATGACGGGGTCATCACAACTGTCATCTCTGCCTGTAAGAGAAAGCTTCCTATGGCAAAACTGAAAGTGAAAAAATCAACGGATTTTTTGTGGGAAAATTCGGTAATCTGTCGATAAATTTTTTCCGGGCAAGCCCGAAGGAAGGCAAAACAATTTATGCGTAAGTTAATACTTTATGAATGTTTCTCTAATGGGATAATTTGACTTCTGCAATGAAATAAACTTGACATCGTGAGGAATGAAAAGTTCAACAAAGATATTATTCATAAAATGCATTATTGAGAAATGGTGGAAGCTCTCCGGATTTCTTCACCCTTACTTTCTATTTTTATACTCATTAGGTTAAACACACGGATGAGTATGAGTTAATTCGTTTGAGGAAGAACTTTCATCAATAGCACAAGAGGAAATAAAAGAGTTCGTTCAACTTTATCTTAAATTTGAAGATTGTAAATTTTAAATATAAATTATGGACGTTTACCAAATATCTTATAAAAATCTAATTGAGATTAATTGGCCAAAGTTTCTTGCATTGAAAAAGGATATCATTCAGGCTTTTTTAGCATAAAGCAATTTAAACGGTTAGGATGTTATTAATATATGCCGTAGCGTTTTCTTGGGTTAACCTACGGAAAATGCTTGCGGAAAACAGCTGCAAAAACTTTGCACGTTGGAAGTGAGTGTAAAAAGTATAACCTGTTGCTATAAAACATATGTGGAAAGTATTTAGAGAGATATGCTGTAGAAGACATCTATAGCATAGAAAATATGGCGTAAGAAATACCTGAAAAAGTACAGTATAAGAAATATCTATTAAAAAGTGTTGCATAGATACCTCTAAATAATATGGAAAATACCCATGGAAAGGGTGTTATTGAAAATATTTATAAATAATTGAAGGATAATTGTCTGATAATAAAGAACTTAAAGAATTATATAATAAATTTTACACAAAATAGCAGCACATGGACAGGTGAGGAAGGACGGTGTTCTAACTGTTAAAATAACTGAGATGTAAGAGAAATGAATGAAAGCAACCCAACAGGGAATTGTTACTTCTAAAATGAAGTGAGGTAGGAGGAGATAAGGTAATGAAAGATATCTGTAGGATTTTGTGGGAGTGACTACTTAGCGTAATAAATTCATCAAAGTATCAATGGAAGTGATGACACTTTATTGTTGCTCATCCCGTCATTTAGATGTCATTAGATCACTTCCCATGGAAGGTATGATGAAATCACACCTTTTTCATCATTAGCTGCTAATTTACCGAAGTAAGAAAACAACGGTGGTATACACCGATATGGTTTGCTTTGTTGCCATAAGTATAGGAAGAACTGAAATGATAATAATGGAAATTAGAAGTGTATTCCTGTTTAGTGCAAACTATCTAGCAAGGGGCAAATAATAATAATAACAATAGTGATAGTAATAATAATAATAAGTTATAAATTAAAGTTGAAAATGTAACAAAAAAAAGTTAGCAAGAAAAAGAAGCAATTTAAAAAAAAAAAAGAAAGGAATAAACGAAATGTGAACGCCAGATACGATATCTGAGAAAAACATGGCAATTCATAAATAAAACACCTTGTCATCCTATAATATCGGTACCTTTGAAAAGATACTAATTCAAAAAAATTAAATAAAAAACAATCTAAAATAAGGAATGTCCAATATTCAAACTATTTCATAATTTCGGTGGGACAGTATCTTTCAATCAAAACTAAAATTATGCATTTGTAATAGTTTACAGATGAGATTTTTGAATAATACAACTTCTGATTTCTGATATTATTTAAATGTAATCTTTCTTCTTTCGAAACTATTCATTAAGGCCTAATATGTAAATACCAAAATGGTAAAATCAAAATTCCATATTTTCCACAATCCGTGACGAGTGTAGCTTTAGAGTAAGGGCACTGTAATAAGCAATTCTGAGCAGTGCCCTTCACATGGAGAATTTCGAAATAGTTCGATAACAAAAATAATTCTATTAGGAATGGATTAATTTTTTCTCACCAATGATGAAGCAGTAATTGATTACCGCTACAAACTAATCGGATAATTATGCCCGCCATTATATTCAAAGAGTTCGACAATCGCTTACCAATGTTTTTGCATAAAGTGATGTGTGAAAGAAGAGGTCAGAGTTATAGCAATTAAATTAACTATCCATGTCAATCACTCTTGCTATAGCATTGAATGAATGCAATCTTTAAACTTCTTTACTGTTGTTTAAAGCGAATTCATGCAAAGAAATCTAACAAAACATTTCAGACTGGTGACCTTTAACCTCCTAAATTTTAGTTTGCAATAAAACAGAAGTTATTAGCATCAACACATTTTTCCAATGCAAATTTTTAAAATAAACTGGCCTAGGAATTCCAAGTTTACTGAATTTTCCTAGTCTGTTCAAATTACATATACTTCATAAATGTTGTTGACTTTTGGGCAAGAAATTGTTGACCGCATATGCACAATATTAGTAGTAGAAGTGTTGGATCTTTAAGTTCAAGTTCAAGAAAATTTGCTAATAATCTAATTAGTAGTTGCTTTTACAATCTTTAAAGGATAGTTTATTATGATTATGACATTAATCGATTACGTTTAAAAGGTTGCTGAACTTTGCTCTCTTTCAGATATTCAATTCGATTGCCAATTTAAAGGTAATGTATAAGTCGTATACCTTAAAAAATACTTAGTGTACCACAGTCAAAATTGCTTATTCGAAAAGTTATGATGTTTTATAACCGTAATAATCTGTGCTGTTTTAAAAAAAACTCTTTGGTAGGCGGGGAAACAATTTCAAATTTACTTGATAGGACAAAGAAAAGAAAATTAAATGATTTGTTTTGTTAACACATAGTTTAACTCTCAACCGTACATTTATTTGTTTATGCTTTCACGGGAGTTTTTCACGTGTTATTTTCTGATGCTAAACAGTTCAGATCTGTTCGCTTCAAAATTATCACCTTTTATTAATTTATTCTTTGATCATTCTTACAATCTTCCACCTCACCGAGATTTTAAATATTTTATGCTTACCAATAAATATAGCGATACGATCATAGCTCATTTTATCTTTTATCAGTTAGTCGTTACTATGTATCTCATATATTTATCGAAGGTCAGTTTTTTTTGTTAATCCATTATCGATCGTGATTTGGACAGTTATGTCCATTTCATGAACACAGTAAGTTTTCTCAACTCAAATCAACAACACTCCTCCCCTTCGTTTGAAGCTTTGAATGCAAAAATCAATTGTTATTTACTTTTACACCTTAGCTGAATATAAATTCAAAATCAGAAGTAATCTCTTGAAGAAAAAATCATTTTCTCAGTTCGATGACAAATCCCCTCATGAAATAATCATTTGCAAGCCTTCAGGACAATAGCTATCATCTCCTATGACGTATGACGCTCTCCACTACCAAATTGATTTAATGCACCGCGATGAAAATTAAGCTGCTTGATGGCTTATATTTTCAATCACAAATTCTTAAATTAATTGACATACACAACCAATTATCACAGTACTTCAAATGATTTTAGCCATTTGTGGAATACTGATAACGATAATGCCCGATAACTTCATCCTAGAGTAGAAGTCACTGGAAATTGTGAAAATCTCTTTACCGATCAATTAGAACTAAACATTTCCTAAAAATCCTGAAATGCGATAAATGCTTTACACTTCAACATATCTGCGTTTTCTTTTCAATCAACTTATCCCACGAATGCTATATTCACAACTCATTCATCATTATCTCATGTGTTTCTTATAGAAAATTATGCCTCCATTTGTAAAAAAAAATGCGCAGGATTTAGCGAATTTTGGAGAAGTCATCAGAAGCATAAAAAGATCAATCTACTTTGTATTGACTCAAAGTTTTAGAGACCATTTATTTCATCATGAAATAAAAGTATACATAAAATTCATCAGTAATTTAAATCTAAAATAAATTAAAACAACAATCACTAATCGTTCCACATCATCTGAACTCAAATTTCAAAGAAAAATTTAAATTCTTTAAGACAAATAACTGTGTCGAAAAAACACTCGAAGAAATCAGTTACACTTTTTGCACGTTCAGCATTATATACAAATATAAGAAGAGTTAGAGAATTACCTACAGCCTTTGATACTAGATTCACATGATCAACGTGGCAATAGTTCCGCTTCTATCATTAAATACAAAAAAATTATTGTTCGCATTTTGGTAAATCATCAAGTAATGGAGATGAGTTCACGACTGTCGTTTTCTTCAGTCTTTCAACAAAGTCCTTGTGTTCACACAGCAACAAAATGCAGCTCCCGTTTTGTGCCTGCCTAATGATGCACTCCAGGACGATGCAACACTGTCGCGCAAATGTACGACGTTGCGTGATATCATTTTCGATTAGAAGCGAACCAAGAACCACAAATAGAGCAGTGAAATCAATGTCTGATGAACATCTGAATATGTTAGCATTCTGTACAGTTTTCTTCTCCAATGCTTTTATAGAAATAAAACAGAACCACATTACATGCAACTAACCTGTGAATTGAAGAAATTGTATTTGCATTTCTCGGAAGAATTGCGATACACAAATTCCGAGAAATTACATTCTTATTTAATGGTTACTTCATTCCCACGTATATGCTTCTACAGTATGCGCAAAAATTCATTGTTGGAACTCACCTCTCTACGAAATACGGCAACTCGATAATAAGCGCTCGTTTTACTTTCCAAAATATATCGGATTTTAACAAAGCGACTGTTTGCTCAAGGTGATGAGACAACTCCACTGAAGCAGTAAGTATAGAATTATTTAGCAGGAGAAAGACTGACCATGAAAAAATATTTAACGTCATGTTACATCCTATTAAATTCCAGCAAAAATTCAGCAAAGAGGTATGATGATATGTTAACGACAAAAGCCAAGGATAAACTGCTTCCTGATCATTTATTTCAATTTCTTTAGATCTAAACTCTCATCCGTTCACTTTTAACAGTATATATTAAATATTAAGAGGCAAATCCTTGTTTCCAGCAACTTCTAACTGTAAGCAAATCCACCGTAGATTAAAGACATAAATTGAATAGGTAAATTGTTTTATGTGCAAAATGAGTTCCGCGACACGCTAGGGTATGAAGTTCGGATTACAAAACGCTTATTATGTAAATCATGCATAGTATTTTAGAAAAAATGTAATTTGTCTGAAAAAAGCATCAATGCATGCAGAACAAACCTCCATGAAAAGACACCAACAAATGAGCAATTGCAGGAACAATCTTCGTCATATAATCGCAATGATTTGTACAGCTCACACTGTCAGTAATGTCGTCAGAATTCGGCCTAAATATTTCATGAGTTTTAAAAGTCTGACATTGAATTGATAAATCTGTTTTGGTCTTCAAAGATGATTTTAATAAAAAAAAATAGTTCTTTGTCATGTTTTGCTTCACTACTTCATCGCAATGATGATTTGTTCTAAAAAAAAAACGTAAAAAAATTCGTACTCAGAATGATCAAAGGTTATGAAACTACAGAGATATGCCATCATTTGTTGAGCAATATCATTACAACCAGTAATTTCGCAAAACACTGCAGCACACAGGATCGCTTCTCCACTATATTTCTTATTTTTCTTCGAACATTGTTCCCACAACGGTGAAAATTTCTATAAAAAAAAAATTTTTCCAACATCAGATAAAACAAATATTATGAGCATAATCTTAAATCATTAGTTCCAATAATTATCAACATCAGCATGCCCTTTGTCTTTGTGAAGAAATTAAATTGCAACTTTAAAATTACAAAAAATAATACATTATGCTAATAAATGATTAAACACCACATATTACTTGTTAAAGGTTGGTGACAGACACACGTTTTTTAAATGTTCATCAACATTTATGAGAACTGCTTTCTAAAACACACATTTACGAACAAGATACTTTATTGGATTTGCTTCACATAGCTGTCAGTTTTAAACGAGAAACGAATACTGATATAAACTTGAGTACTAAGTGTACCATTTTAACAGTAGCTTCGTCCCACTTTGAAGCTAAAATTTTCCCTGCTGAAAGTAACAAAGCACTGATCGCTTCGATTAACTTTTCTTTACCATCCCATATTCGACCGTGCAGTGCGCTTGTCAAATTATCATAGAGCATTTCTGAAAAAACATACAGTAAATTCCCACTGAATATTTCGTTTTCGTCATTTCAATTGATCTTTTGTTTCTTTTATGCTTCCCTACTTTTGTTCATAGTTTACTTGCTTTAACTTAGTAAAGGAAAACACGAAATCGCCGATGACGGATTATGACCTTACTAGATTTCTTCAACATTTCTATAATAATGGATTCAACAAATAAGAAAAGATTTATATATAATAAATTAATTCCATAAATTGACTGCTTACTGTTCCCCTCCAAAACTAAAGCAATAAACAAACCGGCACAGTTAACATCATCCTTGAGAGCACCAGATTCGGCAACTACTGTAAGCACCTTTGCTGCTTGTGCTTTCATTGCAAAAATAGAACTTGTGTTCAGTGTAACTAAAGCCATCTCGATCATTTCCTCACGATATAAACACATAGCAGACACGGTATCTGTGAAGAAATATATATTTACCAAGTTGTTAAATGAAAACTAATATTTCTTGAAAGTCCTTAACAAATTGGATTCAATTTGAAAATGAGTTTTGTTGAAATTTCATCATTCACTCCAATAAGTCGTTGGTTTTGCTCTAAAAATCCAAAAAACAAAAATCAAAATACACTAGCAATGAATGATTAAATAACGAAGGTGATATAAGACAGTACCTGGAACCAATTCGGACCACAATTCGTCCCACATTTCGAGCCTCTTTTTCCCCGCCTCATCATCTTTGGCAACTGAAAAATTATATAAATTTTTATAATTTTCTACGCAATGTTATGGCTTCAAATTATTTTATATGAGAAACAAATGAACATCTAGAGAAAATTACTTTCAGAATCACTACAATCTCATCGATAAAAATTCGTTAAGAAATTTATGGTGAAAAACCTCATTCCCTCCAAAAAAAACTGCTAAAAAGATCAGGCTACTAATTCTAAGCAGAAAAATATCTCATCAAAACTTAAAAGTAAAATAAATTGAGCAAAATAACGATTCTATCCAGAGTTTACAAAAAGGTCAACAGCTTTCTTAAACCAAAATCAAACAATAAATGTAAAGATCATCAAAGATACAGAAAGGCTTACCTTCTTGGCACTTATAAAGAAATATAAATGGAACAACGTCAGTTAATGAGCCAGACAGAACTTCGGTATTTCTTGATAAAAAACGTAGAAGATGCAACACGGTTATTTTTTCCTCATCTGAAACATAGGTAACCAATAATTCAAGTAGTCAAATTTTTGGATTTCAGAGGATTAAAACGAAAAAAAATGAGATACAGCACCTCTTTGAAGAACATATTTCAATTGCGCAACTATTTAAAATTGTTCAAATTAACGAAATTAAAGGACTTCTCAAGAATCTCCCCATTATGATATGCTAAATTTTCCATAAATCTTAAAGATAAGGGATATTTGGCAGCTGAATAATTTGAGAAGACTCAAAAAGTTCAAAAAGCAAGTTTTGAGAATCTTATGAAAACTGATAAATTTCTTTTGTCTTGCATAGAGTTTACCTTGTTCACTTCGCAATTTCTGTTTTACATAATTCGTAATCCGATTTATTTCTTTTTTCGAGGAAAAAGGCAGTAAATATGACAAGCAAGACGAAAACTGTTTTTTTATTACTGGATTACGATCATTTAAGCCGTTGAGAAGAACTCGCACTAATTTATCTAAAAGATAGATAGTTGTAAATGCATTAAAGAAATTATTTTGAAATAAAATGTCTTTTAATCTAGATGGGACTCTATAAATAAAAAAGATGAATTTTTAATTTAAAACTATCTTATTACAAAACAAATTTAGAAAAACTGCCTTTATTTCTTTAGTTGATGTCATATTTCACTAATATTAATACAGAAATAGTGAAGTTTATGAGACAAAGTCTGAAGAATGCACCACATGAAGATTGACAAGCCATCATAAGGTCTTTGCGCTGAAGGCACAAATCGATGATAAATTGACAACTTCCAGCACGTGTCGTCACGCCAACACTGGAGCGTAATTGCTCGACCAACTTATCTCCCAAAGAATTGAAAACATCTATGTCTACATACGGCACTACATAACGAAGAGCACTCATCATAGGAGAACTATGTGCTACTGATACGCGGGATGAGTCCAGCTTAAATAAACTTTTACAAAGTTTATTCGATCCGACACCGATCAATGACTTTAACTAAATCTGTAAAGAGGCATAGGGAACAGACGATAGTACTGAAAGTAAATGTAAAAAAATGTATTAACTAAAAGAAAACTTAAAGTTATAGCTTGAACAGAAAAAACCTTCAATTTAGTATTAGGGAAGTTCTGTAAAATACTGAAATTCGCAAAATGTGAACAGAGAAACTTTAAAAAATATACCACTTCCAGTTCATCCAAATTTGATCTAGCAGCAAGATAATTCAAAATTGTTGACTCCTCTTCACTCAGTGAGTCAAGTAGACATGGCACTATTACATTAACATGTTCTCGCAGTGTCGAGCCAGCCTCCTTTGCAATGTCCATGATCATTTTCAGGCTGAAAACCTGCTGATTAAAATGCTAAAAAATAAAAATTGTTTACACCAGCAGCAAAATCTGAAGGTTTTCTTAAAAAGCAAACCTCAACACTTTATTAGTTTTGACGCTAGATCTAACTCCTTTCTCAATAATGACAGGAAGTACCATCCCAAGTAACTGAGTAGCTTTGGAACCATTGACTGAGGAGCATCTGCATACAGTTGCTTTGATGAGACTTGACAAAGCGCGTCCTGCTGCTACTCGAACTGATTCCTAAGCAGTAGTAAAACAAATTAAACAGGAGTACCAGAAAAGTTTTCCATATCGCAATTTTTTATAGGGTTTAGAACCAAATAAGAAGTTTGATTTTTTCGAATTTTTAGAATTGATAATGATGTTTCAAATATTTTTCGTTACAAGATACCGGCCGTATGAAAGTAAGCACCTTTATGTCATCTTGCACTCGGTATAATATTTCGAAAAGTTGACCAAAATGTTCCACTATTTCGTTAGTACAATGTGCACTTAGAAGGTCTGCTAATGCTAAACAACTGCAAAGAATCTCATTAATATAAATAAGTATGGAGTTCTTGGCTCTCGGTGGATCAAACGAAAAAAGTTAACAGTTCATTATCTCAATCGTACATCAAATGGTTAAATCAAAAACGGAGACAAAATGTGAGGTCAGAGGCTTCTAATCGTAATTAGATGTGAAAAGTAACAATTATCCATCGAAAAACTCAAAAAATAACGACAAACTGAGCATGATACCTCCCATGATGAATGAAAAGTTCTTCTTTATTTAATTAATCTTTTCATAGAAATAATGAAAATGAATTATATTAGATTTGTAGCTGTAATGTAAAAAGGCAGAAGATAACAATAAGAGAGACCTCGATTCACGTGTTCGCCACTGAGGATCCGTAAGAGTTAACTTAAGTTCAATAAAAATAGTATTGGCATATTCTTCAATCTGAAATTAAAATACATTAGAAGATATCGACTTCGAAATCATCATTATGGAGATACCTGCTTGCTAACGTGGTAATAATCTTGGATATGTTGAACTTTGCGTCGCTTTCAAAATGGATTCAAATTATAATCTTATATATAGTGTGTTAAAAAAATTACGCTTAGTATTTCAAAATGCATAAAACGATAATCGAAATAATGAATTTTCAAAGTCATTATAAACAGGCAGGCCTCCACCGATTCAAATATACTACTCCTCTTAGAAACTGAAACGCACCACAGTTTTCTTGGAAGCTGTGACCGCCTGCCAAATCGAACGCATAACGCCTTGGACTTTCAAATCAGGATCGTATCGATATCTGTAAAGTTTGGGCACCAACTGCGTCAAATATGGTTCGATTGCACTTTTTGCTTGTTGCATTATAATAGTAAAACCAAAAGCTGCACCCTAAAAGCAGTAAAATTTTAAAAAGATTTGGTATTTTACAAATTATTTAAGCAAATAAATTAAAAACGAAAGCTACTTTTTTTGAATTCCACAAAATATTGTGATTTGCAAGGCGCATGAATTTGTATATGAGATCCGGCTGATTCAAATCCGTGGCCAAATTGCAGAGTTCTTTATAGGTTGTTAAATTTTCCCTATAAAAAATCTAATCCCATCTTACGCCAGAATTGAAGTAGAGTGACAATAAACCTTCTAAAATTACAAAAAAAGATAACAAAAAACAAAAGTAATAACTGCTTCAACAGTAACCACATACAGAATTTAAGGACAAAAAAAACCAGCTATTCAAACAAACCCCGTCGGTGTAGTGCCCAATTCACCCTTTGCGAACAGGACGGTATCCGGTGTGACCAGGTCGACTCGCTTTCGACCAACTGACAATGTATTAATCAATTCTTCAACCATTACTTTCTTCTGCTCTTCACAGCCTAATTCAAAGACAACCCCAATGCCTTCGCTTGCAATTTCCTGCGAGAACTCTGTAAGTTATTATTGAAACAAAGCAATAAAGAAGCAACATATAATAAACAAATCATTGCAAAATTTAATTATTCTGGTTAGTTGCTAATATCCTGACCGATTCCGAAGTACTTCATTAAGGACTGGTAATTGCAGGTAAAAATAGTTCGAAAAAAAGCAAACATACGAACCATTTGTTTCGGTTAAACCATTGATAAAAGCATGTTGAAGGGAGGTTAAATCACTCATTATGCAATTAAGCTTTATAACAGCGCATCGTTTCACCAAAGTGAACAGCCAAATAAGTGCAGCTTGCCGCAAATGGCGATTTACATGATGCAATTTGGCATTCAGGGTTTCCAGCAAATTAGCTATTTTCTTTTCAATAATATCTCGTTCAGCGGCAGACAAATTCTTTTCCTGAGATATTTGTCTATAAAAATCTGTCCCAAAACGAATAAAAAAATGTTGAAAGTTTTTGCACTTTAGGTTTTATATGTTTCTGTTTTTAAGGAATTTCCAAATTTACCAGAAAATATTCCTCCGTCTCAGTGAAAATATTTCTGCGTGATGGGGAACTTTCACCGAGAGCAGCGTCGAAAAGTGCACTGCCAACTGTAAGCTGTAGTTCTGGTTGGGCTGCTATCTGAAAAAAAATACATCATTGTTTGAATTTTTAGCCCATATTCATCTAGTAAACAACATCACTAACCACATAACATTATAAATTAAACTCTCAGTATCAAATTTTATATAGTACATGCTAATGCCAATAATCATTCCTTAAACTAGAAGCAAATATTTCATATCTAACTGCTAGGCTTATGGAACAAATCCTGTTAGTACAGTATAAGTACATGTCGTTTTTTAGGATGCATTAAGAAGCATAAACCTAAAAATAAAATGTTATAGAAATGATTTGAAAAAATTTCTAAAAAATGAAGCTTCTACTTGATTTCGTATATGGCAGCCATAATAAAAGCGTCTAATGTGGAAACTTACCTCACCGCACGCAAATAACTGAGCCAAGATTTTTTCGTATAAAATAGTTGGCAAGCTATGCAATGAAAGAAAACCAAGACAGTGCGCAGCTGACTCCTTCATTTTCGATGTTAAAGTATCTTTTCGAGATGCTGCTATCTTCCCTAGCAATTCACAGAGCGAACAAAACTGATTATCCGAAACTAATGACATTAATTTAGTCTGAAAAAGAAAGTGGAGTGAAAATTTGAAATTAATATGACGGTGTACACAGAAATGATGGTGATTATACGACAATAATCGTAGATAATGAACTGGAATACACAGTGGTTTATTTGCCAAGTGATCTTAGAAAGAATGACTGAGAAATTTAAAAGATTTTCCGAATCAATTAAACAAGCCAGGTTTTAGTTACAATCAAAATTAGCAAGCATCTTGCATACGATCACCTTTTCTACTTCGTTGAGGCTAAAGACAGCTCTCCTCAGTAATTCTGCCAATGAACCACAAGCTGCTTCAAAGTGCTGCTGTGCAGACAATGTCTCGATGACATTCACTAACCGAACTTTAATTCTGTTAATTTCTCCAGCAGACAAGCCTACCAATGACTGAGTTGCTAAATATGAACAAAGCCATGGAATTCGAATGGCTAACTCCTGAAAATTGACCTTTTTTTGCAGTTTTTATACTCTGACATGAAAATACAAATATGAGTAAAGTTCTGAAAATATGTAAAGCGCGATTTAAAACTAAGATATCTAAACAAAATTTTAAATTTCACTGTTTATTTAATTAGCTCTACGTTTCTTTGGCATTGTTAATGTTTCGGTACTGTTTCTCTTCTTATTTTTTCAATACTAAAACAAAGCATTTGAACATACCTTTAATAAAAAAATTTTTTAGAGCACAATACTTTTTAACCGACGCAATCATCATCAATTTACTAACATCAATAATGGGAAACTTACGTTATGACTGTCTAATTGTTCCAAACACTGTTCTAGACATTTCTTTTTTTCTGTATCGCTCAGAATCAGACTGTAAAGTTGAGAAAGTTTTGCGCAAACAATTATCCGGGAATTCGAATTCAAATGACGTTCTAAGGATGAAACAATCTGAAACAATTTTGAATTGTAAACCAAGGAAATAACTGGAAAGAATAAACTATGAATTTAATTAGCCACGCAAAACAACTGAACTTATCTGGTAATGAAACAACTACATGGTTTAAAAAAGATGCCCTGCAAAGATTTTAGGAAATCTCACGAAACAAAAGAACACATAAAAGAGGTAATATATTGAAAGACTCATTGAACATACTATCATAAATGAAAAGAAGTTTTCGGATAGTACTGTGCTGTTCATCAGACGATAGCTCAGAAATTCGAAAAAGGGAGTTGGAATTAAGCAATTGTTATTCCACATAGTTGCTAAAGGGTGCTCAAAACATATTTAAAAAAGGAAGAAAATGACGTACCGCCGTATAGTTATCATGATTTAAATTTCCACCTCCACTGTACAAGAATAAACAAGCTATTTCTATCAGAAAGTTACCTGAAATATTATTTTCGAATAATATTTAAATTTATTCTGCTTAGTAACAGTCATTACTGAGAAGTATCGTAAACAGTCTAGCAGACTGAACCAGAAAAACGGCAATGATGATGAAGCAAATTAAAATGCATTGTTACGTTTTTTGATCTAGGATGGCGACAAAAATAACCGGATGATCATCCATCAATCTAATAAGCAAGATAAGATTTTTCATTCAGTTTCTCAATAATGACACTTTCTTCTATAGGTTTCGTAAACCTGAACAGCTTGAAATTACCTGGCTGCACTTCGACTGCTTTTAAAACTATTTCCAAGAAGAAGTGCAAAATTTCAGGATGTTCTTTGCCGATTGAATGTAGATAGCTACTAATTACAGGATAATCTGATGTTCTTGAAGAAATATCTGCTTCTATTAGCGAGATCGGTTGTAGCGAACAAGCAACTTGTAAACTGGCATATAAATAAAGCGCTGACTGAAAATCTAAATTTTATATAACGACAAGAGAATCCGGATGACGGATTGATTTTCAGTCAAATTTAAGTAATTCAAAAGTGAGCAATTCTAGACTGGATCAGCATTCCACTGTAATTTCTATGAAGTTAAAATTTGACCATCACTTTTTCGAAAAATAGTTTTACTCTTTACTGCACGCAAAAAATAAAAATGAATTAGCACCCTGGAATGGATGCTACAACGCGAGGAAATATACATTACAATTTGGCATTCCAAGTCATTTATTTTTTTCTGAAAGTCAACATAACCTTGCGCAATGTTTACGAATGTTTCTTCTGAATTACGTTTCAACTTACTGTGTGAAACACTTCGTCAGCAAAGGCTTTTTTCTTCTTCTTCGCTTCAGTAGTTGAAAAGTCAATACCTCCGGTAGCATCTTGTAAATTCAATTTTCGGTGAACAAATTCAACTAAATCCTAGAAAGAACGATTTGTACCTCTTACTTCAACAAGAAATAGCGAAAACAAACAAATCTTACTTCGACTTTAGGTACCGTCGCGGGATTTGCAACTGATAAATCCAGTAGACGTAGAGCTTCACGTTTCATTTCATCTCTTCTGAATAAATTATTACTTTCGTTAAAAAACTGAACTTAAATTACTCCGTTTTACAGCCTCACATAAGTTATATCAATGTATTATTGAAATCAATGAAGTTGAGGGCCACGAGGCCATGACGTAATTGCTCTAAGATTAACATTGAGTTCAAAGCTAATTTCTCTCATTTACCGCCAGCATCCTGATTGAGAACTGACACTTCAACAACAGAGTATTTAAATACAAGATATGCTTACGGATCTCCACAAGTTCGGCAAAGCATCCAGCGGAATCCTAGTGATGAAGTTTTCACCAATGCTTCAACAAACTTTAGGGCAGCAAGACGACATTTAGGTGATTCCTAAAAATATTCCTGTCATTCTAGCCGAACAACTGAAAATCGAAATTTTAAAACGTCTGTCGGCAGAATTACTATTACAATTTAACTATTCTGCTGTACCTTCATTATCAGATATTTTAACCAATAAAATTAACAAATGTTCAACTATTATGTTAACAATTATGAATAACTATTAACACCAGAGCGATGCGCATAATGAAGAATAATCACATATTATTTTTCACTGGATCTATGTGGAGAAAAAAACTATTTGGGATTCAAACATTTGCTTTAAAAAGTTTCTGCATAATAAAAATGGACAAGGGACAAGCCGCTTCTTCCCAAAAAAAAATGATACCCGTATGACTTCAAAAATCCAATAGCACTCCTACTATTAATTTTAATGCGACTAATAAAATTTAATATTTGTACATCTAAACTATTAAAATACATAACAAAGTTTTTACGTCAGCGATGACTATTACGACATGTATTCTATGAATGAATTTCAGTTTTTTTTTATATAAACAAACAGGTGCGGCTGTTGTATGCACAGAACTAGAAATATTTCAGAAACAATTTTATAACATCAAAATCCATCCTTTTCTACAGAACGGAAATTATAAAAAATTAAGCGAAAAAAATTACGTGAACAATATATGAAGAAATGAGGGCTTCCAGAACACCACTTAAAGCAACATCATTCACCGTGCAGAAAGCGGGTATCCAGCTCACTAAGCAATTTGCTATTGCAAAAGATACTTCTTCTGGTGCCTAAATACGATATTTTTAAATGTAGAAATGGGAAAAACCAGAAACTTCAAGTAATACAAAAAAATGACCGATGGCATGGCATCAAATGTTTCCTGTAACAAAGCTATATCATTTATAACCAACTGCGGAACTTTGCAACCAATAATACCAAAACATTGATAGGCTATAGCAACAACACTCGAGGACTGCAAAAATACAAATG
The DNA here is from genome assembly GCA_013365375.1 of Litomosoides brasiliensis. Lineage (NCBI taxonomy): Eukaryota > Metazoa > Nematoda > Chromadorea > Rhabditida > Onchocercidae > Litomosoides > Litomosoides brasiliensis. Next base: position 78,754 of record JABVXW010000015.1, on the reverse strand, counting down.
GTTTATGGTGGTTGTTAAAATTATTTTTAGCGTTAAAAGCAATCAAACGCTGACCATAACTTACGAATCCTTGCAAAATCGAAGTAATCAGTCAGCTTTATTGATGCGAAAATGTGACAAAAGTGATGAGTTCAAAGAATGAGCTCGTCACTTTTGCCACACTTATATCACCATGAAGTTTCACTTGTCAAGTGAAAAGTTAAGCGCAAAAGCGTTAAAACTGTAATATGGAATCAAAACAAGAATTAGTTTAAAAATAACCAAAAAAATTCAAAATTAACCAGCCTCATTTTGGTCAATCAGTTTCCTTATCGAAGAAAATATTACTGGGCCAAATGTCGGCAAAGCATTCGCAGGGAAACTTTTCACAATAAGCAATAAAAATTCGATGCTCGCTTGTTGCAGTCTAAGAGGCTTATGTTCAACAGACTCTTCTTTACTGAATAAACCATCAAATGCTACCTGAAGGATATTAGACACACTAAAATATAAAACACGTTCCGAAAGTCAATACACAAAAGATTAACAGAAGAAATTTAAAAAAAACTTCAAGCTTTCACGTCAAATCCAATCTTTGGAGTTCAAAAGTTCAAAAAGAAAATGAACCTTCTCAAAGAAACGTGATAAAAACTTATATTTTACCTTAATATTACATGGAAAAGTTTGAACTGCAACACGAGATCTCATTAATAGAGGCATTAATTTCAACTTAATAGGAACTGCAGCAGGTAAAACCGCATCTTGTTTATCCAGGTTCTAAAAAAAGCTTCCTGCAGTATATCAAGAAAAAAAATTAAATACCATTTAATTTATAATGTGAGATTCCGGGAACCTCTGAGACCTGAGATTTTTTTTATATAATTTTACACAACACAAAAAAATATTAATAACTGACGATCGTTAATACGATATAAGTTACCTGAAGAGATAAACCGAGGTACAAGTTGAATAAGTTGTTAACTGTGTCTTTATTTTCCAAAACTTTTTCCAAATCAATCTTTTTGATAGCAAGATCACCAGCTACTTCAACTTCAGTAGGGCCAACCGCAACAGCCCCAATCAGTAGCGGTAAGATCTCAGCTTCAGTAAAAATCTTTGATGATAATACATTTATTCCAGCTAGCTTTAACTGAAAAGAAATACAAATGCAATACGCCAATAGGTGAAAAATTATTGCGAACGATTTCCCTGCCGTTCAGTCAAAGTTTAAAGTATAAGGTAACGACAGCCTCGACCTTCAAAATTTTATCTCAACGGTCCCAAAAAAAATTTTGAGAAATATGGTAGTTTGAGATTCTTGGTGAATTTTAAATGTGGATGGGAACTTACTGCAGTAAGGCTAACTTTGGAGTCACTTAAAACACCTTTAGCAATTCGGAGAAATCCGTTTTTGGACATGCATGGATGATCGCAATAGTTGTCGGACAATATGGTCGTATTTCTCTTCTCGCTACTAAAAAACAAATATAAGATAAATGAAAAGCTCGTGTACCACAAAGAACTAACATGCTATCAGTGTACCTTTCGCGAATTTCTAGTATTTCAAAAAAATCAAAGTATACTAAACAATAACTAACCTCGAGTTTGGAAAATACAGCACGTCCGAAAAGAATTTTAGTATTTCCGATCTTACTGCTTTATTTTTCAAAGACTCTAGTGGTGGCCACAACTGCTGATTTACATTAGCGATAGATATCCAAGCACATTTAGTGAGGACAATAAGTCTGTAACTTTTTTGGTTAAGTGTAGGACAGAACTTGTTCTGCTTCTAGAAATACTACCAAAACTTTAGAGGCAAATACTTTAAGCATGATAAGATTGATATACGATTTGAACAGTTCACTGTGGTGTGCAACAGATAGCAGTTAGACTAAATGTGTAATAAATCATATTCTAAAAAGAGATAACCTCAAATGGTACATGATTTGCAAACTACAATCCTCAATCCTTTACCACCTGATTGCATATGTATATAATTACTTCAGGTAATAAAAAAAACAAAACTTACTGGTCGAATATCTTCCTATCGTTTATATATTTCAACAAACTATCCAGAAGATTTGGAAGAAAGGCACTGTGATCCTTAATATCCAATCGATCCAGTGCTATTTTAAGGTAAACGATTGCGAAATTCTGCAAATCATTAAAACTATATAAGTAATGATAAAGCGCTCTATATATGCAGAATATAATTTAGTACTTTTCGTCTGATAATGAGTAAATCTAAATTTTGAGCGGAATTTTAGTTCAAGTGCAAAAGACACTGTTATAAATGAAGTATCGTAATTGGAGAGGTATGATAAGCAGGATAGGGTGAGGAAATAATGAAAGTAAAAGGATTTAAATTAAAACATAGCTTCATTCTGCTATGTTTTAATTTTCCTAACTAAGCAGTAGATTGCTTTCTGAAATACTTGATATGCAAGTTTTAGCTCTATTGTCGTGAAAGAAACTGTAATCCATACCGTCCCTAATACGTTTCCTTGTGAGGACAATAAATAATGGAAGATATCGTTCAACGGTAATGTCACCAGCAGATTGTTCTTGATTCGACGATTTAAATGTGTCAGTATTTCCATTCCCTGAATAAGAATATTTTTTTCTTGATGAAATATAAAAAAAAATGATAATTTTCAAAACCAAAACCGAAACAAACCATTACAATTCTTATTCGTTAAAAGCTTTGGCCTAATGTTATTTAGCAAAAACCATAAATTACTTTATTTCGAACTTCAACTTCGCCTGCGGAAGTACATTGTATAATATCAAGTAAGTGCTTCCGAGTAAATGCTTCCAATTTTGAATCATCATCGATTAAAGCCAAATGAAGAAAAAGACGTTCGACTGAAATCACATTGATTAATAAAAGTGTAAAATCAACAAAAAAAATGTACTGATCCATCATTCTCATTAAAATGACTTTGTTGCGATTCCTAGCTTAATCCTTGTTTGTCAGGCACGATTACATCTCCTTCTGAAAAACAAACAATTACTGGTCCCTTGATTCAGTATATCACTGCTAGGGATGTAATCGTACCTGTAAATACGGAAAAGGAAGAAGCCACATCATTTTTTAAGCAATGTACTGATGACGTTGTTCAATTATACTGCAAGTACGCTTAAGTTAATTATACTACATAAAACTAGATGTTCTCTGCTTATTGCGCAGCTTTTGTTATTTTCGTGAAATATAACAAATTCAAACTAACGTTCAAAGCAAATTTCGGAATTCGTCCCAGTAATAACCATAATTATGACAGCTAAAATATTTCATAACGTCAGATATTCATATTTTTAACAGTTCACCGCGTAAATAACACGTCTTCCTTTTTAAAACAATAATTTGTAATTTAAACTATTTCTCAGTCCGTTTGTAGTTGTCACAATACTTCATCTCACATGAAACAAGAAACAAAAATAGATGGAATGATTCCAGCGCCCTTTTATTCGATACTCCATTCCATTTCAAATCGACAACTGGATCACTCACTACTCTAATGGTTGACTTATTTCCTTAGTAACTTTTAAATGAACTCAGTTACCTGGTTTTCTGCAAAACCAACTCTACGAGGGAATATCAGTACAATCTTTCACGCTTCATAATACGCTTTACAACTAGATCGTTGTGTAAAGAGCTATCCCACGACAGCTTTTATGAACGTTTTCCTTAGACTAGGAAGTTCCGATTTCCAGTTTTCCAAAGGTTGGTGCTTGTTTTTTGTGGAATCTCCTTAAAGTATGTTAACAGCCATTCTTTATCTGAAAAATAATTTATCCCTTAGCTTAGCTGATCTATTGCTCATCTAAGGGATGATGTACGAGCGGTTTCCAACTTAAAACTCTTCATTACAGCAAATGCAATAACCCAACACGTGCACTGTACAAGAAGGGATGGACTTTGTATTAACTGATGATCCACTGGGATCGAATGATTAACACGTATGAACCTAGCGAACACACCAACAAATAAGGATCGAATTCTACCAATAATGTCCAGTTAACAAATCAAAAGGAAATCCCGTCTACAAAGTTCAGTACGTGGTCGTAACGGAAGCACATCAATACCCAGAAATTAATCAGAACATTCTCGATTTCGCACTAAAAGTCTAGCGATCATTTGCTTCTCACCTTCACCTCGTTCATTTGTTCAAGCTTCTAAGAATAATAAAAATATGTGCGAACAATGTATTTGCATTTTCATATGAAAAACAGCTCTGAGTTGATATAGAATCAGGCCCTCCGATTGAAATACCCTTCTATTCTGGCTTAAAACTTTCGAGGAACAAGAGATTTTCAAATCATGGAAAAAAATTTCCAGAATCGGAACTGGAGTTCTTTTACAAACCCTAGACAACTGGGAATTTCGAAAGCCTCTGAGAAAAATGTGCATACTGTTTCGCAAATGCTAAGTGGTACCATTCAGCCCATTCCATGAATTTGAACAACACTCAGCTTCACATGAAATTCAGAAGCGAAAGGTGTAAAAGGAAAAAAAATCTACTGAACAAGAGAATTATCATGAAAACCATTTGAAAAATTTCCCTCGTTTTCTCAAATGAACAGGAAAACTATTACTTAATTTATTATAGCTTCCGATAAGACGCATATTATCAACATTGCATGTTGCGCTGAAAGATTTCAAGAATTTTAATATTTTGACATTTTTTTAAAAAAAATAATACAAATGAAATCTCAGATTTTTTAATTGAATTTCCCTGAGCAAGAATTCAGAAGTAAACACTTCAAGTACTATAATATCATTCGGTTTTACATATATACAAGTGATTGACAAAGTTTTCATACAACGAAAAAGTTTCACGATTCCACGTATAATGATGATACATTAAACAAAAGCAATGGGGATAAAAACAGCTACTATCAGAATCTATAAAACAACAATTCACTAACAAAGTTAAAATAAAAAAGAAGTTCAGCAAAATTTATAAAATTTCTGTAGTTCTAAAAACTGCAAATAGTCATAAGAACGAAAAATATGAAAACAAACTTCATTCCAATTCAACTATGATAGGTTCATCGCCCTTTTCTGAAAATTTAGTATGTAGTATATTACTTTAACACATTCTTTCTTATGAAAATAGTGTTTAATCACTCCACTCAAACAAGATAAGCAATAAAACGTTTCCAAAGATACAATCAGATTTATAGGACTATTAAACAGAGATTTTCGGTAATTGCTCAAAGTCCAGACCATTTTTTTGAATCTACTGGCAGGTTGTACTCTTGATGATTTAAGCTTCAGTTAATCAATATATTACATATTTCATGTATGTATAGTAATGTATCGAAAATGTCTACTTCTTGTCACTAGTAATGAGATCCTCAAAGAAAATTCATAGATGCTGGGACATCATTACCCAAAAAAAGTGGAAAACGGCATAAATTTCGGCAAACCTGATTCATCCAGCCATTCGAGAGGAATATCAATACAATCCGGTGCTCGTGAAGGGTTATAGGTGACATTCTCTTGAGCATTGTAGGGTAAATTTATATTATAAACTGAAATCAGTAGGAAATCAGTAACAAATGATCTCCTAAGTTAACCTCAATCATCCTATGCGTTATTACCCGTAGTCATCGAATAAACAGTTTTTGAAGGAAACCTCTTAGGAAATATAATTTACGATCAATCAACGCTCATATAATTTCGACATGTAAAAATTAATGGAAGTGAAATTACAAATGTGAAAAAAGACCTGTTTGCATTTTGCTCGCAATATTTACAGCTTCGCGATACTTTTCACTAAGATCATCCAAATTTTCCATTTCTTTTGAGAAATCTACTTCGTTTAAAAATTTATGCAACGGATTATCCTCTTCTTCATTCTCACTGTTATTCAATTCCATACAAACGCGTGTGGTCAGATTAGTGTAATCAGCCCGTGTAATCTTTCTCATTGTCAAGTTGAAAATATAGTCAGCCTCATCATCAATAGCTTTTTTAATTTCTTGATCAACTCTTTGAAGTTTTTTATCTGATTTTGCAGCTGCTTCACTCGACAACCCATTCACTGGCTTATCTGGCCCCAGCATCGTTTCAGTGGGAACTACATTCATATTTTCTTCGTTCACTTCAAATCGAGACTCATCAACTGCATTTACACAATTAGTTGCCTGTTTTAGTATTTCAGCATCAAAAACATTTCTTAGTGCACGATCGCTAGCCAATCCAATTCTGAAAGTTACATTTCATTATGAACTGACATTCAGCAATCGATTCTTTCAATACTCTACTATTGTATTGAAGAAAATATGAATTTTATTTACATGCTTTTTTAAAGTTAAAAACTTGTACTCAGAAAGAGCGAAATTTTCACAAAACCTGCTCCGAATTGCTGACAAAGCTAGTCCAGATAATTCGTCTTCAATAATACTTTCATCAGTTTCACTTCGTATTAATATATCACTGAAGCCCATCAAACTGAGCCGTTCGAGTTCTTCAATCTGCTTTTGTGGTAACTGCACTGATAGTCCGATAACTTGAGAAAATGAAAGTTGAGAAAGAAAGTCACGTATTTCATTAGGGCTGCTATGGTCCGAATATTCAACGTAGCGTACCCTTTCGTGACTGGAAATTCAATTTAAAAAGTGCGAGACCTAGCATGTAACAAATAAACGTCAATTTCCTAGTCTGTCAAAACATTTCTAAATTTTTTCTACACTTTTTTCAAAATATGCATAGCTAACGTCGATTTCGTTGACAAATTGTAGGATAAAGCTAGCCACAGATTGTAGAATGATGCTTGTATCTAGTATTAAAATATTGTTAAAATATTAACAATATTTTGTGTTCAACTCTTCTTTTTCCGAATTGTACATACTCAATATAAACATATGTTACATATCGGATATAAAGAGAAAAACATAAAAACATATTTATTCTTACTTCATGACTACATTGGGCTTGATATATCGCAACATGGAGATATCGATAACATGAACTGTTGCATCGTAGAGAACTGAACGGATATTTCTGAATTAAATCATTCTCAAATTCAAACAGAACTTTATACGTCGATAATTATTTCAGCGTCAATCTCGTATAACTTTATCTTGATTCATATATCATGATAACGCTATTTATCACTTTTTATTTTCTAAACCTACAGATTATTTATTCATTAGAGCTATTCCCCAGAAGCTTACTATTATCAAATTTTCAATAATTTCGCTTACTGCCTTGTACAGGTCCAAATAGAAGTTTCTGCTTTCTCTGTAGTGAAATAGTCATTCAACCCAAGAATTTCAGCTATTTTAAAGCGAACATCATCAACCCATACCTTGCACTGCAAAAGATATCAGTACACACGACAATAAACATTTCTGTTTCTCGTCGACATTTTTGAGTATGTTTTGAACAAAATAAATTGACAGTAAGTAATTAATGTACCTACTTTGAACTCGATAGCTACATCAACAAGTAACTGTTCTCGGCCAATTTTCGGGACCATAATCGCTATCGGTTTAGAACGATCAAATAATAATTCACGCACAACGTTGCATATTTCAGATGATGAAGCTTCTCGACTAGGAAATTCTTTTTGCGTGCAATTGATGTATGTAGTATCCAAGTATATTGTGTTAAGACTCACCTAGATGAATTATTTACATATTTGTGGAACAAGTTCTCTTCAGATAAACTGATCGTAATATAAAATAAGGAAGGAATATGATTTTAAACAACTTTTATGTTTCCTCATAACTCATCATTATCATTAAGAAATGAAAAACTGGCTGCCATTTTTTTTACCAATTAATGTAACCGGCATATTTTGCTATTGTGAATACTGCACATACAAAAGAAGTGCCAAATGCAAACTAACCTCTTGCAAAACTGATATGGCAAATGCGTTTTGATAAAAGCGAACATCAGCTCGAAAATCACCTGTAAAAAGAATCCGACCATTCGATATTCGATCACCTTCAAAGAGAAACATAACAGAGCCAGGAACATGATTTGCATCTAAAAGCATCACGGAGAAGCCATCCATATGATGCCAAACATTTAGATCTAGAGCATGAATTACGTGATTTTGAATTCCACCACGTTTTGATCTCGGTCGTTGAGTAACAATTGGAAGAACACGAGCGGTTACAGGCGAACAATATATAGTGCCATTATTCCACTTATTCTGTAACAATGAAAAGCATAAGTCCACGTATTCGATAACAGAAATGAATAGAAGTAAAATTCGCCAAAAGATCATGTAATTTGATATTAAGATTATCACTCTATTTCAGTTACCATCAGTATGTATACCTTACTGTCAAATTTCAAATATTAACTAGAGGTCAATGCGATGATCAATGATTTCAGAAATCATTAAAATGTGTGTTTGCATACAAATTGCATTAGCATGAATTGAATAGTATTAGTTGCAACCAGAAATTAGAGTTATATGAAAACAAATCGAACTTATTTTTGCAAATTTGTAAATTCCTCTTTGCTAACCTGTACTAAAATTTTAGCAAAATACTTGTAAAAGTAAAAACGTTAAGGAATTAGAAGCAGTTTCCATGGAAAACTTACATCAACGGCACCGTAATGATCGGAATGCGCATGTGTTAGGAAATAATACTTGATGGTATCATCCTTCGGGAATTTATCAATCGCGATGAATCCACTGATAACCACGCCAGGCTGTGGCATCTAACACTACCTGAAAAAATTTAGAAACTTAAATCTTAAATTTTGCATTTCATCGAACTTTTAATACCTAAGGAAGCAATGTTTCATAGAAAGCACGAAATGCTACTCTCACCTACCAATCATCAAATTCAATAATCCCTCTTGAACTTCTCTCTGTAACTCTCTAATACGACTTCCTACAAAGTCTCTGATACGACCTTTTCCAGTCTAACCTTCACCCATCTGACCACTTGTCTACCGCCTATTAGATCTTGCTAATTTCAGCATTTTGATAATTTTCTCTTTACGCTTTCAAACAGTTAAATCGCTTTCTGTGTACTTTACCGTTCTCTACTATTTTCCACACTTTTATTGCCCTCTCTCGATATTTCCCATCTTCTCCATACTCTTTACTCCTCTACAAGTGAATCGTTCTCCTGTGGAGAAAGACCTGTCAAGGGTTACCTACTCCTCCGCAAATCAACCGCCACATTCTGCTCGTTCCCTGTAAGAATGCAACTGTCATCGAGTTTTCTTTCTCTCTCATCTCCTCACCCTCTCTCCCCTCTCACTTTCCATTCACTGTCTCCTGAAATATAAGATCATTGATTGAACTGTCAAGAGTAAAATGCTGATATATCAAAAATGCCTGCGTGGAAGACGGTAAGCCATATAGGGTAGGATAATATAGCTCGATGGTCTCTCTAGGTGACCCTACACGTGGCGAAAAGTCCGATAATCTACGTATCAGTATGGAGAATTAGCACATTCACCTCGATTTTCTCCTAATATCTCCAGTTTTCCGGTTTCTCAGAACACTCCAGAAAACCAGTTGATGCCCTTGCATACACTCCACGTACTATGAAAGTCTTTCAGAAATATTATAATGCCTGCGGCTATCACACTACATCTTTCACTTAATAAGTTCGTTCATTCGCCACTACCAAGCAAATGACGTTCGCCTTCTCTTCAGATGTGTTGTGCAGACGAGGCTGTTCTCTGTTCGTCTGTGTGTGTGAATGTATGTGTGGAGTAGCGCTGTTTCATTTGTTCACGTTAACAGTGTACTTTACTGCTTCATTAGTTTAATTTATTCAAAATGGGCCTATATGATTTTGACTTATACCTAAAAATACGAAATATTTCTTTAAAGGAGGGAACCGAACATACCTGGAATAACTAGGCAGAATTAAGTTTTGCAAATGACTACTTATGCGCATTTTTTTCCTAATGTAGTAATCTAAAAACTTGCTCAGGTAGTTTTCCTTTGCAAGGAATTATGTTATCACTTTAATTTTGTATATTTTGTTTTAGGCACACTGAAGTTGTAGCATAGAATCGATGTGGAACGCGGTGTTACATTTGTTAACTCTTACAGTTACCGTTATCATTTTTAACTCAGTTCAAGCAGTTGACCGAAATAATTTCAAGAAATGTGAACAGTCGGGTTTCTGCAAGTTAGTGTTTTTTTATTTGCAAATTGGATTGTTAAATTTGAAACAGATATCGAAGTTAAGTGACATACTTCCGAGTGGGGAAAATGCGAAAAGATAGGACAAAATAGTAAAACAAAATTTGTCACAAGGTTGCCTGATTTCTCTCTATGGACACTCAGTGAGTTTGAAAAACTGAAAATTCGACCTGTGCAAAAATCTTGAATTGGTAACGTTATTTTCCTAAATTTCATAATTGTTCAAAAAATAATTGAAATATTACAAACGAAATGTTGCAGGCGGCACAGAACGCAAACAGAGAAAGCCAATTATATAGTAAATGCAGGAAGCGTTACGAATAATGGTTCAGCAGTGGTTGCAGATTTAGAAAGTAAGCTTAATAAACTGAAATTGAGTATCGTGTCATTGAACGATGCAACAATAAGAGTATTAATTGATGAAAAAGAACCATCTATACGGCCGCGATTCCAGCCTTTAGATGCCTTGAAGGACGGAAGGAATTTGAAAACTGACGAGTAAGCTTCTCTGATTTTTACTATTTCAATACAAGAATTTCAAGAGATTTGAGGCCTCCATACCTCTCGTTTTCCTCATTTGAATTGATAAAACCATAACCTTCCTTTTCCAAATTGTCCTACAACAACTGGAAAACTAGATGCATAATTTTTATATCTTTTAGACAGATCATATGTTGAAGATTTTGTACTTGTTTCGAGTGGGTGTTTGTGGTTTTGAGGGAAGAAGGAAAAATTTAGTTTGTGTTTCACAATGCTACTTTTGTTTGACGTTGATATTGCAACTGTTTTAGTCGCATTTTCTGCACGGTTTTCTGTTACAGCTTTAAGTCGGTGGAAATCAACAACAATTCAACTGTTATGATCACATCAAATAATGCAAAAGTGTTGCTGAATTACGAACCATTCCGAATTGACGTATTCATGGAAGATGAATTAGTTATGAGTGTTAATCCTAACAACGCACTGAAATTTGAGCAGTTTAAAAAAAAGGTATGTTGTCTCATTACTTTGAAGCTGTGCGGACTGCTATTTTTTGAACTATTACCATTTGGGTTGTTTCGCCACTTTTTGTTAATTGTTGTGCAGCTGCTAATAAGATATGTAGTTGAGTTCAAATGAATGAATTTACTATATAGTAACAACGTTATTATTTTTTCAGGAAGATGGAAACGAAACAGAAGCAGCAGAGGGCTTCTGGGATGAGAATTTTAAAAATCACCATGATTCTAAGCCATTTGGTAAATTTTGTTTTCCTGCTTTGTTGCTGTCAGATATGACCTAATTTTTTCTTAGATTTTCTTCAGTTTAATTGATTTCGTTTAAAATCTCTTCCAGGGTCAAGTTCTGTGGGCGTTGACTTATCTTTTATTGGTTATAAATTCATATATGGTTTACCCGAACACGCGGACAGTTTTGCACTGAGGTCTACAACGTGAGGATTTTCAATATATCTGAATTTTTGAGAACATTAACGTCTTTATTTTAAATTCTCTTTTATAAATTCTCTTTTGTCAGTCTGGGTGGCATAAGAGTAGATCTAACTTATCTGCTAATGTTTACTCAGAAAATTTCCCCATTACGAAATAAAATCAGAGTGTGGTTCTGAATTTCTAGCTTTCAAAAACAGTTTTTCAGATCTATGGATCCTTATCGATTATATAATTTGGATGTTTTTGAATTTGAAATTAATGAACTCATGTCTCTTTATGGTGCAGTACCGTTTCTGCTAGCCCATAACAAGGAACATTCATTGGGTTTACTGTGGTTAAATTCGGCGGAAACATGGGTAGATATTAACTCCTCAACTGCAGATAAGGCATGTTTCATTTTTGTTTGCATTTTTTTTATTGGAGAAATTAGTAAAATTTTTACCAATAGCTAAGCGGTTTTTGTAAAGTCTCTTTTCATACCCAGACTGCCCAAAATTTCAGTATTTTCAATGCCCAATTTATTCAAACAGTTTTATAAATTCCAGGGCATTCTCCGTTCGCTGGTTGAGAAATTCAAAAACTCCGTGAATTTGCCGCAGATTGATGTTCATTTCATGTCGGAATCTGGTCTCATTGATTTTTTCATAATGTTGGGTCCAAAACCGAATGATATTTTCCGACAAAATTCCGGATTAACGGGAGTTTATCCTCTCCCACCCGTATGCATTTATTATTTTGTTCTAACACTACGGTTGTGCAATTTTTAATATTAAATGTAGTCGCATTTCTTTAAAATTGGTACAGTTGCGGAAAACATATTTTACAAATACTTCTCACTTTATAATTTCTTCTTCAGTTGTTTTCACTCGCTTACCACCAGTGCAGATGGAATTATAATGACGAAGGCGATGTTTTTGAAGTACATGCAAACTTTGATAAACACGATATACCAGTGGATGCTATTTGGCTTGATATTGAACATACTGATGCGAAACGGTACTTCACATGGGACCCAAATAAATTTTCAAAACCGAAAGAAATGATCGATAACTTAGCAGCAAAAGTGAGCTTTTTAAGTTAGTTTGTTTGGATTTTAGCTATGTTTTGAAAATGGAAAACTTTCCTCACCGCGCTTTTGTCCTTTCCTTTTTATATAATCATAATCTTAATCGTTTTTTTACATCTGCAGGGACGCAAAATGGTCACAATCATTGACCCTCACATAAAAAAGGATGATAATTACCACGTATACAAAGAAGGAAAAGAACTCGGTTATTTTATAAAAGTGTGTTTTGTCATTTTTTTATCCTTACTTCTTAGCATTAATTTGAGGAATTCTGTTTGCTTTACAGTTTTCACAAGTTTCTCCTACGAATTTCGAAGTTTATTCCTTTTGCTTGCAATTTTCGGTCATTATCATATTATCGCTTTGCAGAAAAATAATGGTGAGGACTATGAAGGGCACTGTTGGCCAGGTACATCAACATATCTCGACTTTCTGAATCCTGAAGTTCGTAATTTTTGGGCCAATAAATTTGCATTTGATCAGTATGTTGGTTCAACGGAAGATCTGTTTACATGGAATGATATGAATGAGCCGTCAGTATTCAGTGGTCCAGAAATAACAATGCATAAAGACGCTAGACATTTTGGCGGTTGGGAACACCGAGATGTCCACAACATTTATGGTTTTTATCATGTCAGTTACAAATTTTAGCAATCATTGAAATTTTGATTCCATCTTTGCGTCTTTTCGGTGATATTATAAGTGATATTTTTAATGGATCTTAAAGTGTTTAAATATGATAGTTCTTTCTTAATACATGTTAACATGCATGTAATTAACTTCTGTGTGCGGTAGGAATAATCAACTTAATTTCAACAGTTTTTGTAGCATTCATCAACTTACCTTGGTCATTTGATGCGTACAAATGGTCGCAAACGACCGTTTATATTGACCCGATCATTTTTTGTTGGTAGCCAACGTACAACAGCTGTATGGACCGGTGACAATACAGCTAGCTGGGAACAGTTAAAGATAACCGTACCAATGCTACTCTCATTGTCCATTTCTGGCATACCACATGTTGGCGCTGATGTTGGCGGTTTCTTTGGTAATCCAGACGAGCAACTTTTAATACGTTGGTACCAGGTAATGCATGTGTCAAATTAGATAAAGGAAGGGATGTGGCTTAAATCTCACTGTTAGATTCAAGTTAACTTGTGCGAGTGCATATAGTCTGAGATTACTCATTGTGTGTACTGTCTGTGTATAAGTTTCTTTTTAGGTTGCCGCCTTCCAGCCATTTTTTAGATCCCATTCCCATATAGACACGAAGCGCAGAGAGCCGTGGTTATTCTCAGAAAGCACAAAATTAGCAATTCGACAAGCAATTCGAACTCGTTATTCTTTCTTACCTTACTGGTAGTTTTTTAATGCCATGTATCATTTTATCTGATAGTGTTATTATGCTGCCCTATTCATTTATGCGTTTCATCGACAAATCCATTCTTCACCAATCTACATGCCGCTGTTGTTTACACATGTTCTAGTTTTTTAATATTACTTAGGTATACTTTGTTTTACGAGCATACTCTCACTGGAAAACCGCCAATGAGGCCGTTATGGACTGAATTTCCGGATGACGAAGGTGCATTTGATGAGGAACGTGAATGGTTATTAGGTTCTGGCTTACTCGTGCGTCCAGTAATGGATCCAGATGTTCAGTCCACCTCATTATATCTGCCGGGTAAAAGAAACGTAATATGGTACGGATGGAATGACCATAAGGTATGATGCCTTTTTTTGACAGCTTTATTATTGATTACTGATCATGCAAAGCATAGCAGGGAACAAGAGCTCGAAGTTCTTATCTATAATTAAATGTGCAGAAGTTGCGAATTTCTAATGCTAAACGTTTCTTTTTATCAGGCTCGTGTAGCACCTGGTGCAGTTTACGTGGATACGCCAATCGATACAATACCGTTGTTCCAGCAAGGTGGTACCATCATTCCAACGTGGGAAAGAGTACGACGGGCTTCGTCACTGATGTTGCAAGATCCCATCACTTTATATATTGCAATCAACCTTAATGTATAATTTTTTGTTTGTATATGCTGTGCAAGCAAGTTCTAATATGTAATAATATACACTTCTTGCAGAGTCCAGCCTTTTCGTTCCAAAAATCCTTTAGCACTGTGCGATGTTTTGTACATTGACCACATTGCAAAACTTTTGCAGGGTGATTATGCAAGTGGGACAATTTATATGGATGATGGGGAAACATTTGATTACAAAAACGGTCAATATTTCTATTGGGGCTTTATCTACAAGAAAGAAGGAGATCAGTTGCATTCAATTTCATCGAAAAATTTGGATAAAAGAGGAAAATTAGAAAGTGATGCTATTATAGAAAAGATTGTAATACGAGGTGTTCGATATTATCCGACGAATGTTCACATTTATTTAGATGGTAACTATTTTTGTGCTTGTAATCTTTATGTGTATAATCTTGCATTCAAGCAGTTAGTTGCTTTAAATGTGATTCCCAACACTGCGAAAACTAGTAACAATCTGTTGAATTATAATGGTTTCCTCATTATAATATTCTTGCTACTTTTTACACCATTATATTTTAGATTGGAATCCAGAAACTGCCGATTATACGCATGATCGCGATGCTCAAACCTTAGTTATTCGAAAACCAAATGCTCTATTAACACAGGAATTCAGAATTGATATTCACATTTAGTAACGATCATAACATCCGTTCTTTTTCACGGATTGAGATGTAGCTGGACTCTTTTACGTGAAATTCCTTCTCCAAGTCTGTGTTGCCTGTAGATGTGAGGGTAGTATTAAATT
Organism: Litomosoides brasiliensis; assembly: GCA_013365375.1. Taxonomy (NCBI): domain Eukaryota; kingdom Metazoa; phylum Nematoda; class Chromadorea; order Rhabditida; family Onchocercidae; genus Litomosoides; species Litomosoides brasiliensis. The sequence continues at coordinate 63,341 of JABVXW010000015.1, read as the reverse complement.
GTCAATTCTTTATTACTAATTGTGAAAATAGATCTATCTACTACTTGTAGTTTGCGGTAAGACTCCTCACTTATATTTGATTATTAAATTATTGCTGTTTGACTTATTGTCTGATTGTTAACTTTTGAGTTTGTCCATTTTGGGCTTTTTCAAGTTGCAGAAGTTTAATAGAGCAAGAATTAAACTTTGAGTAAAATAATATTTTGAAGAGTACAGTGATTTTTGTTGTCTACTCCTCTTTCAAAATGACAATTACTGCCAAGGATCTTTTTTGGCGTCCTGCCATCGACAGTAATTTATACGGTGATAAGCATTTTTTATTAGTCTCATAAGTTCTTGTTTGTGATGCAAAATATGTTAACAGCACATGTTTGTTGTTGGTGCTCTAGTGGTTGTGCTATGTTCAGCGAAATTTATTGATCTTATTTATTTACTCTTTTTCTACTCTACTCGGAATGTGCATAAAAATAACCAGAAACTTCTTTAGGAAATTTAAGATTAAGTGCTGAATAATGCAGAAACTTCGTGCATTGACTGTATCAGATGTTGTCTAAGTCGATGTGAATCCTGCAACAGGTATAAAAATTGAAAAGGTACTGAGATAGTTCAACATTGGTTGTTGTTGTACAGATTTATAGTTGATGATATAGCGGTAAAATTCTGTCAAGGAGTATGCCTGCTATTCTCTGTGGTATTTGAATAAATAGTTATTCTAAAGCAAATCTTAATTTTGATCATTTCTCTGTAAGATAAACAAGTAAAGATGTTTACTTCCTCTGCAGAAAGGATAAGGAAGAAATATTTTTAAAGCTCAGAGCATATGCATAACCGGTATATTGCGAAAGCAAAAATTAGAGCATTGAAAGTGGATTTTGCTAGCAAGAAATTTCAGATTTCTAAAATGTTTTAGAAAGATTCGAAGATTGCAGTGATTGTGGAAGTAATTTTGTTTAAATAGGCAAAGTGTACTAACCGTATTTTCGGCAGACTTATGGCAAGCGATATTTATGCATATTGAATGATTTCCAGCGAAACGGTAACTGATACCGTATCCGGTTTTACTGACGGCTTGGAAACCACCGCCAAACCATGAAAGATTGGGATATTTATCTTCATCTATTTGGCGTGTTATGTTAGGCGTCTGTAGTAAGTGATTTAGGATGAAATGGTATGTGATTTACTTAATGTGAGAGATCACTTTATGTACAAAATCAAAGCATTTCAACGTCATACTTCTTCCATAGATGAGGGACAGTGTTCATTTAGGTACTTTTTCTCGCATGAATGACATGACAAAAGGTGTCTTTTTTGATTTCGAAAGATGTTAATTTAATATAACCTGGCTTGTACTAAGTTCCCAGGGCTGAGATATATAGTAGTCCAGAAATGGACTGCTCATTCCGGTTATTCTGCTTAGAATATAAAGAACAAATAAGTGTCGATCGACACCATTTCCAGTTGAATATTCTTTGCTATGAAATGCATGAACTTCAGCTGCTTCTCTTAATAATTTAAGACATTCTTCTTTCTGAAATGATAATGGAAGTGTGTTTTATATGACCAATAGGCGAAGATTTTAAAGCACCGCCGAGTTGAGGTGTAAACTTACGTTGTTTTCTTTGTTCACCATTGACCTAACAAATGCGCATGATTCTTTTGTTACGGAGCGTAATGTTTCTGTCCTCGAATTTGCATAAAATCGTGCTGATATCGATTCGTAGGTTAGAGAGAATTTCCCTTGATCCTACAAGAATCTTGGAGTTTTCGAAAGGAAACGCGAAATTTTACATTAGAACTGTTTTATTCGTAAATGAAGATGAGATGAGAAACTTGAGGATTTCTTAATCTGATCAATTATTGTGATGCTTTTCTACAATCTACAACTGATTAAGAAAACCAACTTTAAAGCTTGCTAACTGTATAACCATTTGAACAAATGCATCAGGTGAGATGCCAGCTTTTTTGATAAAACCTTTGCCAAAATCACGGAAGATAAGGCAGGCTACATCGACATCCTTGATTTGTTCCTGATAACTGATGTAACAACGGATAATCTCAGCCTTCATCTAAACGATACTTTAATTTTGCAATGGAAACATTCAGAAAGACAAAAATCTGTATGTACTTCATTTTTAATACAAATTCTATCATTCATATTTGTTTGTGTAACAAAAAGGGTTAACGAGATAAAGGAAACAAAGAGGGACAAGGTCAATGAAGTTTAGTAAAAGAGAGCAGGGGTCAATTAAGTTGAGTGAAAAGGAACAGAGGCGAACTCAACTACCATAATTACAACATGGAGCGTCCGGATCAAAGGTAGAAAAGTGTGTAGAAAAAGCCGTGATTGATATGTAAAGAGAAAAACTAATTATTCGTCCCTCTAATTAAAGGAGTAATATGAAAACTGTGATATACAAAAAAAAGATTAAAAATTCGACAGGACTACATAACTGATGTCTCAATGAAAAGGTCAAAAGTTTCGGGTAATTTTTTTTTGCATTTCATATACGAGTAATCTATTTTTTTGTATTTTTCCTTCCATTCCACTCTCTTTTAATAAATGTCTTTATACTTTTCCAATGAAGAATCGAGGATGCTATGAAGATATTAGTTATAGTCTGATAAAAACGTGGAAAGTAAGTAAATTTACAAAGCTATTGGTACCTGCTCGTTAATATCAAAATGCAGCCGAACAGCATGCTTTTTCTTTACAGAAACACTTTTGGGACGCACAACTCCTTTTACTTTTGGCATAAACCTGTAAATTATGATTTATAGGAGTGAAATGAGAAGGTGAGAGGTTGTGAGTGAAATTGTTTGTGCAAAAAAGAAAAAAACTTAAGTGATGATGAAATCTGAGTAGAGATAGTTTTCAAAAATGTAAGCAAATTCAACTCCATCAGCGACTGAATGCTCTGTTGTTCCGCCACCCTAAAGTGTAATTGGTGAGATTCAGAGGCAACAATTAGCTGTCCTTCAAAGCAATGCAACAATCATCGAAGAGCACAGAAGCAATTCATACGTCGTTACCACTCTCTCGTAAAAATAACTATAACGAACTCTTCCATTAGGACAAATAACATAATTTAAGGATTTGTCTGCCCAACGATTCCTTCCATCGCCAGTTAGCATATTTTTTAAGAAAATTTCGAGCGCCTCCTGTAATTAATTAAATAAAGTTATATGTGAAGTGGAAAGTGTAATGGAACATGCATGTGAGTTCCATAAAATTCACCCACCGAATCTTCGCTATAATCAGTATCATCAAGTATCATACAGAAGTTAGCCGATTCTATCACAGCTAAGGAAGCCCTGTTTAGAGCATTGTCGAGAAAGAATCGACGACGATTTAAACACCATTGACTTCGAGAATCGGTCGTTAATGCTGCAATCTTTCTTTCCACTTCTTCAACACTCTCTTCACGAGTTAGCAATTCCGAAAATATCCTTAAATAAATGAATGAAATGACTGTACTTATCAACCATAAGAGAATGAATGTGAAAAGTATCATGTAAAATTGATCAGATTCATGAGAGTTCATTTTGAACACAATTAAATTGATCTTTTTGTTAAATAATTGAACGACTTATTTAAACTTATCGTATAGTTCCACTTACTCAATAAGTTCTTCTAAACCGAGAATACAATTATTTTCATCAAAAACATCCAATTTGTAAATGCAACCTCTATGATAAACGACAATATGACGTGAGGTTCCACAGTACGTGTCCAAATGATCTGAAGTGTGGACATTTTGTCTTCGAAAGCAAAAATTTAGACGTGATAATTCAAGGATTTCAGAATCACACCGTCCTTCTGCTGCTTTTTTTCCATCTGTCTTCATTATTAAAATCATTTATGCCGCATGATTACTCCTCAAATTTTGAACTTTGTTAAGAAATGCTTGTTTCTCTTCACTGTCCAGTGATGCATGTGGTCAGAAACGAGCAGTGGTCAGAAACTAAAATTTCCTAATAGATAAGAAACCCATAAATTCTCCTGGTACTCGTGTTGTTCCATAGCATTTCCAGAGATGTGACAAGCTGATAATCCCGCCAGCTATCTGCAAACGAGTTGACATCAAAGTTTCAATGTTTGAAATTATGCTTTTTTCAACCATTTAAAGAATAATTTTTGTATGACAATTTCATTAAGTCATATAATCTTCTCAAATACTGTCACTAAGTTCTTACCTTCCTTCCATCCTTCAAAAAACAGAAATTGATAATAATTTCAAAAAAAAATCGAAAATGAGAAAATGGTTCAAATACGAAGAGTGAAAGTTAAAAAACACAAGACGTAAAGAAATGTATAATCGTTCTAAGAAGTATTATTGATAATCATCTCATAACATTGTTTTTAACTTTTGACAAATTGTTATACTCAAAATATTTCTCTTATTGAAATTACCTTAAATTTTAATTTCCTAATAGTTCAATCTTACATTAAATCTCTAGTTTAAAAATTATTTCTATGGTATCTACGATGTTGCAAATAATTTCAATGAAAAGGAATAAAATCTTACAGGTCGTAAAGATTGTTGATCAGCCGACAACATACTCAATGTTTCTAAAAATGTAACGTGCGCTGCTCGAGTTGCTTGATTGGCTGGCACATTAACGAAAACATCCTGAAGTACTGCTAGCATATTAGCCATTGATAATTGATAATCAATTCAACCACAAACAAAGCTTTGAAATATGTTATCAGTAAGACTTTACTTCCATCACTGAATCAACAGATTATGCATTTAGTCGTTCTTTTTTTTAAATTAATGTGTGAGAGGACTAACTAAATGCGCAACATTGCTATTTATCATAGTGCCCTTGCGCGAGTACAAATAGACGTATTTCTCCCATAAGCCACTGACCTGAAAAGCTCATCATTTTCCCTTTTCTTTTCTTTCGAAGTTTTCATTGAAGAGAGTTATTTTAATATTGTCGATGATATATTTAAATTTTCAAGCGTATTATATGCGTTGCTACTGGTAAATAAAGTTTGTCTAAGTTTTACTTTAACACGTTTACCGTGTTTTCACCACACCAATTAACTTTTTTTTGTTGCTTTAATTTCACTCATTACACATATATAGGAAATTTATTTACATAATTGCTGACGAAGCACCAATAGAGCCGTGCTAATATTTGAAGTTTCCATCCCTCATTTTTTAAAAAATTCTCAGCCATTTTCTTTACATTCATAAATTCATCCTATAAAGAATGAATAATTTCACTGTCATTAAATGAATAATTTTGCACGTTTAGATAATTTAAGAAATGAGATAATTTGCTTTTAATTTAAATAAGAGCTTATTCGTTTTAAAGTTTTTAGAAAAGTAACGACTTTCCCAGATAATCCGTTAAATGTGGCGGAAGGAAAAAAGAAAGAGAAACTGTCGTTTGTTCGAACGTTTTATACAAAATGCAATCTAATAGAAGTCATCCTTGCAGAGCGTTCCACTGAAAACTTAAAAATTTCAAAAGGTCCTCACAGCACTCAGCAAAGGTTCTACGCTGTTGAGATATCTGTCGATCGTCCCTTTAAGCGATGGAAGTGGTAAAGTTGGCAGTAATCCTTCGCACGAATACAGCTGTGGTGATAATTTACTGAATAAGCGATGAAATATCTGCAAAATTAGTTGGTAGTAAAAAAAAATTTCCCAAATTTTAAACAATTAATGAGCAAAATGAAATAATTTAAAGGTTGGCATCAGAAAATGATCCGATGAGTCATTCACAACTCTTGTCAGATGGAAATAAAAGAGCTTCAGGAAACTTACAAACCAAACTTTTGTTAAAAGTGAATAGTTATCTTTCTTTTCAAAGAGAAATCTTTTGTAACCAAAATATAAATGTTTTATTGCAAATCTGATCATTAATACTGGTAGGTATGTGCATAGAAAAGCAACCTGAAAATGTTTTTAGATTATGCAAATGCTCCGATGGAATTCATTTAAGAAGTTGAAAAAGTTGAAAAGTTGAATTAAAAACTTAAAAAGTTGAATTAAATAATAACAAAAATTGAGAAATTCAAATTCAAAGGTTTAAATTAGAGTTAAATTCGTACTAACCAATAAAACATGCGGAATAAACAAAATTTGTTCATTAAGCACTTCTCGGAAAATGACAAGGAAATTTTGTTTCGGTAGATTTTTGTATAGAAACGAAGAAATCATAACAAATATCGTTGAAAATAATATCGGAGGGACTGGATAAAGGTGATTGTGAAGAGCATTCTGAAACACTTAATCACTGATAACAGTTATCAGTGATTGATTTACATATACATATAATTTTGAAGATTCGGAATCTAAAGCTGCACAGAATTCAATCGTTTCAAGTTTAAATCTACAAAATACAGATAACGACAGTCAGTTCACAGGCATAGATATTGAATTTCTGTTATTTCGTATAAACTCGTATGAATTAAGGATCGTAATGAGAAAAAAAGAAAACATTACCTTGAATCGATAACACGTACGCTTGAAACGACTTGGAAAGTAACCGTTCGTACGATAAGGAAACAATGGATTTTGTAAAATCCTCTCGGTTGTCGTCGGAACTATCATTCTGTGTGGAAAATAATTGAAATACTTGTCAAAATTACTTAAAATTACACTTTGAGACTACTTCAAAGTGTAATTACACGTTTGTCAGAGGAGCACAATAAATCCTTTTATTGTCAGTGACGAACTTTTTTTGCGAGGCAGACGGTTCCGAGCATTTTTACTGTTTTAGTTTACTTGAATGGTCATACTGCAACGTGACATGTAACATAAAGTCCTTCTAGAAAGGCTATAGGTCATTACTTTCAATTGATCATTAGAGAGTTTTGGCAACCGAACCAGTTCAGTTCAATGTCGCCTTCAACATTCTCTTATCCTCTCTTCCTAGGCTAAATGGATTATTGGTATCGTAACTTTAACCTTTCCTTTATGATTCATTGGCGGAATTGTCTTCTGCACATTGTCCGCTCATAGTGAAACATAAAAGAATCAATGAGCAATAGAATGTCACATAAAACAATAAAATTTAACTATGGAAAAGGAAAAAAAACAAGTCAATAAAGTATTCATGCTGTTTGAGCTCACTTTAAATTTCACGTCTGATATCCTTACCAAATCATAAGAGCAGTTATCATTCCAATGATAATCAAACATTCATTGATTAAAGATAAAGCGTTTAAATATGAGAAAAATGCAACGTTTTGAGTTTCAAAAAAACTTCTTGGCGTTGCTGCTACATTGAAAATAGCCGCAAGTATTCACTTAGAACAAATTAATAACCGAAGAAAAGTGTTCTCATTTGAGCGTGAAATCTTTTGTGAGAGCAAACGTCAATGACAAATGATGCCATCAAAGCAAATTTCAGAGTCGACAGGAAGATCACGAAAATAGTAATTGTGGTGTGATTGCGATTTGCGGTATTCTCTTTTTGCAAAGAAAAGAAAATGACAATGAACTAATTAAATGCATTGTCAATCTCAATCATATCATATCACAGTTATCACAAATACCACTGCTGGAAATTTACTAAAGTTGAAATTTCAAGAAACGGAGAATTGCTTATTTACAGTTCCATCCATCAAAGAGAGAGACAAAAGATCTGTTTGCATTTTATGCTATCAATTTCATGCATTTAAAGAAATTATTGAACTGACTGATTAGATGGATTACTATTTATCACAATTTTATCACTGTCGAGGGGTAACGATGGATGATTGCAATGGTGGAAAGTGGCTCTTCCAACTTTTGGGTAAAGAAAAATGATATTTTGTTGATATTGTGAAGCTATTAGATTTGGTTTACTCTAAATTAGTTGAGACTTCGCAGAATTTTTTATTAATTCGAAAAAAATTCTTCAATGAAAAATCCCAACAACTCCTCTTAACGGTACCTCTTTCTTGCGCTCTCCAAAGATCACTTTAAATTATCAAAACCGTTCTGACGGATAAATTGCTACTCGTACCACTACAGTTTTGAAATATCTAGCCGTGTTGTTGTTATTCACAGCTACTATTTATTGAAAAAGAAGAAACGTTCTTAAAGTTGAATTTGAAAATGGGAATAGCGTGGAGAAGCGTGATGGTACGCTTTGATTTCAGAGTAGTAACAATCCCCACCAATAAACGACATACGTCGTTCCTCTACACTTAAACTAACGAAGTTAGAAAGCGGGTCACATCACACTTTATATACGCTGGTCGTTTTCACCAAAGTTTGTGTGTGTCAGTCCACCACGTACGGTTTTAATTAATCATCAGCGCTGTTGCAGATGTCCCTATCTGTTTTTCATCATTCACACACAACATATTACCCGAACCTTCAATGCCAGTCCGTGACCTTGCGCCACTAACCACCTTGTCACTCAGCACTAACAACTGGGACTTTCTTTTCTTGCATTTTTGCTATTGAGGAAGAGCAGATGAGTGGAAGGATGGCGCAAAAATACCCTTAGACTTTATGGAATTTTTTGCGCCCAACTTTTAAGCCAGAAAGTATAGGAGCGAGTAAGCGGAAGTAATAGGAAATTTGTTGCTTTGTAAGCGAAAACATACATTTCTCAATTTCTTTTTCGTTTCATTTTCCATTTACAAAATTCACTTTTCAAAGTAATTTTTTGCTTGCAATTTATTTAATAAATTGAAATAAATTTCGTCTCTTTTTCTTTTCACGCAGAGAGAGTGTTATTTTCACTGCCTGAAGCGAACCGGTTTTTCATTGAAAACTCCTGTGACAATGAACGACGAAGAAGGAGCTATTCTATCGCAGCATGAATTTCAGTTCCAAATAATACGACACGTCAACATGCGCAGTCCTCAAAACGTATATAAAGAAGAGCTTTCAATATGTTCTAAATTTATGCTGAAATTAAACGAAGAAATAAAATTCAGCAATGCAGTAATTTGCTGGAGCTGTCTGATCAATGCTAACTTTAAAATAGTAAAAGGAACGTAAGACAAAGTTACAAACAAAAAATTTCTTTTTCTGACGTTTGTTTGACAAATGTTCAACTTCAACTTGTAAAAAGTTCCTTCTAACGCGTTCAATACTCAAATGGGCACTCTTTTGATCGCTGCGTTGTAGATGAAACCGATTAATTAAGAAATGCTGCAATAAGAATTAGTTAAATATCCGATCGATCATATCAATTAGATAATCACCTCGCCATCAGAGGACCAAATATGTGTTGTAAGTAATAAGAATTTAATGAGTTGAAATATTATCATTCTCAAAATTAAGTAACAGAAAATTTTTGAGAGAATAAGTCTTCAAGGAAAAGCTATTTATCAATGTCTGCATTAACTGATAAAGCAGCAACGCTAACATCACCATTTCATGATCAGTGTTAAACAGTTCAATATATTATCAACATCATTACTATCTTTTATCAATTTTATAAAGAATCTAATCTTCGAACAATTTATTAGATAACTCAAAATTAAGTTTTCCAAACTATCATTTCATAGTGTTTACTTGACCTGATGTGTCTTATCATAATCACTGATAATGGATGGAATTATAATAGCAGTTTTCTTCACTCCTATTACTGCTATTGCATCATTCAATATTACTATTACCATTAAATTACCTGTTATAAGCTGTTGGTGAGAAAGGATATATTGGAGGGATATTAAGGTGTGTTAAAAATTTGTTTGACTTTGTAAAACAAATATTATGTTTGATGAAAAGCCTTCTTGCCTGCCTCAGTCAACAATGTCAAAAAATCTCGTAGTGCGAGATGAAGTTGAAGCTAAGCTACCACCGATCTTCGTTCACTCTACCATATCACTCATTAGTTAACAAATATCTTCTAACCATACCTTCGGCTTTGATTTTAAAAAATTATAGTTATCATTTTGCTTTTTTGTTATTCGCCTGACGATTGATAAATTTATAGCGAAATGGTCATATCTACCTCTTCACCGATTTAATTCCTCCTTTAAACCTAATTTAATAGTTAAGTGAAGTCGGATTTAAGTGATTGTAAAAGTAATACCAATTACCGAATGTGATTTGCGGAGTTGCAATTTCGTGAAACGACTATGATTGCAACTGTGCCGGAACACGATGATGATGTTACGTGCGCTTCTCTAACCGGACAAAGAGCAGTGCCGGAGAAATAGTAGTTTGAATTGTTTAAAAAACACTCCACAATTCAGCCTGAACGACTTTCAATTTATTAAATTGCAATTCTGGAAACATAGTTGTTCCAATTTTAACACTATGATTAGAATTGACTAATCTATTAAATGCTCAATGATCACATTTGAAGTGCTAATAATCAAAATTCAATTTTACTTGTATGGTTTTGACTGTTTCATTACTTGTACCATTTAAACTAATAAATTATTTCAAAGTATTCGGAGTTCTTTTTCATAAAAACAAATAACAGTTGAATTAATACAATCTGTGCAATGTCTTATCATATCAGTTGGAAGTAAAAACCGTCAATGTTATTCACCCTAAACGCTTTTGTCTGATAAATACTTGTAATTTTAATAAATTTTAATTTCCCGCAAGCCACTATTATCACATTATTTGAACAAATTATCAAAACAGATGAGTATAACACAGTGATAATATTACGAACTGATAATTGTACTACCCGCTTTTTGATTAAAGGCAATTCAAAAGATTTAAACTGCAACCTTCCACAATGTCGGAACATGAAATCGATCCTGGTTGGCAATACCTACGTCAAAGTCAACAACAGGTATGTTGAAATTCAAAGATTTTACAAATTTGAAGAGCAGTAAAATTAGACGATGTGATATCATTTGGTCATCGCATCTCACAAATTCCAATTATATTTTACCGTTTTATTTCTTCGCTGCCTGCTATGATTTCTGTTTAGTTTAATTAGCAACGAAGTACTCAAAACGATTTTTTAGTTTATTACTCCAAAATACTTAATGATCAATTGTTCTAATTGAGTGTGACTTGTGCGTAATTACGTACGCTACTGTTTAGAATTAACTGAAAGTAAAGTTTAATTTCAGATCATCACAACAACATCAAAAAGATTTGATTCGAACATGGTTTGGGTTCCCGATGAAGAAGAGGGTTTTATTGCGGCAGAGATTAAATCAACAAAAGATGATTTCGTTACTCTAATTACTTGCAAAGGAGTTGAGGTTTGAAATTTTTAAATTTGAAAATTGAAGAAAAGAGTGAAATAAAAGTTTGTAGAACATGCAAGTGGCGTAGCAATTACATTTAATAAAACAAATTCATCTTTGTAAATTACGCAAAACTTCTTAATATTCAGATGGAATTACGTGAATTTTAATTTACCATTGGATAAAAGTATTGCAATGATTTACATCATTTTTTCGTATTCAAACAAATTTATAAAATATGCCAATTAAATAAATTTTTATTAAATAAAATATTAGAAGACTGTGAGAAAGGACGAAACGCAAAAAATGAATCCACCAAAGTATGAGAAGACGGAAGATATGGCAAATTTAACATTCCTCAACGATGCATCTGTGCTTCATAACTTACGTGAACGATACTTTTCCATGATGATTTATGTGAGTTTAACTTTTTGCGACAATTTTACTCATACAATGCAATGGATTTATTTCTGAAAATTATGCAAAACTTTAAAATTCAAATAGCACTTGTTAATTTGCTCATTTACTTAACAAAATATTGCTAATTTCACATCATAACATTAGTTAACATGCAAAATGCGTGAAACGTTGTACACTTCACACTTGCATAGATGCCGTGGTGATTTCTGCAAATCGATGTTCAGCTAATTTTTAACGCATTAAAAGATACATTGGCAAATGATCAAATTAACTATCAACGGAATTAAAATAAACATATTTGTTGGGTTAGGCTTATTTGCGCTATCGGCAAAAAGTGCATAACCATAAGTCTTACGTTTTATGCAATCTAAATTGGCTGTTTCCCTTAGCTCGACGGATTTGATAAATTTCACTATAAATTATTAGTTAAGAAATTTTCCTAAATTTTTATTGATAAGCACAGTTTCACTCGAACTGCATGAATTGCCTGATATGATAGAACAAAGTAATTTTTGTAAATTTATTTTATTTGAATATTGTAGTCTAATAACCTATGCCTAAGCAAAGAGAGGAAAGTCCTTCACAGCACACAACGATGATTGTAGTGACAGCTTAGGTAAGAAGTAAGCTAAAGTTCAACAATCGCAGATGTGCCAATTGATAATGAAAGGCTAGAAGCGGGCAAGATGAAAAGAACTGAGTAACATAAGGTAAAAAAATAGTTAATGGTGAAATTGAAATTAAATATATTTGTAGAAATTAAATTTGAATAATTTAAAAACATCTTGACAACTAAGATAAATTAGCAATTATTTGTTTGATTAGATATTTTATTACATATACCACTGCTAGTGTTTTTTCCTTCGGATGTTTGCATTGCAAAATATTTGCAAGCTCAACTTTAACTTTAAAGCTTTTGTACACGAAGAAAGAGAGTTTGTCAAATACCACCAATCACTTGAACACCACTTCGATCCTCAAGTAAATCCGGTTTTCCTGACAGAAAAATTTGCACTCAAGTAATTTTAGAATAAAATAAAAATTTAAGTATATTCCCAAGTTATTTTCAGAATTGTTTGAAGACAGTTATCAAATTGAAATATTTAAATTCGACAGGAAATTGAATAGATAGCTTTCTAAATTAATACATCCAAATTATGTAATTGAAATTAATTAACATATCCGATAGGATAGCAAATATTCTTCTGCCAAGAAAGCAATGACCCATGAAAAGATCATCGCTAATAAGCATCGTAGTAAAAAAAAAGGAACAGAGCGTTTAACGGAGGCGAACTTCAATTTTATGGTTTGTAGAAAATTTAGAAAGCATTAAAAATTCCTTAAAAAAATCTAATTTCAATAGAATTTACCTGGAAATTTACTTAGACAACACACATTTTCAGACATATTCAGGTCTATTCTGTGTGGCTATTAATCCTTATAAGCGTTTACCAATTTATACAGAAAGTATTTGCAAAATGTACGTCGGAAAGCGTCGCACTGAAATGCCGCCCCATCTGTTTGCTATTTCTGACGAAGCTTATAGGAATATGATTAGTGGTAATTTTTTCAAAATTTAAAATTTAGATCATAAATTTGAATCATACAGTAAGGGAAAGATCTCATCCTTTCGAACAATTCTCAAAAAGAGTGAAATCTGAAGAAGTAGGCTTTCATCGCTGAGTTGTGACAAAAAATGCTTGTCACTGATAGTGCTAGCTGTTGTGATAACTTTCATAGACATAAAAAGTTAAAAATAACTTCACTTTTTTCTTCAATTTTATTTTTTATTGAAGCCAAGAGGTGTTAAACATACAGGTTATCTATCATTGTCTCATAAAATGCAATATTTTTTAAACTAATCAGAGAATTCCAGATCAAAGAAATCAATCATTGCTGATAACCGGAGAATCAGGAGCAGGAAAAACAGAAAATACAAAAAAAGTTATCGCTTATCTTGCTATTGTTGGTGCGCCACACTTACAAATGTACGTCTCATTTCAGAATTTAAATAATGAATGTAAAAGTATGTAAAACATAATAAATATTGAAAATTTAAATTTGAACTTTCTTAATTATTTTAGCAATTCTGAAAAGAGTGGCAAGGAGAAAGCTTCTATTGAAGATCAAATTGTACGCACTAATCCGGTACTTGAAGCGTTTGGAAATGCAAAAACTGTACGGAACAATAATTCGTCACGTTTCGGAAAATTTATTCGGATTCACTTTAATGCAGGCGGTAGAATTGCTGGAGCTGATATAGAACACTGTAATCAGTCATTGTGTATTCTTTCTCATTGCTTCTTCAATTTTTACGTCATCTGTTATCAAATCAATTTGCATACTAAGCGAGAAATGATCTATCGGATCTCTTCAATACAACCATCAAGAAACTTTCCGGAGAATTCCACTACCCATCTTTATTTCTGTAAAGAGACTGTCAGATTTGCTTATAATTCCACCATTAATTACAGATCTACTGGAAAAATCCAGAGTTATCAATCAGGCGCCGGGCGAACGCTGCTATCATATCTTTTATCAGATTATGTCCGGTCAAGTCTCAGGATTGAAAGGTAAAATCACATCCTTCAATTATCCATTAAAAGTAGAAAATTCAATAATTTATTAGGAATGAATTGAACTGTTTGCAGAGAAGTTATTTCTCACACGCAAAATAACTGACTACCACTTAATTTCTCAAGCTGAAGTGACCATCGATGGCGTGGACGATAAGGAAGAAATGCAAATAACTGACGTAATTTGAAATTTAATATCTAATTTTGAGTGATTTTAAATAATACTTAATAAACACTCTACATTTTTGATGTATTTCATCATTTTCACTCTCAAATTACTTAACTTTTTAAATTTGAATTCTATTAGACGTAATTTCGCCAGGAATCATTTGATATTATGCATTTTGCTGAGCAAGAAAAGCAAGACATATTTGCCTTAGTGGCTGGCATTATGCATATGGGCGAAATTAAATTCAAACAGCGACAAAGAGAGGAACAGGCGGAATGCGAAGATTATCAAGGTAATTTCATCAGAAGTTCAAGTGCTGTGAATTTAATTAAATTCATAATTTATGCTGTAATGGAGTGAATCACATTTAATCAAATTTAAAGTTGCCTACTTGCTATTTCAATTCCATAAATGCACAATTAGCTCCAAGAAGTGACAGCTCAATGAATCATTGATAAATTGATAAGGTGTGATATTTTGCAGAAGGTAATTTGGCTTGTAAATTGTGGAAGGTTGACGCGGATAATTTCATTTCTTCATTGCTAAAACCTCGTGTAAAAGTTGGCATGGAATGGGTAAACAAAGGTCAAAATCTCGAACAGGTTGGATATTTTGCGATTATTTAATCCAATTATAATACACTAAATTATTAATTCTTATTTTTTAATTAAAATTAAATTTCTAGGTGAATTGTGCTGTAGGCGCGTTAGCAAAAGCGATATATGCGCGAATGTTTGCATGGCTAATTAAGAGATGTAATAAAACATTGGACGCACAAGATCGTAGCCGTGATTTTTTCATTGGTGTACTCGATATTGCTGGCTTTGAAATTTTTGATGTGGGAAATTTAACATTAGAAATTTGAAATTGCATTTAATATTTTAAAATATTCATTAAATCCTTAATATCACTTAATTATTGCAATAGAAAGAAGAGTTGTAAGTGTTGCAGTGTTCATTTCAGTTTAACTCATTTGAACAGTTATGGATTAATTTTGTAAATGAGAAATTACAACAGTTTTTCAATCATCACATGTTCGTTCTCGAACAGCAAGAATATCAGAGTGAGGGAATTCAATGGAAGTTTATCGATTTTGGTTTAGATCTTCAGGCGTGTATTGAGCTGATTGAAAAGGTTGAACAGTTCCTCATTCTTATCCACTCAGATAAACTTTTTTTTTCAAATTTCACAACACTTCGGTCTCCTTTGATTTCGAACAATTGTCTTTTAAGCCACTCGGTATTATTTCAATGATGGACGAAGAATGCATTGTACCAAAAGCATCTGATTTTACATTGGCGCAAAAAGTCAACGATCAACATCTCGGAAAACATCCGAATCTGCAAAAGCCCAAGCCACCGAAGGGAAAACAGGTTTGTTATTAAGTAAAAGAATGAAAAATAACTTGTAAATTTACAAACTTTTCATCCTCTGAAAATTTTAATTCAAAATTTTGAAGAAAATTATGCAAAATAACTGCATTATCAATTGACAAGAGATAGTATACTCTAATCTTATCACTTAAGATTTGCTGCCAATCATTGTAACCAAACGTTCCAGGTGTTAAAAATTTTAGGCTGATGCTCATTTGGCTATAGTACATTATGCAGGTACGGTACGTTACAATGTAACAGGTTGGCTAGAGAAGAACAAAGATCCGCTTAACGATACTGCTGTGAGCGTTTTAAAAGCAAATACTGGAATGACCTTAATGACGGAAATTTGGGAAGATTACAAAACGCAGGAAGATATTGCTAATTTAGGTTAGTTATTACTGCATGAATATTTTGGTAAAAATTTAAAAAAAAATAAATGTTGGAATAAAATTTATTAAAAACACTCTCAACTTGCTAAATTTTCTAATAATTTTAATAATGAATTTTAATAATGAAATTTTCTAATGAATTATTTATACAGTAACAACATAACTTTTGTTTTAAATTTTGAAATAATTCTTATTAATTTAATATGTATCATATAATTTTGGATCGAAATTATACGTGTGAAGTTAGTGTATGTTCAATTGAGTGTTGTAATTTAATTCCAAAAAAAGAATAATTTAAAATTGAATTAAAAAGCAATCAAAGTTGCAGCCAAAGATGGTAAGAGAAGCAAGAAGAAAGGTAAATCAGCTTCATTTATGACTGTTTCAATGATGTACCGCGAATCGTTGAACAGTTTGATGACAATGCTCTACAAAACTCATCCACACTTTATTCGTTGTATCATACCAAATGAGAAGAAACAATCAGGTGTTCTACCTGTCATAAAATTTTTTAACATTTTTAAAACTTAAATTTGTTTTGCTATTTTTAATATTTCAAATATGTTGCAGGCGTAATTGAAGCTTCATTAGTTCTTAATCAACTTGCTTGTAATGGCGTACTTGAAGGTATTCGAATTTGTCGCAAAGGTTTTCCAAATCGCACCTTACACGCTGACTTTAAGCAAAGGTATTAATAATTCTTTTTAAGCATAACGTCATCATTTCGACCGCTTTTAATTAAAATGTCGCAAATGAAGATCTGTCTTCGTTGTGATAACGATCATTTGCACGAAAGACTACCGATAGCTTCTCACTGTTATTGATTGGATTGGAACAAAAGTTTAACTAATTTCTGTCCAACAATGTCAACTCAAATTAGATATGCTATTTTGGCTGCTGAAGAAGCATCTACGGAAATTGGTCTTAAGCAATGTGTTACAAAAATGTGCGCAAAATTAGAAAAAAATGGAACATTGAGATCTGATGACTACTGCATTGGATATACAAAGGTTTGTTTGTGAAATTTTTTTCAAAAATATTTTTACATAGATACTTCAAGAACAGCGCTAAACTAAAGTTTACAAAAGAAAAATTAATTTTACAAACTAAAAAACTAGCAGTTTTAATTAAGGTTAAAATTTAAAATTCCTTCTACTTCTAGGTCTTTTTCAAGGCTGGCATCTTTGCACATCTCGAAAATCTCCGAGATGAGGCCTTATCAATTGTAATAACCAAATTTCAAAATGCGTGCAGATACTATCAAGCACAATGTGATCTACGCCGTAGAATACAGTGGAAGTGGGAATGCTCACATTACATTTCAAAACACTATATTATCAATTTTCCTAAAATTAAAAATCTAAAGTTAAAATTGAAAATCAAAATTAAAAGATTGGAATTCGGAAAATAAAAAAATGAGGATTATCTTCCACTGTGATTTTGACCAATATCTACGTCGAAGAGTGAAAATAGTAATTAGTTGTCGTTTAGAGCTAGTGCCTTATTGTTGCAACGTAATATTCGTGTGTGGTGCACATTGCGTAATGAGAATTGGTTCAAGCTGTACGGACGTGTGAAATCATTAATTAAAGGAAGTGAGAAGGTGAAAGCACTTACTAATAAGTATCTCAATTTGTTCAGCAATAAAATTAAATCGAACATTTCAACAAATTTGGTCAATAATTTTTAGTTTTACTCGTAAATAAAGGGAAAGTAAAGAAGTATTTTATCGTTTGATATTGAGAAATAATCTGAAAAATTTCTGCTTCTGCAGAATAAAGAATTTGAAGTGTTGCAAAAGAAAGTGAAGGAATTAGAAGAGAATTTTAATTGTGAAAAGAAACTACGCATGGAGAAGGAATCGGAAATAGCCGGATTGACGATTGAAAACCAGCAACTTTTCCGACAACTTCAACAGGAGAGGGATGATGTAAGTACAGAAGAAGTAAGGGTTGCTAAATATTTGACTCAGAAAACCGACACTGAAAAACAGGTAAAAACGCTTTTTCCCTTTTTTTTAAACTAAGAACTTTACTGTTATCTTCAGCGTAAACATTGAAATTGGAAATTAAATTTACATTAAGTCTCGAATCGAGCAGTAGAAAATGTTGAAATTTCTGCTTCACTTAAATTTTCATATTTATTTCTAAAATGAAACATTTTCTTCTAACTATAAAGTACTATTTGTTTCGTCGTCGCTTTCATCAGTAATTGTTATCATTTTATCACAAAATGTTAGTGATAAGGAAATAATTTACAGTTTGCTTATGTAAAAGAACAGCTTGCCGAACAGAAAGAGAGGAATGCGACTTTATCGAAAATGAAGAATGAAATGGAGGAGGACAACGAAAGTTTAAGACGTACAGTTGCTGAACTGGAAGCCACTTGTAAAAGGCTTGAGCAGGACAAACGAGTCAAAGATCATCAAAACCGATCTTTACAAGTTGCTGATTTTTTTCTGCGTCATTCTTTTTAGATGCTACTTTTTCGCGCATTCTTTTTTTAAGATCAAATCAAAGCCATATGGATGAGTCATAGAATTAGAACGATTTTTACGTTGTTGTTTTTGAGGATGAAATCAGATCGCAGGATGAAGTAATCGCAAAAATCAGCAAAGAGAAAAAGCAACAAGAAGAGGTTTTGCTATTACAAACTTCTCCTTCACATTTAATTGAAAACTTTGTGAGGAGTTGTTTAAATTCGGAATTATTGTATTTGTACAGCAAACTAATTTTACTGCAGATATTTTAAACCAAATTTGAATTAGATGATTCTTTTAAAGCAAATATTTTGATAAATTAATTGATTATGACTTTCGCCATCAACAGACAAATCGTAAACTTCTGGAAGAAGTTCAATCTGAAGAAGACAAAGTAAACCATTTGAACAAAATACGAAATAAATTGGAACAAACAATGGATGAGATGGCGGATAATTTGGAACGAGAACGACGAATACGTCAAGATGTTGAAAAATCAAAGCGTAAAACGGAAGGAGAGCTAAAGATTGCTCAAGAAACCGTTGATGAATTCATAAAGCAGAAGCACGACATGGAAAATGCACTTAAAAAGTAAATCGTTTACGACTGATTGCATTCTTTGCGTGACCTCATTTCATTCACTCTTCAATGACCAACTTCCGCCTTCAAAGAGAATTAAGCACCTTATTAATTTTGACAATTAATTGTGTTTTAACGAAATTGCTATAGCGAATATTGCTTTGAGTGTTAATAGAAAATTTTTCAAAATTGATAAGCTTTTGCTAAGAGGAAATAGTTTATGAAGGAAAGATATTGAAATAGCTTCAATGCTAAGTCGTATGGAAGATGAACAATCGATGGTAAACAAAATACAACGTCAACTAAAGGAGCAAATTGCGAATTACCACGAACTTGGAGAAGAACTTCAGGTTGAAAGGCAAGCGAAACAAAAGGTCAAGCGCTGTCGTACTTTGTAAATTCTAGAAAAATCTAAAAAATTTGATTCACTTCAACTTAGCTAACATTTCACAATTCACAGAAATAGTTTTTGTTCCTTTAAATACATTAAAGCAATAGTTGCTGCACGAAAATTCACTGACCTTTAAAATTTTTCAAGTAATACGTGACCTGTTACAAATAATTTAAGCAACATAATATCGGTAGATTATTAAAATAACTTTAGGAACATTTGAAATTTGCATCAATTATCACGAAAAGTGCGCCAAATCTCTTCCCATTATAAATTCTTTGCATTTATGATTTCGAATTAAAATTTTCGACGCAGAAATATTTAAAAGGCTGAGAAAAGTCGTAGTGAAATGCAAAAAGAACTTGAAGTGCTTAGCGATCGCCTTGATGAAGCAGGTGGTGCAACACAGGCGCAAATTGAATTGAACAAGAAACGCGAAGCCGAATCGGCTAAGCTTCGTCGAGATTTGGTTAGAAAATGCTTATATCTTCGATTTAATACAAGTGTATATGACTTATGAACTTTCACCTTTCCACCAATCGAACTTTTTTATTCAGTTTTTGAATTGTGTTTTTTTTAAACAAAATTTACTACGACATTATGTAAGAAGCTTGTTCGAATTAAAAATGTGTTTGTCGTCGCAGATAACTTTTAATATAAGCATAAGAGTGGAAGTAGTGCTACAGTTACTTACGTTAATAATTGCATAATTTGCAGGATGAAATATCGCTAAACGCTGAAACAGCGCTTGCTAATCTACGTAAAAAGCACAACGATGCAATGGCGGAGCTTTCTGAGCAGTTGGATAGTGTCCAGAAGGGACGAGTCAAGTTAACTTTCTTCTGACATACTTTAGGCTTAACAAACGTGTCTTTAGAATTCTTTAAAAGAGAAAAAAGTGGAATTTTTTTAAAATGAACTTTGCAAACTTCCAATAATCAAAATTTAGAATGGAAAAAGAAAAAGGCTCGTTGCAACGAGAAATTGATGATTTGCGAAGTCAATGTGATTTAGAAGTTAAACAACGCCAAAATGCGGAGAAACTTGTCAAACAGGTTGAATTCAGAAAAAATTTTTAATAAAATGTTTAACACTTCTGGAATTTTGCATTAACTAAGTTTTAGTTGGAAGTACAACTAGCAGATGCTGACCTGAAATTGGATGAACAAACACGAAATTTGCAAGAAGCTATTGCGAGCAAAAATAGATCGCAAATTGAAGTCAACAATATCAGCAAGTAATGTCGAAAATTATTATCATTGAACACTGAATGTTTTTGTTCTTCTCTTATTAATAAGGTTTAGCAGAAAAGAGGAGAGAGAAGCGATAAAAGGTATGGCCTTATCAATGATATTAAAAAAATTTGAATGAGAAATGGAAAAATGATGAAACGATCTTACCGAAGAAGTGAACTGAAGAAGCCTTCAGTTTCCCATACAGAAGGAACTTTTCAGTCAACTGGAACATTACGAAAATCAGGTGACATTGTTAAAACGTAACAAGCAACAGTTGATCATGCAATTGGAAGAAGTAAAACGACAGTTAGAACAGGAATCTCGGGAAAAGCATTCCTTTAATTCACAGGTATATCTATGCATTCATTCAGTGATTGCTCTCCCCAAATTTAATAAAAAAAATTCAAAAAGTGAAATTTAGCTGTCAAATTTACAATTGGAGTGTCAGCAACTTCGTGATACGATAGATGAAGAATTGAATAAGAAAACTGAGCTTCAAAGATTACTCTCGAAAGCCAATGCAGAAGCACAGCAATGGAGAGCTCGATATGAAGGTGAAGGGATGAATCGATCGGAGGAACTAGAAGAGGCTCGGTACTTTACAAAAATCTTATTACATTTGAATCAATGATGCATTCGTAATTATTAGTTTTCAATTGTTTATCAATTTATTATCAGTGATAATACGTTTATCAGCAGTGCTTCATTTAATTAAAAATATTTTTGAGGCGTAAATTGCAAGTGAAAGTGCAAGAAATGCAAGAAACATCAGAGGCAGCAAAAAATCGTATTAATTCACTAGAAAAAGCTCATCTACGTTTGACTCACGAACTTGAGGACACGCAAATGGATGCTGACAAGGTAACTGATAGTTACCTGCATTTTGCATACCTTACTGTTGTTGTTATCAATTTTATAATGGCTCTATAACATTTTTGTGGTTTTATAAAGGCAAAATTATGCAATTTTACAGTTTCAATTTCATGAAAATAATGTAATTAACTAAGAAAGAACGTTGCAACACTTCACGCATTCGTAATTATTAGGCAAACAATCTTGCAAATTCTTTGGAAAAGAAGCAAAAAGCATTCGACAAAACGATCGAAGAGTGGAAGCGAAAATGTAATTTGCTAGCAGAGGAACTGGAAGGAAGCCAAAGAGAGGCACGAGGTGCGGCCACCGAACTATTCAAACTTCGCAGTACAGTGGCGGAGACAACAGAACAGGTGAGATGCTCTGTTCTTCATTAACTGCTTCATTAAAATGAATAATCGGAAGGTTAATTTTTGTAATTTCGATGAGACAGCACATCAATGAAAAAGCGACCGACAAGAAAGTTACTGAGAGATTCATTGTAAATGTTTAGATGGAAGCATTACGACGAGAGAATAAAACGTTAACGGAAGAGCTAAAAGAGCTTACTGATCAGCTTGGAGAAGGAGGGCGAAATTTGCATGAATTGCAGAGACAGAAAAAGGAATTAGAAATGGAAAGGAATGAACTTCAGGTTACTCGGCAAAAATTATAATTGAAATTTACAATTCTATAAGTTTCCAATAATTTTTTCCCAATTAAAAAAAAAATTTTGATCCAACTCTCAGTGAGAAATATTCAGCAAGCATTGGAGGATACTGAAAGTGCACTGGAAATCGAAGAGAATAAAGCTTTACGAGCACAAACTGAAATTTCACAAATTCGATCAGAAATTGAACAACGTGTAAATGAGAAAGAGGAAGAATTTCAAAATACACGGAACAATCATCAAAGAGCTTTGGAAAGCATGCAGGTTCCTCCTCAATTCATAGTCTCATTATTTTTTTAAATTACGCTCTTTTAAATGTTCCTCAACTTCACTCAGTAATTTATACCAATATTATTTAACTCGTAATTCGCTGAAATTTTTTGTCTTCATCCTTGCTTTTTTGTTTTTTCCTAAATTTTCAAAATTAGAAAGATAAAATTTAGGATGATATGTTGTAAGCTAAATTTTGCTATGCCTAATACGATTGATACTTAGGCTTCGATGGAAGCAGAATTACGAGCCAAGGCTGATTTGCTTCGTGTGAAAAAGAAATTGGAATCAGATATCAGCGTAAATCAATTTCTTGATTACATCTCATAGCAAAGTGGATTCCTTTCTTTTTTTATCTAAAAATGAATTGTTGATCAGGAATTTGGATTTGAAAGTAACAATAGACATTGGATTTTCAGGAATTGGAAGTGGCACTGGATCATGCTAATCGTGCCAACATAGATGCTCAGAAAACAATTAAACGTTATCAGGACAATGTACGTGAATTACAGGTTATGAAATTTCCTATTATTTTATAATCGAAACACACAAGAGGAAAGCTATCATCCTACCTTCCCACTGTGTCGCACAGTTATTTACTTTTCATTCATTGATGTTCATTGAAAATTATATGAGAAAGTAGGACTGCTTTTTTTCTGCTGGAACTACACCTTTTCCTGAACATACGAGGATTGGAAGAAATTTAGTGGGAATTTTAACATTCAAATTTTACAGGACAATGTAATTAAGCTAAAATTTTTACGTTTGGTAAAGTAGTAATAATTTTGTAAAAATTTTGATGACAGACTCAAATCGAAGATGAACAACGCCAACGTGATGAACTGCGAGAACAGATCAACGTTGCAGAAAAACGTGTGCACGTATTACAGTCGGAAAAGGAAGAATTGATTGGAACACTTGAGCAGGTTGACAAGAAATAAATTGTTGATGTTGAAATTGAATAACTTTTATACTTTCAAGTTTGCTATACACACTTCTCACATTCAAGCTTATCAGTCAAATTAAGATAAGGCTGTCAAACATACTTTGGCGTCGTTGAAATGCTTAGGTTGATAAGTAATAGTTAAAATTCTATTGCATAGTATTAATTGAAAGTGACAGATTCTTTTATCAAATCAGTTTGAAAATTGTGCAAAGTTTAAAAGCTATAGTCTACATGTATCCTGTTTTGTAGATCAACGACAAATTTTATTTCTAAAGGTTTATTGGGAATTTAATGCTAATTGAAGAGTAAGCAAAGGAATAGTAATTGATGAGTGAGGTTTCAATGCCATTACAGTAAGCGATACGAGCAGTACAACGTGGTCGTTACAGTGAGTATGAGCAAATAGTTATTAACGATGAGGTTGAGGATGATGTGGTGGCAAACGTCAGAGAAGAGCTGAACAGTGCTTGAACAAAGAATCACATCCCACCAGTATACGTGTAGGTATGAGTGGGAGTGAATTAATGGTATCGGGTAACTTGGAGTTAAATTGTAAGTAGCTGAAACGTAAGGAAGAATTTACATTCAGTGATGAAATTGAGGACTATGGATGCATAGGTGAGGGTAGAAATATCAAAGATCGTGTGCAGTGAGTCGGTTATGTGAGGAAACTTACAAAAACGGTTAATTGCCTTATTTGGTGCTAAGATTGATGACAGAAGGTAATTGTAACCAATCCCTTTGTTAATTAAATGACGAAAGCTTATGGATGGCTATAATCTCTTCCGTTAAACTCATTTCCGATTTCCGACATGAGAACTGGCACAATTTTTCCGTTTGGTTCATGCTGCAAGATAAGTTTAAGATCAGTTATTACAAATGAGTTAATTTAGGCCGAGCGAATTCGTCGCCAGGAAGAGCAAGAAGCTGCTGATGCAAAGGAAACAGTGAATTCTTTAACTCAAAGTAATTACTTGCTGTCGGCTACGAGAAGAAAATTGGAATCCGAAATTCAGGTTTCAATATTTTATGAAAATTTTTGAAATTTATGAAAACTCGTGGTAATGATTTGTTTGATAAATTGTGAGCAATTATTAAATTCCTGCAAAACGGTTTTTATTGCATATGATATTTGTGACAATACTGTATACCTTTGGTGTAAAGTTACACTTTCGCCAAACTTTCGAATGTCATTGTTTGAATTTTACATTTAACATGCGAATTTAAAATGTTATTAATTTCATTCCTTCGATCGTTCACTAAAGGGACAAGTAATTTTGCTTAATTCTCAATTTCCTTGCAAAAATAACAACAAGTAATTGGAGAAATTACTGAATTCATTTCATTCAAAAATTAGTAATAAATTTAGTAATTTCCAATTCTAATTCATTTAAATAATTCCGTTTCCTTCCAAAAGTTTCATTTTAATGCGATTTTACTTTTACATTCAAACTTTTTACTCTTTGCTGATAGTTCAACTTTGTTTCACATAATAATTGCATGTTTAGCTGTAAAGGTTCTTTCTAAGCTGTTTACTCAAAAAGAGATACTTTACTGTTAATATTTTTGCAAAGTATTACTTTTCAGCAACTGCATGGCGAACTCAATGAAACGTTTAGCGAATTAAAAAGTACCGATGAGAGGTGCAAGAAAGCGGTGATGGACGCAGCGAAATTGGCGGAAGAATTACGAACGGAGCAGGAACATTCGCAGAACATCGATCGACAACGGAAGGGACTGGAATCGCAGATGAAGGTTTACTGTATTTGCACAATTACTGCAAATTTCTTCTCGTAAAAAAATGTGTGAAATTAAAGAAAATAGTGCAAAGAGGAGGTAAGAAGAAAGTAAGAGATAATGAAGGAATGCAATTATAACACAAACTTCTGAATTTTTTTTAAGGAAATGCAAGCACGTTTGGATGAGATGGAAGCAATAGCAGTAAAAGGTGGAAAACGTATGTTAACTAAGTTAGATCAACGTGTGCGTGACCTTGAGGTCGAATTAACGGATGAATGCCGACGTCATGCAGAAACTCTTAAAAATCATCGAAACAGAGAACGAAAAGTACGAGAACTTCAAGTTCAAGTGGATGAAGACAAGAAAAGTAATGAAAGGATGTATGGTCTCATCGAAAAGATGCAAACCAAAATTAAAACTTACAAACGCCAATTGGAGGAAGCGGTCGGTATTGATCGTTCAGTTTAAATTTATTTATTTTATCTTCGTATGCTACAATTGCTTAGTTTTGAATGCTTTTTTTCTGATTATCACAGCTCTGAAACATTTCAATTTAAGCTATCCTACAAATAAAACCTAAATAGACTTGTACGACAACCTGTTCCATATCCTAATTTTTTCCCGAACATGCGTGATGTCAATTTGATTTAGGAACAACTAGCTGCTCAAAATCTTAGCAAATATCGTCAAATGCAGCATATGCTTGAGGATGCGGAAGAACGTGCTGATATTGCGGAAAATTCACTGACGAAAATGCGTGCCAAGTACCGCGCCAAACTTCCACCTGCCAGTGGACGTATCGCACATTCGGTATGATTTTATTCCATTTTAATGAACTACGAATTTAGCTTAGAGCCTTTCTGCGTGATCATCGCAATAAATACCTTCATTGCTACTTTTACAATGAAATTTTACGCTTTTCAATATTTTTTCTAACTTCTAAAATTTAATATTCAGATGTCAAATGTTGCTATCACAGCGCAAACACCGAACACTTCAGAAGGATCGTAAGCGACCTGAAAAACTGATAAACCTCAATAACCTTTTTCACATAATTCAATAACATAACTTTTCATTCTCAATGGAAAATTCCATCTTTTAAAACTAATTTTCTGTTCCATTTATGATTGCCACTTCCAGTCGGTAATTCTCAACTATTCACCGTTTCTTACCTCAT
Organism: Litomosoides brasiliensis; assembly: GCA_013365375.1. Classification (NCBI taxonomy): domain Eukaryota; kingdom Metazoa; phylum Nematoda; class Chromadorea; order Rhabditida; family Onchocercidae; genus Litomosoides; species Litomosoides brasiliensis. The sequence goes on along the minus strand of JABVXW010000015.1, from coordinate 36,950 downwards.
TGATAAATACTTTCATCAAAAGAGCTTGGCTTACAGTTAAAACAATTTCCATTTTAACAATCAAAAAAAGCACCGCTCTTTTATTTTGAAAAGATTAAAAAATTATTTCTGCAAATTTAATTCAATCTTAACGTGGCGTCACTGAATGTCATGCCAGATCGATGTGGGCATTGAAGTTTAACTAAAATTCAGAGGAACAAAATTAGCAAAATCTTATAACACTGATTACACTGATTAACAGGTAATGTGCCAATTTCATGTTTTTTTAGAAGTGATGTTGTTTGTCTACTTTTTAACACCAAAATAATTTTAAAGTTAATTTTTGATTTACTGTTTTTCAAAAAAAATTTAATGACATCATCTCTGCCGGAAGTCGTCCTTATCACTAATCATTCAATCATCTTTCGCACCAGCACACATTCTTGCGCAACATTGATGAAGTATATTAAATTGGCTTAAATTAAGTCGTTGTAAATGTCAACATCACTTGGTTCATTAATTAAATTAAGATAAGGCTACCAAACACATTAAGATGTTGTAAAATGTTCAGATTGATAGTATTGCGTAGTATTAGTTAAAACTGATAAAGATTATTACAAATCAGTTATCACTCCGAATGATCCTCCATCAACTGCTTCCTTTATCAAATTAGTTTAGAAATTGTGTAAAGTCTAAAGGCTGTAATCAAAGGTAAAACATTCTCGAACTCATTTGCATAATATTTGTTTTGTTTTAAAACTTACACCTAAATATTTTTCCATTTTCTAAAATTAGTAAAAATATTTTTTTCTTCACTTTTCAAGAGCCTTACGTAATGTAAAGAGAGATTGCTGTAATTGTGAGTTTTATATATTTATCCTCCAACAATGAGATTATTCTATTTTAGCAATGGCAAATTGCTTGCACTTATGGACTTCAAATGTCTTATTAATTAGTTAGTTAGACTAATATCAATTTAACTACTAACTAACTGGTCGTATAGCATTTTAGAGACTAACTTAGTCTATGAGATAATCATATATCTTGCAATTGGATACTTCTAAATATGAAGATCAGATGCTCGAAGAGATCATTTATTTTCTCAACACGAAGATTCTATTAAACTAAAAAAAGAGAGAATGATTGTTATAATTGTGATGTAATGTATTTTGTTAAAATTAATTTTTAAAATATAAACGCTGCTGGTTGTAATGAAATGCCTATGAATGAGAAGGCACATTAAAGGGCCTGTCATCTGACAATCCTAGCAAATATCATAAACGATGATTTATTCGAAGAAATGGGCATGGCTATTAAGTGGAAATTTAGAAATCTAAATAATTCCCTATAATTTTCTCCGTAATAATCGCTTTATATTGAAGTAAATAAAGTCTGAAATTCATTTCAGCTATTTATTAAATGCAAATTTCAAGCGATCAAATTTATTCTAACTCCTTGCTTACTGTGCAACATTTTATGCCAACACTCATTTATCTATCCTCCTCAAACGCTATTCTTAATTAAAAAATTGATCTGTCAAATTTTACGAAATTTCAGGACAGATGTAATTGTTTGATAACAATGTGAGATTGCTGAGTAATTGAACTCAACAACAATAACAATGTGTTGAAATAAAATGTTGAAAGTTCAAACGTAATGTTTGAACATTTCGTTGTCTCTTTCATCAGCGATTTCTTATTTGTTGTCATTGTAGTTTTAAGCTAAAATCTTCAATTTAGGTGATTTTACAATTTAATTTGATAAAGCCCGAACTGTTCAATTTGCAACCTTTTCGATGAGATTTAAAAAGAAAGGAAACGATACCGTTAATTTCGATATTATCATCTTCTCAATTAATAAGAATCAATTAAAAATGTCACTTCAAAAGCTAAAAATGATAATTTAATTTAGATGAAAAAGTTTCCAAAATATTAACATTGCACATTTTTACTTTTCTTTCTTTTTAATTTGAGATGATGCTACTTCAGTTCATTCCGATATGCGTGCATTTCGCAACTAATCGTTCATTTCGAGAACATCAATTCACCAACAAAACGAATTTTGCAATTTTAGCACTCACAAGCTAACATCACTAAGTCTTAAAATCACAACAAATTGATTTAATCAATGATTTGTTGCCCAAAAATGTCTTTCTTAAAAATCTATTACAATTCAAATAAGCAGTATTTGTTTAAAAAAAATTCTATCAAAGCAATTTAGTAACTTCTACAATGCTTTCTTCAGCTCTTAATATTTAAGTAATAATTTAAAGGTAAGCTTATAATATTAAGGTGTTAATTAATTCAGAGAGGAAATGATTTCTTTGCAACAGACCTTTTTCATCTTTTCACAGTTCCGATCGATGAATGAATTGAAAACTCTAATAGATTGCTAAGAAACAATCGGAAAGCCATGTTCAGAGGTTTATAATTGATGGTTACCTTTATAATGAAATAAAGCTATTATTGCAAATAGAAAGATTGCATGATGCGTGCACGCAATGTGCACGCAAGGAATTACGCATGCAATTGCATTGCTATCATTTTCATGCAAAAATATAATTGCAAAATATACTTTTTGATGCAATAAACGGCATGCTATGAGTTACAAGCTTCTACGTACATATTCTAAAATTACTTTTAATTTCTGCTAATTTCAGGAGCTCTACCAGTTCGGTCTTTTGCTTGATCAGTTTTTGATCTCATCGGAAATTTTCTTCTATTCCATTCAACTTATCATTGCATAGATTGAAAAGATCCGGTCGAAATGTATTTAACAGCACAGTTGCAGAGATATGTGGACGGAATTAGGGAGGATTGATTTAATGCGAACATTTCATAAATAGCGATGGTCATGAGTTTCCGGAAGGAAAGAATTGAGACGTTCGGTGATTCATTAATTAAGTAAAATATTACTCGAATTTAACATAATAGCACAGAAAAATAATTTTGAGATTGATATTGCACATTTCGTAGGCTCAGGCACAACATCAGTTTGAATGCAAATGTAAACGAACGCATTGATTTTGAAATTGAAATGGAACGGAAACGAATCCAATAATTTGTTCAAATAATAAATCAAATGAATGATAGGAAGAAACAATAAGGAAGAATAAGTCAAATAACATTGAAAGAACTAAAATGATTCAGCAAAAAGGGAAATATTGAAATTTGATGGCAGTCAGCTTCAACATCATATAACGGCTTAATGGTTTCAAACTCAGGCCTTAAGATTTGAGAGTTAAATTTAATTTTAAAACTTTGATACAGTTTTCTTCTTGTTTAGTTATTATAAATATGGTTTTTTTTCATACCATCAATAAAATTCAGGTAACTCGGATGACTTCCAGAATGCGAGAAACAGTGATTGCAGCAGCTACTTCCACTTCATCTCTGAAAGTGCCGTCGTTAATTCTTATGAAACGCCGTGGCAAACCTGTCGAGCACAACCAGCAGAACGAACCGATCAGTCCCGTGTATTCTCTACCGCAAGGAATCAACGCTACAACATATAATACTACCTGTGTGTCGCATACTGATCACCTTCAAGTGCAGCAGAATATGTTAGTTATATTTCTTATCCAAAAAATATTTGGAATACTGCTGGTAGGGCGTGAAAGTTGCAAATGATATTTACGTGAAATTACTCGGATCGTAAGTGGTATTCAGGTAAATATCAACCCATACAGTAATCATTTTATCAATAAATTTTAGTGAGATAGTGCAGTATTCCTTTTTAATCGGTTTCTCTTATTTATTTTTAAAAATTAAAGAAAAAAAAGGACGAAAGAGTAAAAGAAGGGAGTTAATGATAAATTACAAAAGTTTACCGTTAAGTTTGTGATAAAATTCAAACGATGAAACTTTTTTTCAAAATAAAAAAAGTTCGCCTTTCTGAAAAAGCATATACGTCATACTTTTTGTGCGGTTAATTTATGAATTCATACTGCTGGAGATTGTTTTCACGTTAAATAACGAGTAATCAATATTGGTATTTGTCTGTACTGTTTGAATTATAATGATCAATTTTAAGTGTAACTTATTTAGTGCAACGCGTTGTTGATATGACTTTGGCGTTTTCTACGACGTAGAAATTCAAATAGCAAAAAGAATATACTTTTCGAGAACATGAAGTTTAAAATTGGGCAGACTACTGCTACTTCCAGTAGGGACGTGTATGCGTAGATTTAGGTTTTCTACAATCTTATGGATCTAAATTACGTGTCAAATACAATCAAACTGTAAAGCGACGAATACAAAAAATTAAAATGGAATTTTTGTTTGCTCCAATTTTTCACTGTTTGAAAAAACTAAGACCAATTCGGTTGAGTTTTTCCAAGCTTTCTGAATATCACTTTAATTTGCCTGACTGTTAATTTTTCGACTGATTTTAAAAAAAAAAAAATTTTATAAGAAAAAAGAAAAGATTGAAAGAAAAGAAAATGAAATTGGAAAAGTACTGAGGAAAAAAAAAGTACATTTTTTTAAAAAAGTACATTTTAAAAAAGTACATTTTTCTCTTATTTTTATAATTTCGTTAACTTTTCTTTGTAGCCAGCATTTTTCAATATTTATCAGTCTTGTACTTCGTACATAATTTCAAGAAACTTTAAATTCTTAAGCTTTCTGCAGAAACCAAACTTACTTTGCTAATTTTTCCACAGAAATTTTTTTTTATTAAAATGTTGAATTTAGAAATTTGAATTAAGAACCTGTCTAGAAAAATATATGCAGAAAAATTTTGGGATTTATCAATTTGTGATTAGCTCCTTGACGGAAATATAATTTTTACGGAGTTTCACAGAATTAATTTTATTTTAACAAGTAAACTTTATCACTGAGATAACAAGCCGTAAGTGATAATAGATGAGAGATAACAAGCAGATAAGTACATTTCTGATTACTTTCAAATAAACTGATAAGAAAAATAATCAACAAAGAGTTGGTAGTTCTACTTTTATCAATTGTGATAACTTGCACACACTGATATGACACAATAAGCATAAAAATGACATTATTATCAGTTTATTTTGGCAGTACTGATAATGGAAAAACTCTAAGGCGAAAGATCGTGACACGCCCTTGAGAATTCCTATAATAGAGTTTGGATGAGTGATATTGTCGTCCTTATCACTGTTAGTGAGTTGATTGGATTAATAGCTCTAATCAGTCCTACAACATCTTCTTTCACTCAAATTTTCTCATCGATCATTCTCATCAAACAACCACTTTTTTTTCTTTTTCTCCTAATTAGTATTAATGTAATTGATATTTTGAGTGTTAATTTTTAGATTTTAATTTACTGTGAAAATATTCTGATAGAAAATAAGTAGTTAATTAAGTTAGAAATATTCCGTTTTCCTTCCGAGGGAGTAAAGATATGAACAGTCATGGGGTTGGCAAGAAGTATGATAAATGACTTCTATCGATATATATTCATAGTAGCAGAAAGCGTTGAAATGCACAGCACTAAAAGTCATTTACATTTGCTGACCAAATGCTAATATTCCGGATAATGGTGACGTAATCAGTGATAATAGCATTCTGTTGATGGAAAACTTTCCTGATTAAATGGTATTAGCTAATCAATCATATTTCTGACTATCACTACGCGTATGTTTTACAATTATTCTCGAAAAAAAACGAATTTCAAAATTTTTTAATTTGAAAATTTTACAATTCTAGAAGGAAATAGTAATTGGCTGTGCCATGAACTAGCAACTACATTCTATCTACTAATCTATTCTATGCATTATCGATCACGTTCATCGACTTGCTCCCGGTGGTTACCGAGCAATTTACAGAGCATTACTGAATTGAGGTATGACAAGTTAAGTCTGTTTCTTTCAATGATATTTATTTTCCTCTGTCGAAGACATTTTAAACGATGCTAATCACTTTTACTAAAATCACAAAAACTTTTGCTACTATTTAAATTTAATTCGGTAATATCTTAAACTTCTTCCTTCTAATTCTATTCCTTGGCTTCTTTTTCTAGCCAGAAGGAAAATATTTAGCCAAGCTTTACTATAAAATTATTAAATTTGAGCAAATTAAGTAATGAAATTTTCTCTCTCTCTCTTTACTGTTAAGTATTAAGATGGAAATTGGGATATGCGTTGAAGATAAGTCAAATTAAAGTTGAATATAAGATTGGTGGATGAGAAATATTTTTCGAGAATTGGAATTGTTAGTACTGACAATTAAGGCTTATTGAACGTACACGTAAATGGGGCACAACAATTTAACGTTTAAACGATTTTGTTCAGAGTAAATTCTTTCACTGCTCCTTTCACTACTTTACTTTAAAGTATAACATTTATAAATTTAATTATAATAAGTTCAAATAATTTTACTCCAAAGCTTTCTGTGAACTTTCTTTGAATTCTTATTGAAATTTTTTGTGGTATAACAAAATTTATAATTTTTATTTTTGAAAAAATTTCTGTTTCTATTGAAATCAGCGCATATCAAACTTCTACTTAAATTTACTATAAAATAAAAGTTCAAAGAATGAAATTACTCTAACTGTTTTTCTTCATAGATGCAAGACTACATTACTTTACTTTACTTTACTTGTACATTTTTTTAAACTTTATAAGCTCTATGTTCATGCGATTAAGAATTTAATTTAGTTTAACTTGCATTTTCCAGTATTTTAAAAATAAAATACAGCATGGTTTAACTAATCTAAGCATTACAAACTCTCATTGATCGACAAAAGTCAGATATGCAATAGAAGAGAGGCATTTTAGAAAACATAAATACCAATGAAATATCAAACATTTATATTTGATATTTCATTATTGTTAATCTTTTTAAAATCTTTCATTAATGCGATGATTAGGTTTACTTTTACCACTACTGTTATTACAGTACAACCTAAATTAGCATATAGAACTGTAAGATTCATCGTAAAATTAAAACTTTTTTTGGTTCAGTGAACATATATTAACATATATTAGTGTTATTAAAGTTTAAAAGATGCTTGAATCTTTTTCCTCTTTTGTTTCTCTTGTCATTTTTGAACTCTCTTTCTTCCTCTCTCTCTCTATCTCTATCTTTCTCCCTCTTTCTCTTTCGTTTCTTTTTTGTTGAGCATAGAGGAAAAATTTCAGAAGGCTTGTTGACGTCTAAATCAAATGAGAATAATTTAAATCTGCATTTTTGAAGATAAAGATATATCTATCTCCCTTGTGATTTATTTATTCCAATAAAAAATTACATTCCTACTTGGTTAAAGGTCCTTTTCTATGTATGAAGTGATCGTAATACATGCAAACTTCCTGCAACATCCGACATTAAATGGTCGATCAGGTGAGGTGAAAGGAAAGTCCTCAGGCCATTCCGTCCTACTCCATCCACAAGCCTTATCTCTCAATCAGTGCTATTCACTTTACACGCCTAATACTTTATATGTTCATTTATCGACAGATAATTCATCATATCACACTCTTCTCATTTTGCTATAAAAGGAAGAAATACGAAAAAGAAAAAGATGAGATAGCTTACAATATTTCAACGACATAGAATCACGCAGTGACCTTTTCACGTAATATCGTTCGATACTCATTAACGACACTTACTTCCTTTAGTTGACAACCATTGGACTAAATAATTCATTGATAATAAATGTTCCAAAAAATTTTAAAATAAAATGTAACGAATTTTCCACTTATTCACCTAAACGAATATCTTATGCAAATTGTACTATTTAAATTACCTGTACTAAAATAAAATATAAATTTTAATTGATTGCATCGTAGAAACAAAATCGAAATTTAAATAAATTCTTTAGCAAATTATCTTATTGAGGATTTTGAACATGTTCAAATTACAATTCTCTTTCAAAACAACCAATGAAATAAAGTAAAATTTTACAAAAAGAACGATCCGACCAAATATGTTTATAAATTTATGAATAAAAAACAAAATCCGTGTGATTGATTTGAAATATGATAATTTGTAGTAATATCATTATATTTTTCAATTATTACCAGAAAAATCCAACGATTATTTACATTAAGACAAATTAACTAAATTAATATTAATTAAGTTAAAATAAAACAAATTTAAAGAAAATGTTTTTTACAATCTTATTTTGACATTTCCTTTTAGTTTTATACATTTTGGTCTTTTTCTTTCTCAATCAAATCGTTTATTTTACATTCAAAAATGATGTTGTAAACTAGCAGTTCAATAAAGTCTAGCAAATGCAATCCTAAAAAGGTTTCTCTCTTCAATCTAAAATTTAGGAGTGGAAATGCACCTAAAATGAAATAATAAGTCATAAGGATCTTACAGTAATATCCGTTTCAATTATTTCATATTGCTTTTTAAATTTAACAGAAATCATTGCTATTCTCTGAAATAGTTCCTTTCCAGATATCTCGCAAGAAATACAAAGTCATTTAAGAAATGAATGATCTTTTGCAGCATGCAGGCGCTGTCAAAATTTTTAAATTCAAATTATTTCAATCATTTCTTTTTGAATCTTTTTATCTCAAAAGGAATCAGTTTGTTTTATCCTCTCAAAGCAAACTAAAATGAACAGAATAAAAAACAGAATCTCAAACACTTATGCTTAACTTCCAACTGAAAAAGGCATTTATAGGCCTCATTTTAGGCTTCCTTTAGATTTTCCACAACTTTTAATCTCTGCAACTGTTACATTTACCACGAATATTAATCGATAATATCAGGATGATATCAGTTGGCATCGATCCACAATGCCTCTAAGGATTGTGTAACGAAGTAGGAAGTGTAGTGCCTCATTCTAAGTGATCTACAACTCATAAATAATTTCATTATATTATTCGTTGAATAATTTGCATCTTAAATCTTAGCCTCAGAGCTTTCATAGCAAAGGCATTCTTTCTTAGACAATAAATAAAATTTTTGAAAAAGAAAACGAATTGGTAAATGGCGCAAATGTCCAAAAAGTTAACTGATAAAAATTTTGATATCATCGAAAAAACTGTTGCATTTCCCAACAACATTGTCGTACTGTGTTCCTCTTTTGCTAAATTTATTGCAATTTTGTTTCGAAAAAATACTACGCAAATAATAAATGTATTTATTTTTAAATGAAACATTTTGAAATTTCGTAGTTTACATTTACAATAAATCATCCGTCATGAATTTTAATAAAATTGTTTCAAAGACAATTAGTGATATGCAAGTGTGACAATAATTATTTTTGTATTTTTGACAGATATTTTTAAATTACTGTTAAATAACTGAAATATAGCAATTGACAATCATTCAGACATACTTTTATAAATTCATAATTTCAAAAATTTATCATTTTAAAAAATTATTTAAAAATAAAATTTCTTAGAATTTGTAAGAATTTAATCAGCAGTAGTAAAGTTTATATCATTACGAACGATCTTATCAATTTATCTTTTATTTCAAAAATCTCCGAAAAAAGGCTTAGATGAGAAAAACTCATCCCACGGGAGTATTTATTTAAAAAAATGGAAGAAAAAAAAACGAACGCTCTTCGGTTTTCCACTTGTAGTTTGTTATGTGTCTTTTTGTTTTTGTAATTTGAGCCTTAAGAATAAATCAACTCTGTCCTTTTGAATTTTGAAATGAAAGGCACTGTAATTTCTGGAGAAATCAATGATCGTGCCGTTACTCTCTGTCTCAACAACTAAGTAAGTGTTCAAGGAAGTGCTGATATCAAGCAAAGTTGAGGGAAATGTCGTAATGCATCTGAAAAATTGGATCATTAAATTTTTCATTAAATTTGACGAATTGCAAATAACTCGTCACTCTTTGATTGGAAGCGAAAGAGAGAAATGAGAGAGAAGCAAAGAATGAAACTAAACCGATCGATCGAATTGATTGAGAATTTAATAAAAATAAAATATGAAGTAAAATACAAATAATTTGAGTTTTTGTACTTTTTGCATGCAAAAATCGATCAAACAAAATTTTACATTTTTAGGGAATCTTTCGCCTGTAATTGAGTTGCGACAGCTTCAAAGGCAAGAATGCTGTAGGTCGTAAAAAAAATAAGTGAACTGAAAAGATATGAAGGTGGAAATTAACTGACACGAACAACTTGAGACAGAAAATGAATGCTAATAGATAAATTATTGATTGCTTTTTTCAACAAATCGATAAATTTTAGATATATTTTAGGCAGTAGTCTTTTGTAAGAACTTTATTTTAAAATACTTGTCTGATTCTCTCTACAGTTAGTTAATTAACTGAATGTGAAGTTAATTTTTAATAAAATATAATGGTAAAAATTTGGGTAAAGCGTATCTAACATAAAAGAAATTTTCCGACGTAAACAGTATGCATTTTGGAGAGGATGTGAAAGTGGAAGTGCACAGTACATGATGAGATTAGGCATGTTTAAGTAATATTCAGGCCCGTACTCTCTTTCTCTCTTTTTAGACAGGCATGCCTAAGAAGGGAAATTATGACAAGTTCTTTTTGTTCATTTTTCCTTCTTTAAATTCTTATCATTTAGAAAAGCATTACTGATAAGGTGCACTGATAAACTTTTGATCATTTTTTACATTATTAGTTAATAATAAACTCTGCACATAGTTGCTAATGCTAATTAATTATTCATAAGTTTCATGAACACTTGAATTCAAAAGGTTTGTTTCAAAGTTGAGGCAAAGACGGTCGGTGTTTTTGTAAAGAAAATTTTTAATTTTTAATCCATCTACATTTTGACAAAAATAACACAATCGATTACAAAATTCTTGCATAAATTAATTGTTGCTTAGGCGATAGAATCGATTTAAATTACAATAAAAATTTTGAATTACAACAAAAATTAAATTCGTACTCATTCGTACTCATAAAATTGCTTTTTACTTACAATAATATTTGTGTATTTTATTGCGGTAATTTTTTTAATCAAAGAAAAGAACAAAGATATCCAAAGAGGTCTTAGCTGGAAGAAACAAAATTTGATGAATTCTTATTTGCAGTGCCAAACGATTGAATTATTTGATAGAACAACAGGATGGCGAAGGTGGAATTTTGAAACAAATTGATAACGTAAGGCGAACTGATTATTCGATCAAAACACACCGAAATCAAATACGACAGGTTTGCTTCCTTCCAATGATTCTTACAAATTTCAAATTATATTTCATCGATTTAAGAGTCTTATCATACGGCAAATGTGAATTGTCAAAGAATTTAACTGTTTGTTTACTAAACTGTAAATGAAAATTTAATTACTAACATTGTAGAAGATACGTATAGCACTGCCACATATTGGCCTTGTACTTCTCTCCACAACCTATACAATTCTCGGTGCCGCTATCTTTCATCATGTTTGTTTTGCCTTTATCATTGATAATTTTCACCCTAAAACTATCATAACTTTATTAAATTTAGCAATTTTGAATTAATCTTAAAAATATTTGCTATTGTTAGTTTGAAATGCCATACGAAGTATACATTCGTAACGAAACTGCCCATCGAATCGAAGTTTTAAAACAAAAAATTATCAATAATTTGTGGATGTTAGCACATAAGCGGAACGGTACTGGCGAGGTGACATTTGAAATTTGGTCGAAAACCGCACACCTCGGGTGCGTTTCCTTTTCTTCTTATATGCAAAAGCTAAAAAGTTCTTTGAGAGTGCAAGATAGAGCCGCCTCATCTATTTGAGGCGCAATTGAACAAATGGAATATTTCGTTTTAGACAGTACTGTACTTCACCATTTGATAGAATTAACTTTAAAATTAAAAGATAAAACAATTACAGAAAGTCAAAAGAAATTGAGGATTGAATATTTAAATAACTTAGATTAGCAGAAAGGGTGAAAAATTTGTTTATATTAACAATTATTAGCGGCAGTGTATTTGAAGATATATAAGCAAACTGATTGCTTCATATTTTTAACAGATTGATAACTTCAACAACAAAAAAAGGCGAGGAAAACTTGAAGTGAGAAAAAAAGGACTTCTGAGACAGAGACTTCTTTGTAATTAACCACTTCAATTTTGCTAAATTAATCGAAATATTTGAAATTAACATTGATGAGTTACAGTATCAATGATGTAATTCGTGATGTGTTTATTGATTACACGAAGAATTACATGACGCCTGATGATATAATCAAAGGTGCTGGACCGGTCAAGTGGTCATTTGGTTCGAGTGTTTTTTTTTCATGGACAGCTATTACAACCATCGGTAAAAGTTGTGCACCTTTGTTTATTTTTGTTTCATTTATTTCATTTCTGAATGTTGGAGAGAGAGGGAAGGGATGATTTATTTTAGTGTTTTTTTTAAGTTAGAACTAAAGCATAAAAGCAAGCGATAAGTTAATAGCTAAAGGAAAATAAATCTAACCATTCCAACTTAATTTCTAATTTTGTCGAATTTTTTTTTAGTTAAAATTAGTAAATTGCCATTTTCTCCTGAGGATCAGTCCTTTTAGGACTCTGATATGCTCTTTTTCCATTTGCAAAATTTCTAGCTCGCTTGTCTGTCCAATTTTTTTACAATTTAAGAAAAAAACCTTTATATATGACATTTCGCCGTGTACATTTGCGCTTCTGACATGGCTTAGCATGAACTTGATAGTCACTTCCAATTTAATGGCAATTTAAATATGAAAATACATTTGGGAGTTGAATTTTGTTCTTGCCATTTCTATTTGATTCAAGCAATTTAATGCTTCTTGAAATTTGGTATTAGGCGCTGTCTTTTATCTTAAACTTTAGAATAGAATATGACAAATTTAAACTTAACTTTTTTGAATTTGAATTAAGGTTATGGACATATAGTACCGAGAACAAATGAAGGTCGTATAGCATGTCTTATGTATGCATTGTTAGGTATTCCATTAATACTTGTCACTATTGCTGACATCGGACGATTCCTCTCAGGTAATTAATTAATTAATTAATTTTTATCTCCTTTTTTTATTCTGTTGCAAGCGCTATTTTATTTTATTTTGAGCATCGAATCGTTTAAAGAAAGAATTGGACTTAAATAGTCAATAAATTAAAAAAAATAATTTCAATAAATTAAAAAAACAATTTTGAGATAAGACACTTTTTTTCTTTAGACAAAAACTTTTGCCCTTGCTTTCTCTAGCAATTTCAAATTTATGAAAGCATCGAAATTTATGCTAAGTTCAACTTCCTTGTATATTACCAAGTGGAAAAGCTACTTTCTAAAGTGAAGTGACTCCCAAGCAGTAATATGAGACGGAATCGATTAAATTAATTTCTATTTTCATTCCTAAATTTCACAGCTGGCATAATTTGGGTTCATTTTATGCTGAAATTGCTACGTTTGGAATTGCTTCGAAAATGTGCCCAAATTTGCATATTTTGTTGCAGATGTATTCCTTTCATCAGGTAAATTAACCTTTTTAACAAATTCTATCATTCATTCACTTACAGCGACATAAATCCTAAACCGTAAATTAATGACTAAGGTCATTGGAATTAAATTTAATCTTTTCCAATCTATCTAACTCGCATTGACATTTGCTGAATGTTTATTTGTTCAGAAAAAAGAAACAACCAAAGAAAATTTCGATCAACGATTTCACAAATGTTAAACGAATAAAGCGACGACGACAAAATCATTTTGATAATATTTCTGAAGCAGGCACATTTGAGGGTGAGAGGTCAAAGTAGTCAGTATCAGTTGAAATGCTTTCTTACATCCTCCGATTTACATCGTTTAATGAAAATATAAGAAGAAATGTTGAATTAGCGGAAGTCAGAAAAGGCTATGAAATAAAAAAAGAACTTGAAAGCAAACCGCTCCCATTAATAGTTTGCTTTTAAATGATTTAATTAAAAGTTTAGAGTAATTTTGCAGATATATCAGAGATTTATACACAAGAAAGTGAGAAGACACTTTCGCAAGATACACACGCAAGAGCGGATGAGTTGGGGGAAAGTGGTTCACGCCGTGACAGACGCATTTCCATACTATTTGTTTTGATTATTATGATAGGTAGCAAATTTTAAAATTAGTTAAATTTTTGATTTTATTTAAGAAAATACACCAATAGGTTTTTCTTTATAGATCAGAAAGAAGAAAAAAATTGCAGGTTATACTGCTGGTGGTGCATGCCTTATGCAACTTTGGGAAAATTGGACATTTATGGAATCGTTCTACTTCTGTTTTGTTACCGTAACAACCATTGGTTTGTCATGAAGTTGTTCTCTTCTACTGCCTTTGAAATTTTATTCAATGATAACTTTGAAATACAAATATTATATTATTTCCCTAAGTGGGATATCAATGATCAAAAGTTGCAAAAAAAAAGAAAATCACTTGCAATAATTCCAGACGAGAAAGAAGGTTACAGGTTTTGGAGATATTGTACCTCAGAATGCAAATTTTCTACCAGCAACGCTCATGTATATTATTATTGGTCTTATTATTACAACGATGTGTATTGGTGCGCTTTTCTTTGATGTCCTCATTGATGGAAAATTCGAAATTTGATAATTAGCTAAATGAATAAATTGCAGATTTGGTGGGAAGCGAATACATCCGTGACATTCATTTCTATGGTCGAAGTTTGGGGCGCAGTTTCATGACGATTGGCGATAAAGTTGTACATTTGGGAGAAGTTAGTTGTTGCGTATATATTTTTGTTTAGTTTACGCATTTGTTTATTTTTCATCGTAAGTCCTAGTAACGAATCCATTTTGGAACGTATAGAGTCTTGTGACCTGAAATCAGAATCATTTGAAGCGGTTTTTTAGGTATTTGGTTATGTAGCATTTCTCCAAAAGAAATATGGCCTTACGCCCGAGCAGATCGATGAGTTAGCTCAATTACCAGAAGAATATTTATTTGAATGCCTCATTAATGGTAGACAGCCTAATTTAAATAGGATTGGTAAGTTCAAAGAACAAAATAAGTAGTAAATACTAACTTAAAGTTATTTTATTTAAGCTTAAACTTAGTCTATTAAGTTAGCTATATATTATTGGATATGAGCAAAGTGCATTTATTAACAATATTCCAATTTTATTAGCTTTGCTTTGTAAAAATTTTTGATTAAGAATTGTCCTTGGAATAAGTACTTTTAGACGGCCCTCCATACGTACCATCTGATATTTATTATTTCAAATGGATTGAGCATCCACGTACGCTTTCGTTTGTATCGGAACGTGTGTTAGCAAGTATGGAATCATTGGATTTAAATACGAGTAAATGCAGTACAGCAAGGACATTAACACCACGTGAGTATTATCAAAGGATTTTGCTACAGTACTGCAAACAAGCACAACCCAACAACGATCAACAGCAACAACAACAGCAGCAGCAATCACCTGGTACTGAACTGTAAGGTTATGAGTGTTTGTCATAAATGTTACATTGATGAAAAATTACTTTGTTCTAATTTTTGATAAGTTTCATTTGTTAAAGCACTGTGAAATTTATGGATTTTAGTTACCATTTATAAAACACTTGAAAAAAGGTTGCATAATTTGGTTGCAGAATGATAAGTAACATTTGTAGAAACAATTGTCTGTTGACAAGTTTCTTCCATATAAATTTAAATATTCCAATCGGTAAATCATTCAATACCTTAACAATTTCTTTGAAAACGAAATTAGTTTTTGAAATGCACCTACTTGCTTTAAGGAAAAAAAGTCATTTGCGTTGAACTTCGTCGCAATGTCGCAGAGATAATGTGAAATTTTGCAAGTAACTTTTTATTACAAATTTGCACGTTCAATAACAAAATGTTCAACTTGTTATTTCAACGATTTTTACTTCACATTTATTCTTCCGAAAGTAATTGCTAATGAAATTCCATGCATCACTTGCCTTATATATTGTGTGGTTAAAGGCATCTCAATAATTCGTTCATTTTCCATGTAAATATTTTACTCTTTCTTTGTTCATACGTTTTTAGTAAAAATAAATTATGTTCAGCCTGTGATATTTGTGCAATAATGTAGTTGGATCGATCGACTGATTAGATTGATGAAAAAGAAAAGTGGTTTTTAGCAGCATTTGAGGGTTGCTGTCCTAAAATTTGTCATTTCCTAATTAAACTGTAAACTGAAAATAAAAAAATAATTAGTCGGAAGTTGCGGAAATGAATGTTTTGAAGTGAAAGGTGCAAAGTTCAAACAAACAATTAGTTGAAAAAGCATATAGGATTGAACTATTTGAGGGAATTTATGAAAATTCAAGTGTAAAAAAAAACTTTCCCAACGTAAAATATGCATCCTTCCATTCGTATTTACACCTTTTGCCTAATAATACCTGTTGAGAAGGACAAAACTAACTTTACACGCATATGTAATTTCTCGGTATTATGTTTTGCGAATCTACCACAAGTAACTCAAAGTTAAATAGTAACACTGAAACTCTTGTCAGTTATGGCCTTAAAAGTGGATGATTAATATTCCGATGATTAACATCCGCTACTCTCTCACAGTTCAACTTTCTTCTCTCTTCAACAATTTTCATTATTGTTATCACTGATAGTCTTCTTCCATCACCAATAAAATTTTTTTCGCACCACTAATTTACTGTACGTTCACATTTTGACAACTAAATGTAAGAATGAAGATGAATGTCCTATAGACTTTATCTCCCCGTCAATTTGTATTTCAGTTCGTATTAAATGAGTAAATATTCATATAGAATAATTTCTAAAAATCTTGCAATTTAAATTCTAATTTCATAAAATTCATCCCAAAATGTATTAAGTTTGAATTGTTGAAGACTTCACTAGAAACATAAAGTTATAGGTAAATTAAATCACATTTTATCACCGACTACTTTTTTTTCACAGACCGATGTCTACAGAATTTAGTATTGTGTGCTCGTAAGATTTCATTGTTCAGTGTTTCACGTTACGTTGCAAGTTTTCAAGCAATGTTAAGAGGACAGGATGGAGTGGTTTTTCGAACTCCTCTTTAATGGATTTATTTCTTGTAAATCTAATTAAAAAAAAATTTGAAAGTTAATCCATCAAATGGATGGTATTAAATTGCAAAAATACGCCTTATGCATATCACTTACAGCATATTCGAAAGGATATACTTCCGATAATTCATGTCAACATCAAAAAAAAGCTCTTAAACAAACAATAATTTTAAAAAAAAGCTTCAAATTATAACACTCGTAAAAATGAAAAATGTGCTAGCAATTTTGATTCTGATCTAATAGCATTTATTCAAACGATTTCAAACGATATAAAGAATTCAGTTACGATATCTAAATGGATCCGCATGTCTAAACTGTGTCTACGTGTTACTGCAACATATGAAATTGTCTAGATTTAGCTTATGCACATTTTTTTGACTTTCAAAAGTTATAGCAATCATTACTTAGAAGTTTTTTCTTCTAATTTTTTTTAAAAAAGCCAAAAAAATAACACTATTTTCAAGTAAAAATTGTCATTTACGATTTACGAGGGTGTATAAGCTAAGAATTAAGAAGCTTCTAGCATAACTAACAATAATACTTCATTTGCTAATAAGTAAATGAACGTTCCACATATTCTTCTTCGCCCCCGAAATTCATTTTCTTGAAATGCTTAACTTGCTTTAGAGATTCCTGAAAGATAAGCAAAACCGAAGTGCTATACTAGTGCGCTTTGTAAAGTCTAAAAAATCCAATTAAAAAAAGCAATGGTTCCATTCTCGAGCTACAGAACTGATCATTTTACTCAAATACCCTTATGGGACTTTTTTTCTTTTAGGAAAATCGCAGTGTTACTTGGATTTCCAGCTTCCTGGAAAATATTGCACGTTTGAAAATGCTCCAACGCCAATTGATCCAGGCAACGTGTTCTCAGCTGGAAAAAGTACAGCAATTAGTTTATATTTCATGTTGCAATCATAAAGAATAAAAGTCTAATCTTTAACCCAGAAAGTAAGTGAAGCTTTCTATGACTTATTATTTCATTCATTTTCTGTTCAATGCAAAAGACATTTCAAAACAGAAACCTAGTTGACGTACACATTCCTCATTCATCAATTCCTCTGCAGGAATTCCGTGTTCAATATTTCTGTTAGTTGATACAATTTCTCTAGCGTTGTTCAGTGGTATCGCAACCGTTGAGAGTGCTAAAGACAAATTTATGCTAAAAAAAACTCATTACCATTACTTCGTTCTGGGACTCATCATTTCTTCGGACACTGTAAGAAAAGAAGTCAAAAAAGATTCCACTTGGATTTATTTGCTTTCAAAATTCTACAATATTATTTGGAAAGCTAAAACAAACCATAATGTAGATAATTCACTGTAAAAATTCATAATGATACTGGAATATTCCTGCTTTTTTCAAGTTGGAGTCAAATAAATTCAAGTCGCACTTTGCTTGAATTTTCATTTCTAGTTGAAATTTCCTTTTCTTTTTTAATAAACAGATTTATAGTTTCTTGGTTTGCAAGACTTGTAGTATTGTTAGCAAATTTGGCACTTGCTTTTCAAAATAACGTCAAAAAGGTCAGCGTTGGGTGAATCAGAAACTAAGACAAAGAAAAATAAAAAACTTTGTCTTACTAGCGGAATGTGTGAAAAACGTTCTGTGATCGGTTTCATCCAGACGGTTAGAACACCAATTTTTAGCACGAAACGGACGCTTCACCGCTGAATCTAGAAATCACTTAATTCATTGTTTAGGACAAGATTATTTTATGTTATTCAATTGCAAATAATATGCTCTTCTAAAACAAGGCAGACTATGCAGCTTGGATAATAATCACAAGAAAGTTGTGCTAAAATTAATGAAAAATTAAAATAAGAAAATTCATCTTGCAAAATATACTTCCGGTGCTTACAAAATATACACTTGCCTAACTTTTCCCTTTATCATTGTTTTAAGTCAGATGCGTGTGTGCATGCAGCATGCATTGCATCAGAAATTTTAATATCTATGAAAACGATGTCACAAACAACAAACTTATAACTATTTCAAATGTTTATTCTGAACTCTCACATTTCTTCTGTTTTTTCTGAACGAACAGCGTTTTAAGAGTTTAAGAGGAAAATAAGGAGAAGCAGGTCTTAAAAATTTACATTTTAAAAGTTTTAAGACTTAAAATTTACCAACCCATGCTCTCAACGTTCTGACTGCCTTGTTCTACATTATTGCATCTGTATTTCACTCTTTTTTCTTCATAACCTTCTTAAAATCATTGGTTAATTAAAAATAATGTGCTCTCTTCACCAAATTACCATCCAAAAAAGCCACACCTAAGACACCTAAGGCTACGTGTCCACATATATGGGGTAACCCTTTATTGAAATCCGACTAGCGTTTCCGAATATCTCATGATAGCGCAAGATAAAAGCTCGTAGTGCTCCTAGAGTCATCTACAGAATAAAATTATATAAGCATCGGTTGCGCAAGTATTAAGCTGATAACAACCACAAAGGACCTTGTAAAAGGTCCTCGTAACTGATAAATAATCAGTCCACTTGCTCACTGAATATGAAATAAAAATTCCAAAGATCTAGAATGTAATGAACGATGTAGCAAAAAAAAATTTTTCCAACTTTTCGAATTCCACATAAACAAATGAATGGAAGTTACATAACAATGAGAAAATAAAAGACTTCTCATATATTAGTTTAATTTTATAAATTCAAAACCCGTTGAAGCTTCAACGTGATAACATCAATAGTAGTTATACAGTTTTTCAAACTTTTTTGTACTAAATCTTCGATTTGTGGATTGAAGTATTTTTTTTGCAGCAAAGAACGTTTTTTGATAATTTCAAAAACGGAAACTAAACAAAAAAGAAACATAACCTTCTCCTGTTGTATTGGTTCTATTTTGCTGTAAAAGCTTTAGTACTTTACAAGTTTTTGAGCAGAATTTGTCTGTCTTCTGGTCAAATTGAAAGAAGTCAGTCTGACATTACATAATTCGCATCTCCTATCTAGCAATTTATTCAAAACGATAGCGAAATGAATTACTTTTTTCGAAAGCTTTATCGAGGAAAGAGGTTCTGCTTTTCCTAAAAGAATGATCTAAAGCGACTTAACACACAATAAAGGATGAAGAATGATACAAATCTAATGTAAGTACTGTGAAAATCAAATTCAGATATAACCTGTATTCAGAAATTTACGAGATGTTACGGAACACATTTGACCTTCAACTGTAGATTTTAAGCATTTGCCGCCATCTCGCATTGTTGACGGAGTGTCCAACAACCTTCCGTTCTAAATAGCATAAATACTATGCAAGTTTTTTGTAATTTTATTTCTCTAAAGTATTTTTTCACTATATAATCATTAGAAAGATAACATCATAATATTGGCAGATGTTACTTTCGCACTATTTATATAAAGGAATTCAAAGGTTAAATATTACAGCAGAAATCGAACTATTATAGAAACAGTGATATTTCTCTGTTCTGGTAATCCCTTCCATTGTAAAATACCTGAACCTAAATTACCATTCATTTGTAGTTCTATAGCTTCATTTGCTCGCTGAGAAAAGCAAAAATAGAGTAAGCAAATCAAACTACTAAAAAATTAATACAGGAATTAATTTACTAATAAAAGTTACGCTTGTTTTGGATCGATTATAAAATTATGCTATTTCTGTCAAATCTGGCTTTTGTCAAAATTTTTTCGCCCATTTCTAGTGAAATATGGGACTGGCACTCTTCTACAATCGAGTTTCATCGTTTTTCATAGTTTAGTGCTTTATAATCTCATTTCTTTTGATATGCATTAGCGTTTTAAAAGATTATAGAGAAAAGGAAAGAAAGTCTTTGATAATTGAAATTACCCTGATTTTTTGCAAGCCATGTGGCTGGTGAACTGGTTTCTGTTTTTCTGCTGGTAATTTTTTTTCCCATGTTTTATTTGCAGAAATTTGTACATTAGACGATTTGGAATACTTTTTCTGCGGTTTTGAAATTTCATTTCGAATGACACTATGAAGAACAGTATCTGTCGTTTTACCATTTTGGCAACGTCTTAAATGATCATTTCCTGAAATGTAAACTGATCGTAATGGAATTTTGTTGTTTTAGCGTCTAATTCAATGCCTGAGGAACCTTCGGCATTTATAGCTTTCTGGTTATTTCTACATCAATTGTGACCAGAATTCTTAGAATGTAATAAGTAATTGTATGACAAGTCACTTTTGAAAACACTTAAACTAAGCTCAACAACTGATGTTGTGATGAGTCGTCGTGTGGTTTGAGCAGAAGAAAAAAATGGAGAATAATTATAATAACCTTGGGAATATCCTTCTGCACATACTTTCTGTGATGCTGGTTTCCCCCTAGTTTCGTCTAATACTGAAATAATTTTCATAATAGAAATGACTTGTCCTCTCAAACAATTATTGTAAATATAACTGTTAACAAATTAAATTGCATTGAGTGAATTCAGAATGAAAAATTAAACACCGCGAAAAGCGGCTAGAGAAAGCATTAAAATGAAAAGATAAAAAAAAACAAAAAACAAACTTTTATCGATATCCTGAAAGGATAATTTATCTAACAAACTCCTCTTTGACATCTTCTCACCTGAAATGATCAATTAACTTATTCATTTTATTAACTACGAATTGCACTGAAACAAACACTCGAAAAAAAAGAAATGTTTTTTGGGAAATTTCAATTGCATTCTTTCTTACTTTATCGAGTGAAATCCAAGAGGACCCAATAATTTACTGGAAGTTCGGAATGGAAAAACCACACTATCAACGTTGTAAACGAAAAAAACTTTCTTCTTTTTTTAGCACAGACGTCAAGGAACTTATCGATCGATCTGACTTTAGCAAAATGACAAGAAATTAGATATTTTAATTTTTCTAATGAAATACTAACAATTCATTTGTACCATTTTCATATCAAATCACCCAATCTATTAGGAAAGATTTGGAGGAGGAAAAATCAATACGACAAGCTATCAACGTGCGATAACTCCCACTCATCCGTTAATGAAATATCGACCGATACGTTCAATCATCTAAAAAAGGAATAATCTTTCGTTGTCTGTCAACAAGAAATCTCCCATTCCTCTCTTACATTCTACGAAACTGTAGAAGAGAGTGGAAGGTTAAGAGAGAGGCAGAGTGGAGAAAGATACAGTAATGCCGCAACACAAGTCTGAACCCTTCCTTCCTTCTCCTATTTGATGATGGGATGGACCAGGTAATCCAACATATCGTAATGTCTTATACTAAATATGTTCGTTTCCTTCAGAATGCAATAATAATAGTCTCAGGTAAGGTTAGCAAAAATGTGTCATAACTGTCACCAATGGATATTTGTCACCAATTAACTGTCACCAATGGATATTTGTCACCAATTAACTGTCACCAATGACTGCATAAATGAATGTTAGATTTTATTTTAGGAAAAATATAGCAATTTAACTTTTGAAGTAAAAATTAGCGTTTGAATTAAATTTCCTATGAGATATGAGAGCTACGTTTGAATTGCTCAAATGATCAATTTCTGATATCGGACTTAGTGGAGTATTATTATATCGTCCACTGCATTATCTATTTGTTCATTCCTATTCCTCTTACTGATGGCTTATTTTCACCGTGCGCACTTTACGTATTCCGTAATTTTGACAGTGATAGGGCCCTATTTCCCGATTGATTTGCAAAAAAATGGTACGATTTATGTTTAGCTAAATCCTTCCACTTAATGACTGCAATGTCTTAGTGCGTTTTGGAACGTGAACTGTGTGGTGCTGCACAGTTGAATTCGATTGCGACACTATGCAGAGTTGTTATAAACTAGTCGTAGTAGTCTGAATCACTACTTCCTGTTTAATTTCGGGGTAGTATCCAGAGATTGATGAATGCAATGAAAGTTCGATATCAAATAATTTTGTATTAGCTTCATTTTTTTCACCCGCAATTATTTACGTTAGATATCCGGTTTCTTCTCAGTCGCACGCTTTTTATTTCATCTCATACTAAAAACAATTAGATTTCCAACGTAACTTTTTTCATTTAATCTTTATTTTCTTGCTAGCAATTCTAGCAACATTTCAGTTGCGTTACTTTCTCCTGGAATTGTCACTGCTTTACATGAATTGTGCTCAATAATAGATTTATAAATTTAAGTGTAATTTAGTAGTTGATTTGATAGTTTCAGTTATGCAGCGGTATTTACCTGTTAGAGCTATCTGTTACAAAAATTCGTCCTTCAGTTGTTTTATTATGCTCTTAACTTTGGTTATTCTGTCACTTTCTTATTTGTTCCATCCAATTAAATTAATCATTAATGATGTGCCAGGTAGCTGACTCGATTGAAATTGTTTTATTATCACAGCAGAACAGAAACATATATTCCACCTTAGAGGAAACAGTTTTTATCATTTAAAGTCGGTAAAAAGTGCCAAATTTATATTTTGTCGGAACACCAATTTCAGGTTTCAAACGCAATGGAATGAGCCGCTGTCGATAGGCGATAATTAGAATGATACCGATGATCAATAGCGCTAATTGTCCTATCATTGGCCATAGATAGCCGGATTTCTCGAATATGGTCCTGTATGTTACAGATGTATTTGTTGTTGAATTTCCTTTGGAATTAATAATCTAACTGTTTAGGTTAAAATTGTTTGAAGTCCAAAAAATTGTTCATATGCGGTTCATATCAGGTCATCTTATGATTCATATCAGCCTCAAATTAAAATAATGAGGCTCTAATGATTTGATTTGTGTAACTAAAAATTTGAATTAGATTCAGTTTGAACTTAATGCGATGAATTAAATTTAAAAGTCTGGCTAGAAAAGTTGCAGTAAGGAAATACATCACATATTATCGGTATTAATATCCAAAGTATGCACAAAATCTTTGACGAAATCCATGATAAGTTAAAGAGGATTCTCAAGTCTCTAACAGATTCCAATGATTTGTAATTTAGTAAATTATAATAACATACGTAGAAATAATTGGTCCAATGAATCGAGCTGAGCTGCCAAAGAATTCAAATATGCCTTGCATTAAGCCCTGAATAATGAATATAAATAAATAATATATAATATACCCATATGAATATAAGGCAAATGTTTGGAATTGAATTAATATTATATCTTATTTACTAATTAGCTTTCAAACTGCACCAACCTGACTTCTCGGTCCGAGAATTTCGGAATAGAGTGCACCCACAGGGCAAGCTAAAAATGGAAATGCTAGCCCAAAAAGAACTGTAGCTGCAAAACTGTACAGGAAAAATGGTACTCGAGTTGTATATGCACACCAGTGATATCGCTCGAAGCATCCTCCACTATAGTCTGTGTCCTCGATCGTTGAATTGGGAGCTGAAATAACCTTACTTTTCACCTTCCCTTATGTTTAAATCTTTCAATAAAAAGAACGCTAAAGTGAAATGAAGTAAAAGAGGTGAAGGTTCTTGTTAAAAACGTTTTAGGAATTGAATAATTTGCATTGTTTGTAGATCCACAACAAATTATACTGCCTAAAGGCTTGTTGGGAATTTACTTAGTTTCAGTAACAGAAAAGTAAGCAACGGAATAATATTTGGGGACTGAAGTTTCGAAGCGGTACAAGATGGTTGTTATATTACAGGGATCAATTAGTAATTGAGGATGAGATTAAGCATGTACATAGTTGATTACTTGGAGCAGTTGAGAAAGCGTAATAATTCGTTTGAGCACAAAAAAGGAAAAAAAAAACGAAAAAAAGGTCCCTATTTCCAATCTGATCGGTATAAACACAGTTGTGAGTAGGTGGGTTTAAGATTGCAGTAAGGAGTAATTTATAGCACACAATGATGGATAAAGAAGATTGTTACATTCAAATGGTGAAATTGAGATCTAACGCGGTATCCAAGCACAAAGAATTTATGGTTGATGTTAAGCGCATCAAAGATTGTCTGAGGTTAGTGTTGCTCTGTTAGCAGTAAAGGAGACTTACAAAACAGTTAGTTAATCGCCTTGTGAAATTAGGGTTAACTACAGAAAAGATTGTAAATGATATAAGCAGTTTTGTGTTTGATAAGGTGATAGTAGTATACAGGGTATATAGATTCAAACAATCCTACGTTGATTAAATGACGATTGTGTTAGGTTTCTCTCGGGTTTCCTGACACTTTTCAACTTAAGATGAATGTAATTTTTGAATTCTAAGGTTTTTCTCATGTACTTTGTAGTTTTATACCAGCTTGAAAGAATTTCATAATTACTTGGGTACCTATTTTTATAAAGTCTAAATATTCCGCGTAGAAAGGCCATGGTAGATTAATAACATGATAAGCGGCAAAACATGTTAAACCGAACAGCATCATCAATCTTTTATCCCTGAAAAATTTTTAACTTTTTAAAATTTTTCCTTATTTTGAAATTAAGATTAAACTTTAAAAATCGTCTCAACTATAAATAATTCTACAAAAATTTGTCATTTGTTTTCACTTAACACAAATTAATATACCGATGTTGTAGAGGTGTGAAACCAATTGCAAAATAACCGATAACATTAAGAACACAACACACAGATTGAATAATACCGTTGTACAGTACTGCTTGATGATCAGTCCAATTATACATCGCTATTGTAAGAGGTGGTGCCATCCTGAATAGCTGTATCGGAATATTACAAATATAAAATGAACATGTGATTTAATTAAGAGAATTCGAAAATGATTCTAACACTTCAATATTGGTAGCAATGTTTTGCATTGTAAACCACGAATAAATACAAATAGCTGCAGCGACCCGATCGAACTTTGGTATCACAACGTCCAATGATTTCTCTATAATCATTTCTACAAGATGATGTTGTTGTCTGATTTATCACCTCTTTGTCAAATTTTGCGTAATCATTCTTCTTTAATTTACAAAGTATATTCTTTTATTAACAAACGAAGAAAATTTTTTTATACTAAGCAAGAAGTAATCAATACCTGATTTACTAGAACGCAAAATTCCAGAATATTTTTCAGTGAAAACTGTACAAAGCAAAACGATCGATACGAGCGATATGATAACCATTAAAAATGCTGGCAACGTATACATATTTATAATAACGATGCTAATTTGAAAACCACTCCTGCCAAGAGGGGTGAATAACGCCTGCATTTACTTACACGTGTACTTTAAGTTCTGTTGTCATAAAATGTAAAAATTTCAGGTAAATGCTATTTACTATAGATTGATCAATAAAAACTTTTCAATTATGAAAAGCATATAAGTAATTAAAGTAATAAGTATTGGTGAAAGTTAACGACAGTTTACAATGTAAAGAAGTAATTTATTTTGCATCACAAATTTATTTGTCACAAAAATTTTCCCTTTTTTTCTAAACAAATTGAAATACCTGCAGTGCTGGTCCAATTGATAGTCCAAATACAAAAGTTCCAATGGTGATAGATAGGGCCTTGGTACGATCACGTGGTATGCTTGCTGTGGCCGCATATGTTCGCAATACGCATAAATGACCTGATAATAAAACACAAACATGTCACCTTTTCTCCAATTAAAAATTTTTTTAATTTTTGAACTTTGAGGAAAAAGTAAACAAAGTGTTAGCAAAGTGAAAATATTATTCCTAACTCATTGCAACACACTTAGTAGATTGAAATGAAATTTTTTTGCAAATTTCCAACACTATTTAAAAGCTTAAAGTATAAAGGCTGATCATATTACTCTGTCACATATGTTTGTTTTGTTTTGCAAAATTTGATAATTAAACTGCTAGGTAATGATATTGGAAAAATGAATTAACCTGATCCAAGACCAATGATAAAACGTGCCGCAAGCATTGACCACTTTTTCGCACCAATAGTTGGCAAAAGGCCGTATAATAAGTTACCGAGTGCCATCAGGAAATTACCGAAGCTTGCTGGATATTTTGTTGACATTGTCTTTTGATTCCATAAACCGAAAAGAAAAGTGGAAATTGTCGAACCAACTGAATATGATGCAGTTGTCCAACCAAAAAATTCCAAATTAGCTGAGGGATCAAGCTGTAAAAATTTTTTAATTTTTTTAGATCTTCCAATATTATTAAACTTTCTTTTTTTATTATATCCAATAACAAAAAAAAAAGATGCACATTTTCTCATATCGCTTACTTGTCAATTAATCTAAAATATTTGTATTTCTTAATGTGAATAAACATAATTTTGAAAAAAAATCTTTTTTTTCTTAAACTACTTTCCGTAATTATGAATTTTATTTTTGCAGAACAATATTGTAATTTTAATTATTATAAATCTAATCGTTAAAATTTCACTTTAAGTAACAAATTTGAAATTTCAATTTTTTAAAAATCAACCCCATTTAGGTACGGCCACATGGATGTGAAGAATATTGAAAATTGTACACCTGTCATGACACATACAACATTGCAAATCAATATCGATCGCCACGGTGTTTTTCCTTCGTTTAAATTTACTGTTGTTGTAGAAGAACTAGAGAATATTCAAATCTTAGAATTGAGAAAAAAAATTCCTATCAATATAGCTAAAATATTTCAATATGATTCTATGCAACGACTTCGTTCAATATTTTGTATTCAATAATAATAAATGTTCCGATTCTAGTACTATATTGTCAAAGAATTGAAACGAAATTATCAATGAAAAACTATTAGCGTATGAATGTCTTCAATGAGATGCCGGAAAAACATTTAAATATGTTCCTGTAAGCAACTATTTGAGGAATAAAAATTTTAAATCTTTGACTAAAAGAAAAATAAGTAATGTGTTTGCCGTAAATAAACAATAAATTACGCGTTCTTTCCATAAAAACTTTTTTAATTAATGAAAACGACAAAAATGAAGTAATTCATACCCATCAACTTTTTCATTGTTTACAGTGCTGTTTACACGCATTTTTTATCGGAATCGTAACAACTGATCGTTTCCACCTCGTCCGACACGTCAATAATAACAACCTAATGATTTAAATCAGATTATCCCATCAGTCTGGCATTGAACAATAACAATAAAGAACCATGTAAGACACTAATCTGTTATTTACACATTTCCAAATGATTGGAAAAAGTGAAATATTGATTTCTTTAGATGAAAATGCTAATTTGACTGGAAGAGTAAATTTAAAAAAAAACATATTTTTGTAAATTATAGAGTATGAAGGAATTAATTCAATGCTACACTAACAACAACTACTACTACTACTTCATTCAAAACAACAAGTTTACCACTTTTCAGTCACAATTAATTAACTCACGATGCTTTCGTTCATTAAAGTAAAACGCTATGAAAGAAATTAATCATTTTCTGTTCCTTTCGACCTCAAATTTGAAACCAAAGAATATTGAGTTTTTTTTAAAATACAATCTTGCACTTTTGCACTAAGCCTTCGAACTGCTTTCATTCAAATAGTCTGACAGTAGTCTCTCATAACATTTTGTCTGACTATTTAATATTACCGGCAATTCGAATAAGTGCGTATTAATCATATTAGTTATTTTTGTTTAATTAAATAATTTTACTTATTCAAAAGTAAAATTAATGACTTTCAAAAATTAACTAATCAAATAAGAGAGATCAGAATTTGAAAGTAAAATTAGTGCATGAAAATATTTAGCTAAATCGAGCTACAGCTTTCTGCAGTTTTCATCCTTCTGCTTCTAACATACAACAAACAATACACGTGTAACATACACGTACGTGTAGAAATCTTCGTAAAAATCTTCGTAATTTCGTAAAATCGTGTAGAAATCTTCGATAACTCATCGTTCGTAAACGAAAATGATTTTTTCTGTGTTTCTGTGACGTAATCCATTACTGTATTCTGAGCGACAAATTTTTGATACTATGAATTAGGAACTACTGAGGATGTTAAGAAATACTATAATGAAGGATGTTGAACTAGCAAAATGAAAATTGAGAAAGTAGACCTGTCGCTGCCGAGCTCACCACAATCGAAAGAGTACAAAGAGAATATGAAGGAAGAGATTTGAAGTTCAGATTGGTAGGCTTGAAATAGCCCAACTAGAAACTGAGTAGTGTATATCAATAAAATATTGATTCGACAACGAAAGATTGGATAAATACGCAGAGATGGTAGACGATATCAAAGATATTTTAAATTTATTTATTGAAGTTAGAAAAACTTGTCACAACTTGATGTTTATCTTGATGACTAAGAATTAATTCCTTAACAATTAGGTCGAACAGATATGAAACAAATCCCTTCACAAAAAAAGCTTCCTCATCACAGGAAAACAGTAAATTTACCTTCACTGTCACTTGCAACATTTAGCGACAACTCAAATTCTTAAAGAAGCACTTTTAAAGCTAATTGATGCCTTTTACTTTACGTGATGTTTTATCTAAAGAGAGATGTCATATTAGCCGTAAAAGGTTATGATATCACTTTCAAAAATTATAATAGCATAAGAAAAATTCCGAATGATTAGTGTTCAATTATTTGAAAAAACCGCTTACCTACGAATTCCATCGCTTAAAAGGAACGACAGAGTGCGGAAAGGAATCATTGAAATCATACGATATCTGCATGACATAGGTGAGAATCCGCAGCATTCAAGCAAAAACGTCGTCACAGAAAATAAATTATCTGCGCAAAACGCTAGTATGTTAGATAAAAAGAAAGTAAGAAAATTGGACTGTCAGCAAATTAAGGCAGTAATTTTATAACGAAATGACGAAGTTACTAGATTGCTATTGAAGAAAAAAAATAATCAAAAAAATAATCAACTTCAAAAAAACAATCAACTTCAAAAAAATAATCAACTTCAACCAAAACGAGCTTTGCTATTGAAGTAATTTATAATCAAAATTCAATATTCGTAAATATTGCCAATGCTACTAGCATTTCAGATTTAGATCACTTCTGAAACTAGAACCAATTTCCATTCCAAATCTTTCAGGAAATCAATAAGCATTCAAGTGGAGCAGTTTAAACAATTTCAAAAATTTTATAACAATCAATTTGAATTTTAGTAATTTTAAATAAATTTAAATTCTTGCTAATAACAATACTTTGTCTTGCGGTAATTATTACGTATTATAAAATTCCTTATATTTCCAGTGTTGTAGCAATTCTGAACTTATGTTGCTTGTCATATTTGCATTAAGCCGCAGTCTTTGATTGTAACTGACAAGAAACTTTCGAATATAATGGAGTCAGAATTGAGTATTATTATGCAAAAAGATCGTCTCGTCATAGGTTGGCGCAATTGTAATCGTTGATTATGCTACTGCTGTATCGTACTATTTCGCAATGTTTGTGCTGCCGTTGTACATCGCACAACTGACGACGGTATGTGAATCAGACATTAATCTCAGTATAGAAATGGAATGTAGAAATCAGCATGAAAATAAAAATGCCGTCAGTACAGAAAAAAATCAAAACTTGTCACTTTGAATTCAAAATAGTTTTGGGATCATATCCTGCAGCAAAAACCATATTTATTGAATCAATCATTTTCATAATATAGCTCTTTCTGTTTCGAATGCAGGATGACAACAAAGCTAACACTCAAATTATTACTGCAACTCATTTAGCTACTTTTAAAATAAAGTGAAATCGAACGATGAACAGTTGCAAAGCAAGAAAAAGCCGATTCCGATGTGACCTATGTGACAAACGATGCAAACGGAATATGAAAGTCGATAGGAAAATATATACCGGTAAACCGAAGATTGCAAATGCAATAAGTAATTCAGACAGTCCATTCATCCGAAGCTTATGCACGAGGATACACAATCATTCGAATGTGATAAAAATTCAATCAAAAGTGTAATTTGAAGGTACACAAAAAGACTCATAAAAATCGTCGTACTGAAATGCTAAATCCCAAAGTGAGCTCCTTAATTACGCCGATAGTGTCAGATGTTATCAGTGGAGATGTGCTAATGAAGCAGCAGATAATTTCATCCTTCATCTGCCCGACTATGAAGACGACGTCCGAATTTCATACTCACTCATAATTGATGAACTGCAACATTCAGCTAACTTCTAATTGTGGAATCATTAATTCATACTTTATGAATGAAAATATTATTACCAATGTTGAAATTAATGAAAATTCGTGGGAACTCGACTACTAGACGATGAAATTCGGAATAATGATGGAATGAAATCAATCATGAAGGAGAGGAATTAAAGGACGACCTGGAAAAACTACAAGGTTAATTAATAATGGATTGTCCCAAATTGAGAATAAGCGTTTTTCTTTAATATTTGCTATTAAACTAAAAATTTCAACTAATTCAATTTTTGTCTTAAAAACAAAAGAAGAAAATTATAGCTATTCCTACGGAAAGTGGAGAAACCCGCCATAATTTCCCTATAGTTATAGTTTTTTTTTTCAATTTTAGTAGAAATTCAACAAGGAAATTTCACTTCCTAAGATAAAGTGATAAAATGAAATTCATTTCGATACGCTTTTAATAGGAAAGCCGAAATGCAACACATCACGCATGTGGAGAAATCCGTAAAAGCACTCGCCACTTGTAGTAAACGTGAAATTGTTGGTTATGTATAATTGAACGACTTTTGCTCTGTGATCTGTGCTTTCATTCTGTGACGTAATCAATAGCCATTGTGCTGAGCTTCTTCCATTTAGCTGTTAAATTTATCGATGTAACTCGCAAATAAAACGATTACAAAAGGAAATGACAATTTGATGATAATTGCAGGTATGAAGCAAAGTTTTCTTAGGCGGTAATTTTATGAAAAAAAAAACGAACTGAGAGATATTCAAATATGCAATTTGTTTGAAAGAAACCATTTCATACTTTCGTCAGTTGGAGGTAACAGATGAAAGGGTAAATCGGATGATACGGTAAATGAAGATAATTACTGTTTCAATTTCACTCAGCTAACTTTAAATAATTAATTTTTGTTGAACATCTTTGAGCTGTCAGACCGTAATCGTCCTGTCACTTAAGAAGTGGTGCCATTTCTCTCTTTGTTGATTATGCTAATGAGACTGTATATGATATCGGATGTTTTATAAAATCACCGGTTCAGTTTTGAGTGCACTCAGATCGGCAGCTTTATAACATACGGTTTTCTGTTAGCTTCCAGAATTTTCTTCATTTTATCATCAATTATTTACGTTGCATTTTTTGGGAATTTCACAGAATGATTTTAAAAATCTGCGTATCGAAATATTAGTTGGTGGATTGTGGGAGAAATTCCCAGCTATCCCCCACCGTCTCTCTGATCGTCCATTCTATAAGACATCCTTCATTCTGCTCTATCTGATCAGTTTGTTAATTTAATTTCATCCCACAAATATTTTCAGAAATGAGAAATTATCGCTCAATTACTTCTCCTAATTGCAACCGACACGAACTAATATACCGTTTATGTGCACCAACAGATTTACCTGTCCGTCTATTTGATTGTTTCAGGTTATCAAGCTGAATTATCACTAAATGATGCTAACTTCTCTACTAAGACTTTAGTTAGAATTTTATCATTGCGACTGAATTATCCGATGGTAAAAAGTGTAAAACATTGAGCAATATAAAGACGGATACTTTTTTTCTTTTCGTAAAAGATAGAACAAGGAATGAATGATATGAAAGAGTGATAAATGATAATTGATATCTGAATTTTTCATTCAGTAATATGAACCAAATTCTAAATGAATCGATATTAATAGCATAAAAATATCGAAATAATTTTGCTGTGAAGGAACGACTGATCGATTCATTCATTCATTTCTTATATTTACATTTTCTTCAACGGTAAACTCAATCAGCCAAAGATCAGTCTATTTCACTGAAGTCGTTTAGAATTTCATCTAATTAATGTTGTAAGAATTCACAAAGTTTAATTAGATAGGTGCATCTAATTAATGATAGATGCAGCTTATGTCTTATCTTACAGTCTTAGGTTAATGGTTTTTTTCAGCTAACTTCAAGTACCATTACAGATATTCGTGTTTGCTGCTTTCTTATTCACTCCATTTAATTCCTTTCGATTTGTCGGTGATAGGCCTCCGAATGTCGCATTCATGTCAATGCTAAAACGAAGCTTCTCAACAAGCCTCATCGTTAAGCCAAGTGCTTTGCACCCATAAATTGATGTTATCACTGCTATCACCGTCTGTAATTATCCTCATGTTTGATTGGACTTTTTTTATTAAATTGAAAGAGCCAGAAGACCAAAAGAAGCCAAATACGACGTAATTCATTTGCTTGCTAAATCCAATTGAAAAATAATTTCAATTTTTCTAACTTAGTGTTCCATGGATTTTAAATTTTTTTCACTTCTCAACTCTGTATTTGAAGTAGTGAGTAAACTGACCTCAGCAAAACAAATGAAACTTAGCAAATAGTCGATGGCCAATGATTCATGCACATCAGGTAGCCATTCTGGATTGAACGTAGGAAAGGCATTTGATATAGCCGAAAGAACACCTAAACTTGTATAAAGCTAGAGTTCTGCTCGTGAGACTTGTTAAATTCTAAATTTTTACTTGTAATTCAAATAACAGCAGGAAGTTGAAAGAAAGCTTATTACCCAATAGGAAAGGTACAGCAGAGAGGATGGCATTCAGTATTGATAAAATAAATGTTGCTGTCGCTGCACTATAAGATCTGAAATATGTTGATTTAAATAATATGCCCAATTGTTCATTTCGAAATTGAAAATACAATTTAATATTTTAGTTTAAATTATGAAAAATTGAAAAATATCAGCTTAATTAAATTGACAACCAAATATCATTCATTTGTTGAAATCTTAATTTGTGCTAATGGTAAATATTGTGAATGACAGTCCACTAAATAATCAGCGTGTAAGAAGAGATAAATTTAAGTAATTTAAATTCCTTGAAAATCAAAATTGAAGGACAACTTTAGTCTATAAAAGAACTAAAGATGACCTGAAACAGACCTTCGACTACTTGCGCATATTCCGGTAATACCAGCAGCAAAAGTGGATAGAGCAAGAACAATTTCAATATCGATTGCCCATTTCGAATTCCAAATCATCCTCAAAATTCCACAACCAAATATTACTAATGAACAAAGAACCTGTAAATACTATTTACAATAAAAAAAGATTGATTCGATTTCACTTTTTTCTCTAAAAAATTCTTCAACAAATCCATTCCATAGAAAGTTTACAAATTATTGAATTTTTATCGATCTGTGAATTGTGTAGAACAAATAGGTTTGTCGCACTTCTCATAAAAAAAGACCTGAAGAACGGAAAGTACGGAGAGTGCATCGAAATAAATTATGTCCCTTGCAGGCTTCAAAATTTCTTCCTCAGACATTTGCGGGATAATATTGGATTCAATAGGCCCATATATGGAAGGTCGCCTTGTTAGATAATCACTGGCCATTCCTGGAGCTCCGATAAGCATCGATGATGCAGGTCGACTACCTGGTAATACGCCCTGAACAAATCCTCAGCTATTGAGTGATCAGAAGAATTTAAATTCTTTCAACTTCAACCAAAAGTGATGCAAACTGATGAAACAATTCTATGACTCAAAAGTTTTTGAAAGGCTTTTTTCTTGCAAATCTCTTTAAAACTTTAAGACACTTAAACCTTCTGAAAATTTTAAATTTTATTGAATTTTACACCTTGCACCTTTTTCAGTTAGATTAACGAAAAGCTTTCAAGAGGTGTGGCTATGATTTTCAAAATCAGTTTCATGCAGACTTTTCGAACAGATTGTCAGAATGAAAAATATTCAAAAATATCTAAAAATGAGTTCAAAATATTTTAGAAAAATAAAAAAAAGTAAAGATATTGAAGTGAAATATGCAGAAATACTTCACTTATCTTTGAAGTTTAAACTGAGGAGGAGAACGACTGGCAAAACATCAGTAAGACTGAAGTCATTAAACTTAAAATATTTTTAAATTTAAAATGAGAATTGAACTTAACGTGTAAATAATAGATGCAAAGTCAGCAAATGGAAGTTTAATACAGGACGGGAGTTGACAACTTTTTTCAGGCAAGCTTAGACCTTAATTTGGATCACAGGGTACTTTTGCAGTCGTGTGATCCAAATTTTTCTTTCTGTGTGAGAGAGAAAGAAAGTTGAAATATCACTTTGCAAATTAAAAATTTTCTAGAAAATATAGAAAGCTAAGTTAAAAAAATAAACATTAGATGTAAGAAAAAATTTTAACAAAGCTCTTTTACGGAAAAAAAAGTACTGAAAATAGTATAAACCTGCTTCCTAATTTGATTAGGGCTAACTGTTGGTTGAATTTGTGAATTGTAAGCACCATACAATCGATTGATTTGTTTGGCCATTTGACTAATTTCATTGCCGTAATTTGAGTGTTGATCGAAGTCGATCTTTTCCGGTCGTGGAAGTGTACAATAACTTTGATATCTTGAGGGTACATTACCAACATTATCACAAAAAGAAACAGTACCTAAACAAATAGTAGAAAATATAGTAGCCAATAGTTTATGTTACTTTAATTTAAACTTAAGTCATATTTGATTAAATCCTAGAAATTTCAAAATTTTTCCATTTTTTGTTTGAACTTTGTGATTGTGTGAGTTATTTGCCAAACTTAATTATTATTTCAGGTATCATTTATTAATAAGATGAATTCAATAAACAATTAAATGCAACAGTTTTTCCCAATCTCAAATTAGTATGGAATTTTCCACTACCTATTTTATCATACGATAGGTAGCAAAGATAATAAAAGGTATCGAAAGATGACAACAGACATGGCAATTCATACCTATTCCTAAGTCACTATTTGCTCTCGAAGCAGGTCGAGATAAGACAGGCACATTCATGGCACTAGCTGCACGATATGGCTCCGATGGAGGCGGTGCAATTGTTCCAGATTGAGGTCCTCGCCATATAGGTTCCGGACGTGGTACGGTACTGGTACCTATATTGATATATCAGATTAACTTTTCCGATCTAGTTGCACTGGTAATCTTTATAGCAATTCGCTATCAAACCACTTTTTCGTGAATTGATAATTCTTTTCTTCAGCACAGAATTTGTGTCTTATCAGTTATTCTTACGTTGATAGATTTTGAAGAAGGACAAATAAATTCAGTATATTAATTTAAAAGTTTTCGATGCAAAGATTTGAATTAATAATTTTACAAAAATGCAAGAAATAGTTTACCATATAAACCATAGGTGCGATGTGACCTCAGTGTCCCTTGCATACTGGACATTGCCCTCTCATGACCTAGAAAAGCTGGAATTGTTGTTTGATACTTTTAAAATTGTAATTCTAAAAAATTCATGGTTGTATGAAGGCATACTTCATAAATTGATCGCTTGTCAAAGTTGCAAAATTTAAGAAAGAAAACGAGTGTTGACCTGGTTGTTGTTGGGAACCATAGATTTGTGATAAATCCTGATTTAATTGTGTGTTCGAAGTTACATCATTTAACGCATTTACTGATGACTTCTTGCTTAAGGTGCCTGACTTGAACGGCGTGTACGGAAAGGGTTGTTTCAGGTCCTCACGCTAAAATATCAGAATTAGAAAAAATCGATCAAGAGAAGTAGAATAGTTCCAAATATTTCCAAATTAATTCTGCTTAAATAATTCCAAAAGATTGCTTATTTTTGCAAAAATTAAATTAAACTAAATGAAATTGCTAGACAGAAACTTATTACTTTTAAATGTTTTCTGAGAGAATTCTTTGGAATTTCAAATTTTTTCTTCAATATTCGCTTTCCTACACTTTCAGCAATGAATTCCACTAATTCGCTATGAGATGAAAAGGCTTGTTTGCATAAACATTCAGATCACTTCTTTAATTTTAGGTCTTTAACTTCTTTAATTTCTCTTTTGTTCGAAGATTCCTTGTGCTACTACGGGAAACTTCTTAGATGTTAACCACTCAACCACATTCTCTCCATTCATATATGTCTACTTATCATTTACTTTATCATTTAGCTTATTTTATATTATTATCATTATTACTATTATTATTATCATTATTGTTATTATTATCATTATTACTATTATTATTATCATTATTATTATTATTATTATTATTATTATTATTATTATTATTATTATTATTATTATTATTATTATTATTATTATTATTATTATTATTA